>OY744476.1:176464360-176676189 GCA_963556175.1 Tipula confusa | reverse complement strand
TAATATAATAATATAATAATATAATAATATAATAATATAATAATATAATAATATAATAATATAATAATATAATAATATAATAATATAATAATATAATAATATAATAATATAATAATATAATAATATAATAATATAATAATATAATAATATAATAATATAATAATATAATAATATAATAATATAATAATATAATAATATAATAATATAATAATATAATAATATAATAATATAATAATATAATATATAATATAATAATATAATAATATAATAATATAATAATATAATAATATAATAATATAATAATATAATAATATAATAATATAATAATATAATAATATAATAATATAATAATATAATAATATAATAATATAATAATATAATAATATAATAATATAATAATAATAATAATATAATAATATAATAATATAATAATATAATAATATAATAATATAATAATATAATAATATAATAATATAATAATATAATAATATAATAATATAATAATATAATAATATAATAATATAATAATATAATAATATAATAATATAATAATATAATAATATAATAATATAATAATATAATAATATAATAATATAATAATATAATAATATAATAATATAATAATATAATAATATAATAATATAATAATATAATAATATAATAATATAATAATATAATAATATAATAATATAATAATATAATAATATAATAATATAATAATATAATAATATAATAATATAATAATATAATAATATAATAATATAATAATATAATAATATAATAATATAATAATATAATAATATAATAATATAATAATATAATAATATAATAATATAATAATATAATAATATAATAATATAATAATATAATAATATAATAATATAATAATATAATAATATAATAATATAATAATATAATAATATAATAATATAATAATATAATAATATAATAATATAATAATATAATAATATAATAATATAATAATATAATAATATAATAATATAATAATATAATAATATAATAATATAATATATAATAATATAATAATATAATAATATAATAATATAATAATATAATAATATAATAATATAATAATATAATAATATAATAATATAATAATATAATAATATAATAATATAATAATATAATAATATAATAATATAATAATATAATAATATAATAATATAATAATATAATAATATAATAATATAATAATATAATAATATAATAATATAATAATATAATAATATAATAATATAATAATATAATAATATAATAATATAATAATATAATAATATAATAATATAATAATATAATAATATAATAATATAATAATATAATAATATAATAATATAATAATATAATAATATAATAATATAATATAATAATATAATAATATAATAATATAATAATATAATAATATAATAATATAATAATATAATAATATAATAATATAATAATATAATAATATAATAATATAATAATATAATAATATAATAATATAATAATATAATAATATAATAATATAATAATATAATAATATAATAATATAATAATATAATAATATAATAATATAATAATATAATAATATAATAATATAATAATATAATAATATAATAATATAATAATATAATAATATAATATAATAATAATAATATAATAATATAATAATATAATAATATAATAATATAATAATATAATAATATAATAATATAATAATATAATAATATAATAATATAATAATATAATAATATAATAATATAATAATATAATAATATAATAATATAATAATATAATAATATAATAATATAATAATATAATAATATAATAATATAATAATATAATAATATAATAATATAATAATATAATATATAATAATATAATAATATAATAATATAATAATATAATAATATAATAATATAATAATATAATAATATAATAATATAATAATATAATAATATAATAATATAATAATATAATAATATAATAATATAATAATATAATAATATAATAATATAATAATATAATAATATAATAATATAATAATATAATAATATAATAATATAATAATATAATAATATAATAATATAATAATATAATAATATAATAATATAATAATATAATAATATAATAATATAATAATATAATAATATAATAATATAATAATATAATAATATAATAATATAATAATATAATAATATAATAATATAATAATATAATAATATAATAATATAATAATATAATAATATAATAATATAATAATATAATAATATAATAATATAATAATATAATAATATATAATAATATAATAATATAATAATATAATAATATAATAATATAATAATATAATAATATAATAATATAATAATATAATAATATAATAATATAATAATATAATAATATAATAATATAATAATATAATAATATAATAATATAATAATATAATAATATAATAATATAATATATAATAATATAATAATATAATAATATAATAATATAATAATTATAATAATATAATAATATAATAATATAATAATATAATAATATAATAATATAATAATATAATAATATAATAATATAATAATATAATAATATAATAATATAATAATATAATAATATAATAATATAATAATATAATAATATAATAATATAATAATATAATAATATAATAATATAATAATATAATAATATAATAATATAATAATATAATAATATAATAATATAATAATATAATAATATAATAATATAATAATATAATAATATAATAATATAATAATATAATAATATAATAATATAATAATATAATAATATAATAATATAATAATATAATAATATAATAATATAATAATATAATAATATAATAATATAATAATATAATAATATAATAATATAATAATATAATAATATAATAATATAATAATATAATAATATAATAATATAATAATATAATAATATAATAATATAATATATAATAATATAATAATATAATAATATAATAATATAATAATATAATAATATAATAATATAATAATATAATAATATAATAATATAATAATATAATAATATAATAATATAATAATATAATAATATAATAATATAATAATATAATAATATAATAATATAATAATATAATAATATAATAATATAATAATATAATAATATAATAATATAATAATATAATAATATAATAATATAATAATATAATAATATAATAATATAATAATATAATAATATAATAATATAATAATATAATAATATAATAATATAATAATATAATAATATAATAATATAATAATATAATAATATAATAATATAATAATATAATAATATAATAATATAATAATATAATAATATAATAATATAATAATATAATAATATAATAATATAATAATATAATAATATAATAATATAATAATATAATAATATAATAATATAATAATATAATAATATAATAATATAATAAATAATATATAATAATATAATAATATAATAATATAATAATATAATAATATAATAATATAATAATATAATAATATAATAATATAATAATATAATAATATAATAATATAATAATATAATAATATAATAATATAATAATATAATAATATAATAATATAATAATATAATAATATAATAATATAATAATATAATAATATAATAATATAATAATATAATAATATAATAATATAATAATATAATAATATAATAATATAATAATATAATAATATAATAATATAATAATATAATAATATAATAATATAATAATATAATAATATAATAATATAATAATATAATAATATAATAATATAATAATATAATAATATAATAATATAATAATATAATAATATAATAATATAATAATATAATAATATAATAATATAATAATATAATAATATAATAATATAATAATATAATAATATAATAATATAATAATATAATAATATAATAATATAATAATATAATAATATAATAATATAATAATATAATAATATAATAATATAATAATATAATAATATAATAATATAATAATATAATAATATAATAATATAATAATATAATAATATAATAATATAATAATATAATAATATAATAATATAATAATATAATAATATAATAATATAATAATATAATAATATAATAATATAATAATATAATAATATAATAATATAATAATATAATAATATAATAATATAATAATATAATAATATAATAATATAATAATATAATAATATAATAATATAATAATATAATAATATAATAATATAATAATATAATAATATAATAATATAATAATATAATAATATAATAATATAATAATATAATAATATAATAATATAATAATATAATAATATAATAATATAATAATATAATAATATAATAATATAATAATATAATAATATAATAATATAATAATATAATAATATAATAATATAATAATATAATAATATAATAATATAATAATATAATAATATAATAATATAATAATATAATAATATAATAATATAATAATATAATAATATAATAATATAATAATATAATAATATAATAATATAATAATATAATAATATAATAATATAATAATATAATAATATAATAATATAATAATATAATAATATAATAATATAATAATATAATAATATAATAATATAATAATATAATAATATAATAATATAATAATATAATAATATAATAATATAATAATATAATAATATAATAATATAATAATATAATAATATAATAATATAATAATATAATAATATAATAATATAATAATATAATAATATAATAATATAATAATATAATAATATAATAATATAATAATATAATAATATAATAATATAATAATATAATAATATAATAATATAATAATATAATAATATAATAATATAATAATATAATAATATAATAATATAATAATATAATAATATAATAATATAATAATATAATAATATAATAATATAATAATATAATAATATAATAATATAATAATATAATAATATAATAATATAATAATATAATAATATAATAATATAATAATATAATAATATAATAATATAATAATATAATAATATAATAATATAATAATATAATAATATAATAATATAATAATATAATAATATAATAATATAATAATATAATAATATAATAATATAATAATATAATAATATAATAATATAATAATATAATAATATAATAATATAATAATATAATAATATAATAATATAATAATATAATAATATAATAATATAATAATATAATAATATAATAATATAATAATATAATAATATAATAATATAATAATATAATAATATAATAATATAATAATATAATAATATAATAATATAATAATATAATAATATAATAATATAATAATATAATAATATAATAATATAATAATATAATAATATAATAATATAATAATATAATAATATAATAATATAATAATATAATAATATAATAATATAATAATATAATAATATAATAATATAATAATATAATAATATAATAATATAATAATATAATAATATAATAATATAATAATATAATAATATAATAATATAATAATATAATAATATAATAATATAATAATATAATAATATAATAATATAATAATATAATAATATAATAATATAATAATATAATAATATAATAATATAATAATATAATAATATAATAATATAATAATATAATAATATAATAATATAATAATATAATAATATAATAATATAATAATATAATAATATAATAATATAATAATATAATAATATAATAATATAATAATATAATAATATAATAATATAATAATATAATAATATAATAATATAATAATATAATAATATAATAATATAATAATATAATAATATAATAATATAATAATATAATAATATAATAATATAATAATATAATAATATAATAATATAATAATATAATAATATAATAATATAATAATATAATAATATAATAATATAATAATATAATAATATAATAATATAATAATATAATAATATAATAATATAATAATATAATAATATAATAATATAATAATATAATAATATAATAATATAATAATATAATAATATAATAATATAATAATATAATAATATAATAATATAATAATATAATAATATAATAATATAATAATATAATAATATAATAATATAATAATATAATAATATAATAATATAATAATATAATAATATAATAATATAATAATATAATAATATAATAATATAATAATATAATAATATAATAATATAATAATATAATAATATAATAATATAATAATATAATAATATAATAATATAATAATATAATAATATAATAATATAATAATATAATAATATAATAATATAATAATATAATAATATAATAATATAATAATATAATAATAATATAATAATATAATAATATAATAATATAATAATATAATAATATAATAATATAATAATATAATAATATAATAATATAATAATATAATAATATAATAATAATATAATAATATAATAATATAATAATATAATAATATAATAATATAATAATATAATAATATAATAATATAATAATAATATAATAATATAATAATATAATAATATAATAATATAATAATATAATAATATAATAATAATATAATAATATAATAATATAATAATATAATAATATAATAATATAATAATATAATAATATAATAATATAATAATATAATAATATAATAATATAATAATAATATAATAATATAATAATATAATAATATAATAATATAATAATATAATAATATAATAATATAATAATATAATAATATAATAATATAATAATATAATAATATAATAATATAATAATATAATAATATAATAATATAATAATATAATAATATAATAATATAATAATATAATAATATAATAATATAATAATATAATAATATAATAATATAATAATATAATAATATAATAATATAATAATATAATAATATAATAATATAATAATATAATAATATAATAATATAATAATATAATAATATAATAATATAATAATATAATAATATAATAATATAATAATATAATAATATAATAATATAATAATATAATAATATAATAATATAATAATATAATAATATAATAATATAATAATATAATAATATAATAATATAATAATATAATAATATAATAATATAATAATATAATAATATAATAATATAATAATATAATAATATAATAATATAATAATATAATAATATAATAATATAATAATATAATAATATAATAATATAATAATATAATAATATAATAATATAATAATATAATAATATAATAATATAATAATATAATAATATAATAATATAATAATATAATAATATAATAATATAATAATATAATAATATAATAATATAATAATATAATAATATAATAATATAATAATATAATAATATAATAATATAATAATATAATAATATAATAATATAATAATATAATAATATAATAATATAATAATATAATAATATAATAATATAATAATATAATAATATAATAATATAATAATATAATAATATAATAATATAATAATATAATAATATAATAATATAATAATATAATAATATAATAATATAATAATATAATAATATAATAATATAATAATATAATAATATAATAATATAATAATATAATAATATAATAATATAATAATATAATAATATAATAATATAATAATATAATAATATAATAATATAATAATATAATAATATAATAATATAATAATATAATAATATAATAATAATATAATAATATAATAATATAATAATATAATAATATAATAATATAATAATATAATAATATAATAATATAATAATATAATAATATAATAATATATTAATATAATAATATAATAATATAATAATATAATAATATAATAAAAAAACTTATTTTTGTTTTTTGTACCTTAATAAAGTATTAACAAGACCTAATGACAAAGTTCGAAATATTTACCGCAAGGGCAGATGCTCTGAGGAAATGATTCAGATTTAACCTTTCAATTTTCAAATTTATAAGAGAAAATATGACAAAGTGTCAATTGTGAAAAAAACTGTGAAATAATTTCTAAGTAATTTACAAACCATGTTAATGCCCTTTATTACCTTCAAAATACTACTACTAGACTACTTTAGACAGCATCAATGGCATTTACAGTTTACCAAACACTGAGCTAGGTTGAAAATATAAAATAAAACAAAAAACAACGCAAATCAATCGAATAGTTGGGATCATAAAACAACAACAACAAAAAAGCTCAATCATATTAAACTTGTAATTACAAATTGAGGTCTCCAACTTACATGTTTAGCTATATAGATAAAAAAAATCAACAGAGAAGTGAATAAAAAAATAAAAAAAAAAAAAAACGAAACGAGTTCCAACTGATAATCACGACAAATCAATATTATAGAATAAAAAAAAATGCATATTTTTATGACATTTATGACATTTAATACATTTATCATTTTCTTGATTATACTCAAGTCGTTAATACAATCTTGTATTTTAACATTATTTCATTTATATATACATAAATGTATGTAATATAGATATGCGGCGGATGAAATTTTTTATTTGTCATAAAATAAAAATTTTTTTTTTGTTCCTTATGTACAACAGATATAATCATTACCAAGTTGTACTATTATTCAAAATAAAACTGATCATTTTTATTTTGACATGGCAAGCAAGCAGTGTACAGCCAAACGTATGGAAAACCGCTTGTAATACTCGCAATTCTTGACAAGTTCAAAAGTTTATGTATAAGATGTGAATTTTTGTTGTTGTTGTTGTTTTGTATAATCATTTAGTGATCGGATGTACGATTATACATCATATAATTTTTTAATATGTACAGGGTGTACCAAAATCTAGTACAATTTTGTTTACTTCGAAAATGACAAAGTCGAAGCTCTAAAAGTATTTTAGATAATATGGAAGTCAAGCACTTACGGAAGAAGCAGATGGCATAACACAAAAATAATAAAACCGTTTTTACAGGCCATTCCTAGCTTGCACCGAATCAACATTCTGGCTCTATAGGATTCGATCACGAACGTACCATGCGCATGATTTTTACTCAAATGTCGTTAACCATCTCTAATACTAATCCGCTAGTATCCAACTCTCACACCCATACATGACAACGAGTCTGATTAACACCTTGTACAACTTCAGGTGGTCGGCATTTGCAAGGTACGTTTTGGAACTTGTCAATCCTTCAGAACTGTGAAACTCAATGTTGATTGAGTTTCAAACGGTTCTCCGTCTAGTGTTCTTTCAGTTATTCTTGGAAATTCGCAGTTTTACTAAACACCTCATAAGTTATATTCTTCACAGCTTTGGCACTCCAAGCAAACAAATCTGATAATGAGACATTCGTTAAATAGTTTGGCGAATTTATCAATTTCAAGCACACAACTATTGGTTCATAATACAAGTTTAGGCTAGGTGGTGACTGGAACCTCAAATTATAGTGAAATTGTTAAAGGTAAGTTTTCGATAAATCTACATATAGACATGGACTTGACCCTTAGAAAGTTTTGCGAGATCGAAGAAATTACAAATGCTGGTTATCCCTATAGCTACTAGGAGTTGTTCTGTATTGAACACCCGGACAATAAATTCGACTGGATAACAAATGAAACAATGGTTCACGAACAATATTCTTCCACTTCACAATCGACAGGGGTTGTGGCACTTTTCTTAAAATGACTTTGTACTTATTAGAAGAGACAAACTTTGGTTAACCAGTCCAATACAACCTAGTCTTTTAAGGCGTTTAAAATGAGAAGTAACAAGCTTTTACCAATTAACAAA
The DNA here is from genome assembly GCA_963556175.1 of Tipula confusa. NCBI lineage: Eukaryota > Metazoa > Arthropoda > Insecta > Diptera > Tipulidae > Tipula > Tipula confusa. The sequence continues at coordinate 176,666,347 of OY744476.1, read as the reverse complement.
GCTTTAACAATTTTCCCAAAATCAACAGAGTTTGATATGTAGCCCAACTAGTTTTTGATTTTTTTTTTCAAACTACATATATAGACTATTAATGCCATTAGAGAGTTTCCCTGTTCTAACAACCAATAAGAGCATACAACACTTTGTCGTATAACTAACTGCTATTTATTTGCAACTCGTTCAAGCTCAATAAAACACAATCATAATCTTTTGGCCTATTTACTATAAGAAACTTATAAAAATTCTCCTGGCCTGGCGAATGCTCAACCGACTTTAGGTGAACCAAAGATAAACTAGTGAAAATCACGCACCTTTTAAATTCATCGAGCCCCACTTCTTTACCATCTACATCGACCACAAATTTCAGCCTAAAGTAATTACGGCTTAAACTTTTAATGATTTTCACTGAGATTGTATGCACCAAACCCCTACAGATATTCAGAATTTATGTGGGAAATACAATGTGGCTTGGAAATATAATGGGTTGGACCATTTCCGAGTCACTTACTTTACTATCACAAAAAAATAAAAACTAACCTTTAATTTCACATTAATTTTTAGTTCTAAATGTCACTTAATATTTCCTTCCTAAAGGTTATCAATGAAATGTATCTCAGGTGCATCCCAAAAACTGACGCCAGTAGATGGAACTTTCTTCTCGTTCTTTGGAGCTGATTCTCCCTTTTTATTCCATTGTTCTCAGATTGCACTTTTTCAAATGCTTAGTACGTCTAAAAGCACTCGCACTTCCAGTCTCCGGCCTTCCAACCCTATTTTGTTTATTTTATTCACCATTTTTAGCGTGGCTATCTCATTTCCTACCCCACTACCCTTAGTTTGTCAAAGACAATGACTGAACTAAGGTTGGATTGCTTGGGTGACTACCTGAATCCTTAACCTATTTGTTAAAAATTTAAACTAAAGAACATATAGATACCTATCGCCAAAATTTAATCAGACCCCGTTCACAGTTTAAAATTTTCACGTAAAATGTGCAGTAACTAAGGAAGTTAGGTGATTTTGATTTTACTGTACCATCTATGAAAGACTATCGCTTGGAACTAACTACCCTCCAAGAAATTTGTGAAGGTGACTTCGGCTATCTTGGTACTGAATTTCTTCTTGGTTCACAGGTAAATTTTGCTGTTTTGGATTTCATAGCAGTCAATAGTCACGTGCGGTTATAAAGACAACCTGTCAATCATCTGTATTCATCCGCCCACTGATGTAAGCTCATCCGAAGGTAACGATTCATTTTACAACCATTTGGATGATCTGATGGAATATACCGGTGGACGACGTCAAAATAGCCAGTGGTGGCTTTAATGCCAGAGCTGGCAAAAATCGGACTAACTAGTGGGAAAATATTGGTTCGTTCTCTTATAGGTATAAACCTCCGTGCTACAAGTTTTTCAAGAAAGTGAGCATGCTGTAGTCTAGGCAAATTAACTCTAAAGCGCGGTGGTTGATATATTCTTATCTTTAAGTTGAGTAAGTAGCATACTCTAAACTTCAATCTTCAACCAAAAACGAAGTACGGCTGAACAATGTTAATGTCTTACTGATCATGTTACAAATATTTCAGAACTTCAAAACATTGCTGCAGATGTTGCCCTTATATTATCGTCGAGCTTCGAAGGTTTGCCAAAAAATATGGAGGAGCATTGTTGTAATACACTATCACTTTTCTGAAAGTGCCAAACTCCATATCTCTATCACGTTTACTGCTAATCTAACATAATAAAGATAGGCCCGGAATAACCGATAACCTTGAACATAGTGAACAAACACCATATCGACCCTTAAACAGGGCTCACTTATCGTCGATCGTAAAATTATTTGTTTATTACCTAAACGAGGATCCCAACAACTCTTTAAAATTCTAACTAGCATTAACGTTCGTGATCTCTTAGATAGTAGAGCTTTAATTAGCGTTCTAGGCAAAGGAGTGCAACAGTTCCTAAATCAATTCAATCTTAAGATACATCAAGTTTCTGCATTTATTCAAACCGCAAGTGGGTCACGCGTCGTTGGGTTTTTAAACTTTGATATAACTTACAATAGCCTCTACCTTGGATGTGATTTTCGGAAACTTTTCGGACTTAAACCAACTTTGATTTTGGAAATGCTTGTCCTGAAAACCAGTCCTGAAAACCCGAAACAACATAGTATGACCCAAGATCTGCGGAACCGTCTTCAAGCAATAATTAAAACCTTACCGAGATACCACATTGATTACGCATTCTATTGATGTTGGAGATGCTCCTGTTGTTAAACAACGGTATTAAGCGGTCTCTCCGGCGGCACAACAAGAAATGTATCGGGAGCTAGACCCAATGTTACAGCTTAAGGTTATTGAGGAATGTCACAGTGAGTGGAGTTCTAAGTTGACTATTGTGAGGAAATTAACTGGTAAGGGAAAGCTACGTCTGGATGCAGGAAATTAAATAGGGCGACAAGAAAAGATTCGTACTCGCTCCCGTTGGTCGATGATCTGTTAAATAGATTAGATAAGACTTAATATATTTGAATCTGAAGGATACTTTCTAGCTGATTCCGTTATATCCAGGTTCGAGAGATAAAACTTTGTTTACCATCACAGCGCGTCTCCTATACCAATTTATCTGAAATGCACCTCAGACTCAAGCATAAGTCGATGCATAAAGTGATTTTCTACCATCTGCATGACCAAGAGTTCGTTTACTTGGATGATCTGCTCATCACAAGCGCTAGCTTTGAAAAAAACTTTTCCTTACTAGATGACCTCTCCGAAAGACTAACTAGCACGGGGTTACATTGAACATTGGTAGGAACCGACTCCTTCTAAGAAAAATCGAATGTATCGGTTATGTGGTTGGTGTAGAGGGTTGAAGGTGAATCCAGACAAGGTCCGAGCGATTGCAGAGTTTTCGATACCAAAAGCTGTTCAGATTTCTGGGCATCTCGGGGTGGTATCGCCGTTTTATAAAGAACTACTCTGAATTGTCAGCTTCTCTTCCAGCTGTCTTTCTGAAGAAACGTCGAAAATTACAGTGGAACCAAGAGGCATAAATATCATTTGACGCTTTAGAATCCACTCTAAAATAAATCTTCTCCGGTGCTAGTCACACATGGTTATCAGGATATTTTATATCCAGTGCGATGCTAGTTCCACTGGAATTGGAGCCATCTTCGTGTGACGGAGCAGAAATGTCTTGCTATGGTATTGGTTATTTGGAAATATCGGTCATATGACTACATTAGGGCTTGTGATTTTCTCTTGGGAATCTACCTATCACCTTCTGTCCTTGGCAGAGGATGACCTGACTTCTGAGATCCTGACTTCTGGCATACCCAAAAATAAATATGGCTCCATTTTCTGGTACTTACAGAGAATGACAATCATTTTATGATCTGTTTGCATCCACCATCGATGAAAACCCGAATCTCTATATCCAGCCTGGAAACTTAAATATTTGAAAAGATTCTTGATGGGTGAAGGAACAAAACTTTAGAAATATCTATCCATATAAGATGCTTATTATATGGAAGCACTCAACAAATTGAAGATAAACCGGTATGACAGAAAGCAGTATACGGTTTAAGTGTTTATTAAGAGTTTCATGGGAATACCAACCATTTCCAATCCAACTTCGCAACAAATTCGGGGTATATGGATATTGCTGACGAAGTATTACATGGGCTCAAAGCTGTAGAACCTCAAGCTCACTGCCAAAAGCAGATATAAATGAGCTACAGAAACTGCAGACATTAAGTTTTCAATCTTGCAAGCTTTAATTAAGTTCCTCATGAAACGAGTTGATGCCTTTGAGACAGCAAAAGGCTTCCATCGCAGAGCGGTCACCCACATAAAATTTATACTAAAAACTTTTACCAGCGCAGTTGTGGCTTACGTAGTTGGTCGAATTCTACTCAATTCCGGATCTCAAAGCTCCTTTACTACGGAAGCGTAAACATAGAAAAATAATCATGCAAACCAAAAACGGTTGCTCATAAAATCGGTTTACTTATTGGTGCTAATCAAATTTTTGGAATCCTAAAACCAGAGCAGTTAATGGATCAAGACAACCAGATTAACGCTTACCACACTCACTTCAGCTAGATTTTGACTGGTATTGTAAGCCTTCCCAAACAATCTATAGCCAATGTAATACGATGGTTATGGCAATAGCAAATTGAAGATAAACCAAAGAAAGTTCTGGAAATGTGAAGAAGTGTTTAATATTGCTCTCCTACCACTGCTCCCGGAAGACCAAGATTTTGAAGTGCTGTTTCAAACCACCACCACTAAATTATCGGATAACCATTTCATAGTGAGATTGCCATTCAAATGAATCATTGCGAGTATTGGCGCCAATCGATTACATGCTGGTGAAAGAAAATTTGTAAGAGATCCTTAATTATTTAGGCAATACAATGATTTTATGGAGGAATACAAGAATCTTGGTCACATGGTAGAAGTGAATCCATCAACGCATTCAACGGAGTATGTATATCTGCTACATCTATATAGGTATATCACCCAAGTAATCATTGATATTACTGAATTGTTGGCGTACAGCACTTAAAAAGAACCTAAAGTACTTCGGATTCTTGGAAAGAGTTTTTTTCTAATGTATTCAATGTTAAACCAGTGTCAAATTCTGTATTTATAAGTGTTGTCAAATGCAGACTGGAAAAATGTGCAAAGAGGATCCATCCTACGAGGAATTCAAACTGGCTATGCAGAGAATAAAAAACATTCCCTTTTCTGAGCTCTTCATATTTGGAGTCATACTTTGTGAAACTATCTTTTCGACAGAATTCGATTAGTACTAGTATTAGTATTATTAGTCTCGTGGGCAACAACAATGGATGTGCCTCCCCAAACCCTTAATTTCGTGTCTTTGTACAAAATCGGAGGTTTATAATTGTCATTGCGGTATTTTGGAGAGATGCTACTTAGTGCTTTAGTTCGACCAGCTTCGTGAAATTCGACGATATTTTATGATCGACACCTATATCTACAGTAAGAACCACACTTAGATCTAAATCTTAGACGCGGCAGACCAATAAATAAATAAAAACCAATTTTACCCTTTCGATTTTGTTAGCAAAAAAAACTAAAAAATAAAAAGATACACACAGCACATAAAGAAACCACACATGGAACAAGGGAAGCACAACAAACGTAACAAATAATCCAAAACGGAATATATCCAACAAAAATACAGTATTTTCATCTATAAATTTTATTCATTTCCATTCGAATGACACCGCAGGGACCTCTTTCAAAAGATCTATCACTTTATTTTGTGTGATTTGTTCGGTGTGTGTTCGGTATCTTGTTCTCAGGTATCGTAAGTTTGACCATTGGAAAATTTATTTATCTCGATATTATACCGCACCACATATATACATATATGGAAGCTTTATGGTATTTAGCAATACATTGATTCTTGTTTTATGGTTTTGTAGAAGGGAGAGGCTATAGTGCATAGAAGGGAACATAATAATTTAATATGTTTAATAATTGTAGACATTGGAATGTAAAGTTACTCTTGGTTGATTGTTTAACCTCCGAAGGACGAACGTTTTTTTTTTTAAACATGTCTTATATGTAGTACACATACTTAGAACAGCATTGAATTGTCAGTTTGTCTATATAATTTACCAATAAATTGTCAAATAATTATAAGTTTTTCAATTTATTGGTACGATAATCTTATTATTGGTGTACGTATCTAGCGAGGTGAAAGATCAAGGTTTTTCGTATATTGTTGAGGTTTATGTGATTTGAAAATTTGAAATCAATACACAAATAAAATAAAATCGTGATTATCAGAATTGATCATTTCAGAAATAAATTTTCAATAGGTCAAGTTCAGATTTTTTTTTTCTTATTTACTTCTTATTTCATCGTGCAATTGTACATTAAATTATATGAAAATTTGTTGAAAGTGAATTTTTTTTTTATTGTACTCGCGTATATGATGTCATCGTTAATTTGTCGAAATTGAATGTCTATCTAAAAAAAAAATTTTTTTTTTGTTTTTTATTCTAATCAAAATGATTTGTCTATTACAATAAAATTCATTGTAATTACAGAATGTACATTAAATTCAATGAGATTTAGTCGAAATTGAGTACACGATGGTGTTCGGTGCGATATAAGACACAAAAAAATATCATTGAATATTTCTATAGGTCATTCAGTGAATGTTTTATTCTTTTTAAACAGGTGGATGGGATCCGGTCATGGTTACATTTTTTAACACCCGTATGCTGATTAACATATAAAACTGTATAATGTTTTTAAGATTTTCCCCGGGACGATTGGACTTTTCAAAAGTCACCACTCTTACTAATCCATCGGACCCTGGATGTACCTCAGCGACCCTAAAATTTTCCATTTAAAATTTGACCGCCAAAATGAAGAGCATCTGGAGAATAAATGTGCCAGTTGATGTGGTCATCTCTGCATATTGTTTTAATCTCCTGATTAATGTCATTGAATTTTAGCATCTGGTACATTGAGTTTAACGAACAGTTGGCTCCTACAAAGTTTGCACCTCTTTCAGTGAAAACTTAGTAAAAAATCCTCTATTACTTTTAAATCTCGAGCAACCGTTGAGAAATGCATTTGATGAGTACGCCTTTTTGCCAATATCCGCGGATCGATGTAGTTGTATTTTTTTTAGTTCCTCAATGTCATGTACATGAATGGCTAATCCCCGTAAATATTGCAACTTTTACTGAAAAATTGGCCTTTCGAAATGGAAGTGCATATAGGTAAAGCTTGATCTAAAGCTTGCATTTGAGCAGCCACAATTTTATAAGGAATATTTTCCAAAAGACAACTATTAGAGACGAAAGGCCAATTAGATCGAAGATGCGTGCTACTTCTAAAAACACAGAACGTTTTGTTGCTAACTCTGCTGTCATGCTAACTCTGCTATGTTTGAAGAATTATGAATTTTCCTAAGATTACCAAGAAAAGTTGCGTATTTTGTAGGACTGAAAGATGATTAGCCAATTTGATTTGATCTACTGATAACAACTAAAAGAACATTGAAACGCCAATGAGAAGGTCAATCTGCTGTGGGGTATCGAAAACGGGATCAGCCAAATAAAAATTTGCGCAGGAAACTTGATATTAGATCTACTGATAACCTTGGCTAATAATCAGTTATTCAGGGATTTTTATTTATTAGTCATGTAGATGGTGCTGTGGTCTTGAAATTCAATTGTGACGCAGAATCCAAAATGGTACGAGCGATAAAAATGGCGTATCAAATTTCTCATATACATTGACTAGAGCTGTAGCAAGTATAATGTAATGCGATCATGTTGCATATAGTTTGCCCCTGAAAATAAAGTGACTATTAGCATTGCAAAATGTTCAGGCCAGTGACAACATTTTTGGTGACTTCGCATGAAACGATTTGAATTGTCTGAGCCCTTGGAGTGTTGTCTGCGGTGGCCGATGATTGCAGTTATTTATTTTCAAAGAATAAATAGCTAACTGACCTTTATTTAATGCATCTTGTAGTAATGCATTTTTGAACGATATTATAAGAAGCTATAATTTAGGTTGGTGAATGGTCAATCCATTTCGACCTTGCAACATCATCAAATTTCGAGACAATTAGGTATACTAAAAAGTTATTTACCTCGAGGAGCCATGTGTGCCAACAGTCACCTCTGTACCTGCCAAATGGACATCTCTTTTTATTTCATAGATCAGGAGTTTTCATTAAATTCCTAATTTCGTGGTTAAATAAAACTCAGTATGTGTCATTATTGTCGCGTTTGGGCCTTATATCTTGCAAAAGATTCTTCTCTCGAATTTCATTAACCATTTTTCATACTCATCCACCAGTGCCCAACTCTCAAAGCCATTCATGACAACGGGTCTGATTAACACCTTGTACACCTTTAGTCAAGACGCACTTTGATATCCACGCCCACACAGTTATTGTGAGTGACAAGGGACCCGAGTAATTGGAAACTTGTCACTTTTTCAAATGTGTGGTCACCACTACTAAAATCTGAAATGATAACCTGCGATATAAGATTTAAAATTCAGGCAGAAATGCTAATCCTTGGTGCCATTTATATTATAGCACGTGTCTTTAATGTTGCTTAAAACTTGTACTATATCTAAGAACATACTGGAGCATTTCTGCTTATTCTCAAGTACATCTTCGGTTATGTCTATTTTTCTATGAAAAATGTGGGTTTACTGTACTAGTCGAAAGCCCTCCAGTACATGGCCTTTCGATGTTTATTCTGCGCCAAAAACAGCCGTTAGGAGTGCGTTGGTTTTATTTAAACGTACTTAATACTATAAGAAATCCCACCCTGTTGACTTCCTTGCTAAAACTAACCTAAAAACACTATAAAAAGGTTGTGTGATGCATATCCCGCTTATAAATCATTAGAGTGCTAAAAGTTTTTTAGTAATTTGTCAAGCATTCAACTTGGTCTAGTGAATTTCGCCAATTTAAAGGTGAATGGCCTGCTTTGTTAGAAGAAAGTGAGCATATTCTGTTAGGACCTCATCCCGTTTAGGAAGACAGCCCCTTTATCATCAAGTATATTCTTTCCGGAATTATATAATAGACAATTTACTCAATGCGCTTCAATCGATTTTCAAGACAGCTCTGATACACAATGAGCTTCTATCTGAGTGGAATGATTCCATATACTCATTCTTAAAATAAAACCTGCAAACCATCCCTATGATTATCGTCGCATAACATTATGTAATGTGGGATATAAAATCTATGCTAAGCTCCTTCTACACAGATTAGATGATTATCTCGATCTGCCTATCAGCATTTCACCAAAGATTTTTAACTTTATTTTAAATAAAGTGTTGAAAACAGTAACTGATCAATTTCCCGAGCTAAGACTCGATCAATTTTGAACATTGCAGCTTCCTTTCATTTTGGCTTATGCAGATGATGTTGTGCTTACCAGTTAAAACTATTCTATATAATGCTTAAAATAATAAAAAAAAATTCAATAATATAATAAAATAAAAATATAAAACAATTACAACAATTATATTGTTATATTACAAACAATAATATAACAATATAATAATAAAATAATTTAAACAACAAGCAAATACATCAAATATTTGCATGAAAATCACCCTACTCGACATAAAATCACCGAAATTATTATAAATAAAAACTTTTTAAAATAAATAAACATTCAATTCAATCGAATTCACCGTTTTATTAAAAATAAACCAAGTTCTTGAATGAAAATTCTATTTAAATTTTCTTTACTTGACATAAAATCACCGAAATTATTATGAATAAAACTTTATTAAAATAATTAAATATTTAACTCCATCGAATTCACCGTTTCGTACTAAATACACAAAGTACTTACATAAAAACCCTATTCAAATTCACATTACTAGACACAGAATCACCGAAATTATTACAAATAAAACTTTTTAAAATAAATAAACATTCAATTCGATCGAATTCACCGTTTTATAAAAAATAAACCAAATATTGGCATGAAAATTTTATTTAAACTCACTTCACTCGACATAAAATCACCGAAATTTTAATGAATAAAACTTTATTAAAATAACTAAATGATCAACTCAATCGAATTCACCGTTTCATACAAAATACACAAAGTACTTGCATGAACAGCCTATTTATATTCACTTCCAAAGTATTCAGTTTTCCATTTATATTCAACACCAAATCACCGAAATTATTACAAATAAAACTTTATTAAAATAATTAAATTAATAACTCGATTGAATTCACCGTTTTATACCAAATACACAAAGTACTTACATGAAGATCCTATTTATTTTCACTTCACTCGACACAAAATCACCGAAATTATTTAAATAAAACAGAACTAAAATATCTAAATGATTAACTTGATCGAATTCACCGTTTTATACCATATACACCACTATGGTAATTCGAAAAACAATCGTAAATTATTAAGTCTGTTGTTGTTAATGTGTCTAAATGTAAAGCTAAAATTTTTGCATTAAAGATAATTTAAATCTCCTACGTTCCGATCTCAAAATGGATGCTAAATTATTAAATTCTTACTCACCTTACCGATTAGTCTAAGCTACAGTATTAATATAGAGTTCCTTGCACTACTTCGGAGTAAAGTAGTATGATTTTTTCTAAAATATAACGAGTCCAAAACGTGGTTTTATTCTTAATGTATGGCCAAAACATCACCATTTCCGAGTTCTGATGTCGGTCTCATGCCTAACTGCTTTGTTATTTTTTACAATTTGAAGCTTGTTATAGTGTTCGGTCAGAAACACTGCAATATTCGTTAAACTCACTTATTTACGAAAACGTGGATTTTCTATATGATCTGTTTCGTATGCTTCCATTTCTCACACACATACAGTAGTACTGATTACACGTGTTAACTATTGGTATCTTGATCTTGTGGGACAGGACAGAGTTATTCAAATTTTATGTTACATGCTAAATGCATATCAAGTTTTGTTTATGCGTTCACTTATGCCTTGCTCTGTCTGAAAGCGCTGAGACTTTTTAGATAATAAACGAAATAATAATGTTCTTATTATTTGTCCCACCTTATGATTTAAAATATCGAAATAAAATTCGAGTGAACAATTTTTACTTATTTTAATGAAGCACACCTCACCAAGTCCAACAATATAATATCATGTACAAACAAAATAATAAAATTAAAAGTAATTAACAGGAAAGATATTAATTGTTATATAGTTAACAGTTAACTACCAATACTAATTCTAATTACAATGGGTGGTACTTTATGTTGAATTTGTTGCGGCGTCACTACTGTCAGACCTGTTTTAGGCAGTGTCTAATAAGATCAAGAACATAATTGGCGAAAGTAAATATTCTTGTCTTATTCCTCAAAGAAATAAAATATAATATTGTTGTAGTATGTAGTAATATAGTTAGTTTAGCTGTTCTTTTTCAGTTATTTAAAAGAAAGTAATCAGCATTAACGCTTAAAGCTGACCCGATTATGCCATCGAACGGTTAGGTGCATTAATTTATTTTGTATTCCATTTTTAGTTATTTTCTTCACATTTTAAAACATTTTCAAACTTTTTTTTTATTCCATGAAGTTAGCACGAATTAAAATTTGTATTCATTCTATTGCAGAATCAGCAGCTTTCATCAATGGTCAGCACTAATACTGTGGAACAATAGATTAAAATAAGGTAAATGTAAGTTTATTAGCTTTAAAGTGTAACAAAACCAAAACTTTAACACTTTAATCACTGTCTTTGATGATTTTGTTATTGAAAATAACTCGGTATAGTTATTATTATAATCCTTGCATCATTTTGTTGGCGTGGTTACTTGTAACAAGACTAATCAATATCACCTTCCACGCAATTACCATTGGTAATTAAGCTTTCGATATATCGGAAAAAGGCACTGGTTTAAATGTATATATATGTTCACTTTTGAAGTTGCATCTGTAAAGGTACTTGTTGATTTAAAGCAATAAATATAAGAACGTTTTTGGATGAATTGGGGTCGGTTTAAGCTTTGAAACACTCAGTTTCATTCGATTACGACTTTATCAGTTTCGGAGACTCAAATGTATTTAGAATTTAATTTCTCCCTATTTCTGGGGTTAATATGACATGTGGCTTTTTTGACTAACTTGCTAGTGGTAATTGAAAAAATTGTGATTCTATTTAAATTTACATACATAAATATTTGAGGTTATAGAGAAATCGGCAAGCCAAGTACTTATAAATATTCTACATTTCACTCCGTTACCTTTATTTATTTGTACACATATGTTAAAATTGTACCCTGAGAGCAATGTTAAACATCGCCATTTATAATATATTTGCACAAAAAATGCTATGTTCAAACCTGGTCCATATATTCATACATACACAAAACTAAAACGTATAAATTGTACATTAAACCGTATTTTCTTTTATTTCATTCGGGACACAAGCATTTTCTACATTTCCTTTTTCTTTTGTTTTCTGTATTTTTTTATTTTTTTTTTAAATGTTATATTCCGTTCGCTTAAAAATTGAAATTTAAGTAAAAAATATAAAAGTTGAATCCAGCGAATTCAGAATATATAAACGGAAAAAAAAAATAAAAAAATCCAAACCAAATGCAAAAAAAAATTTACGTTCAACCAGAGGAAATGGAGTTGGGAAAATGTTTTTTTTTTTTGTTTAGTTAGTGTGAGTTGGATAAGTGTACACGGAAAATACGGTCATAAACCCAACCCAAAACCTTAAAAACAAAAAAAAAAAAATGCCACATATATAAGGTTTACCACTATGGGCGAGGTTAATTTCTCAAAAGTCACGCTTCACCATCGGTATAGCATCGGCTCACAGAAAGTTAGTGAGCCAGTGTCCTCGCTGTCATTTTATTTCATGAATAACATCAGGAGTTTCAATCAAATTTGTGATCTCAAGTTCGTCGGCGTATTTGGGATCATATATCATGCACAAGACTTTTCCCTCGTTTACGTCTGAAATAGTTTCAATCTGTTATTATGAAAAATTTTGTTTTTCCTGTTAACTTTTATAGTTGAGTTTTAATTCGAATTTAATCAAATAATTTTGAACGAACCATTCCATAAAGTATCTAATTTATCTTTACCCATATCCTTATTTTTTAAAAGAACTAAACCGCCGGTCTGATAATTCGGGACATTCGAAGTCTTATCATAATATTCTTTGGAAATTATTTTCTGCTGAATTAATTTTTCCCTGGCTAATTTCCACAATTTAAAATCGGAACTTCAGATCAGAGACGTGTGTGTCATAATTATAGAGAACCAGAGATCTCTTTTTTTTAGGTGGGAATATTTGGCTTATAACCAAACACAAGTTCGAGTGGCTGAATGAGGTGTCGAATTATAAGTTAAAAGAGCCATTGTAACCCATTTATCCCAATTCCCAATATCATCAGAAGTAAAATTTTTCAAGTATTCGTCTAATGTTCGATGTGAACGCTCACGTCCCCCATTTCACTGTGGATGGTAAGAAGTTTTATTTAGCTTATGAATATTTAAAATTTTGCAAACATCACTAATATTTTTGCTCGATACTTGAGATTTGGATAATATTTTTTTAAGACTTTTTTTTTCGTTATTTATTAAGACACAAAATTAGGCTCAACGTATCCATAAAAAATCCAAAATATACTGTAATCTGATTTTACCTCCTCCCATTTTATGATAACAGGTTATTTTTACTATTAACTTTTTTTGCTTTAAACTAAGCCAAATTTACTGTGATAAGTCAGGTGTGTTAAACTAATTCGTTACAAGGCAGATTCGACCGTGCATGTAAATTAATATCATGCCAACGGCGAAACTAGGTTTCATGTATATCACACACACTTATATAAATAATTAAAGCTTCAACTCTTTTGCATAATACTTACCAAGAACTTTTCCATCTTTGTCCCTGCACAAGTAAGTAACGTTACAAATATTTTGATCTACAATCGCTTTTATATATTTTGGTGAAAACTTTGCACATAGATTCTTAGATGCGTCACTGTGTGGATGTTGCAATATATACACTTCTTGATCTGGAATAAACTGAATATGACGAGTTCGTAAGTTATGATAAAGTGAATATTTTTCTTAGGCTTTTCGAAGATGGGTAAGTATCGTTATATGTACAAATACTGCTATATCATCCCCTATATGATTTTCCGTCGGTAACCATGTAATACTCAAACAGTAAACAATATGGAGTTCATAGAAGTTGTCAGTAGTTTGATGTACTGCGGTCCTCAAAGCACAAGCAATTTCCAGTAAATATTTATCCCAAGATCGATTATCGGGTTCATTCTGAATGTAAGCCCGGACCGCGGCTACTATGAGTCGATTGACTCGTTCAGAGGCGTTCGCTTGGGGAGAGAATACCACAGTTTTGTTATGAATTATGTGGTAATTGTTCATAAAGTAGTCAAATGCCTTGCTAATGAACTGGGGTCCATTATCCGTTTGAACCATTTTGGGTTCTCCAAACATAAGGAAGACCTCATTCTTCAAGTAGCTCATTATTTTGTTGGTGGCACTAGAAGTCAAAGGTTTTAGTAAAATAAGTTTTGAGAATTGGTCCAAAATCACCAAAATGTACGTGTTAACTTTGACCCAACTTTGACCTTAGATATGATCCCATTAGATAGACATAAACATATTCTCATGGTGGAGTAGCAAACAAAGTTTGACCTAATGGAGGTTTAATAATAATATTATTTCCTTTTGTTGTTTTACACGTATCGCAGTGCTTTACAAAATCATACACTTGACGTCTTATGCCTGGCCAAAAGAAATATTGCCGTAGTCGATTTAAAGTTTTCATGATCCCACCATGCCAATAAAGAATCATGTAGTTGTTTATTTAATAGGTTCTGTCATGCTAGTTGGGATCCAAATCTTTCAATTGGAAATTTTAAATGCAGAATATCGTCCTCGACAATCAAAGATTCTCAGTTTGATATACTCTGGCTCACTGAATCCCACTGATGAAATATCAACGATAGGCGATACATCGAGATTCATGTACTTAAAATGCATTCTGGTCAAGGTATCCGGCATTATATTTTCTGAGCCACGCTGTTGTTGTATAGTGAAGTCATATGCTTGCAGTTTCAGACTCAAGCGAGCTAATCTTCCATTTAATCCCGTTGAAGCATCAGTCACTTAAGGCTGGAATGGTCGATTATAAGATTGAAGTGATATGCTTCTATGTATGGTCGGAATTTTTTTACACTAAGCACAGCTGCTAGATATTCCAGTTCCATAATGCTATAGTTGGACTGTAATTGGTCGTTCGTTTCCCTCTTCGTCCTTTTGAAAAAGAACACTTCCAACTCCCGTTTTGGAAGCATCGCATTTACTCCAGAATGGCTTAATCAGGATTCACTAGTAATAGAGCAGTTGTTAACAGAAGGTTTTGTTTATCTAGAGCAGCTTGTGCTTCGTTAGTCCATATGAATTTCGGTTGTTTTCTTAACAGATTTGTGACAGAAGATTTTATCTGTACATAGTTGTGTATAAACCTCTGATACCATCCAGTCATCCCGAGCAGTCGACGTGTTTGTTTGTGGCACACTTATTGGTGGCAGAAAATCTTTAATGGCTTCCACTTTTGCTGGATCTGTCTTCAGTGCCCCTTCTCCGACTATGTATCCTACTAAATCTGTTTTATGAAAAAATTACTTTTTGCCATATTAATAATAAGACCGGCATCGGACAGGCGTTTTGATGTAATTTCCAACAAGTTCGGTGATCTTTAATAGTCGCAGATGTAATCAGCAAATCATCTAAATAAACAAAAAATTTTTGATGATAGCAATGAGGAATGACTTTGTCCATCAGACAACACATCGTCTGAGGAGAATTACATAACCCGAATGACATCACGTGAAAGGAACTGTGAAGGCAGTTTTACCTCTAGAACTGAAAGCAAACGGTATCTGCCAAAAAGCGACTTTAAGGTCGATGCTGGAAATATATTTGGTGTTATTTAATCTGCCAAGAAGTCCGTTAAAGATAAAGGATATGCATCTCTTTTCGACATTGCATTTACTTTTCGTGAATCAAGGCATAACCGAACCTCGTTAGGTCTGCGAATCAGCACGACTGGAGATGACCATGAACTCGAACTCTCTTCTTTTACTCCTAATGAAAGCATTCGATCTAGTTCGTTATATATCAGTTCTTGGATAGCCGGCGAAACCGAATAGTGCCATGACTTGATTGGCCTGCTATCACCAACATCTATTTCATGTTCAAGTAAATTAGTATTATCTTGTCCGTGTTGTTCAAACACTAATACGCAGCCATAACAAAATATTCATTGAGGAGGTTAGTTACATTCTTGGTACCGAAAGTCAGGCATGTGACAGTTCCAACATACAAAACGTGGAGTTGAGGGATGTGTAGTCGTTGAAGGTACCATTACACGATTCTTGATGTGATTTGAAATCGAATCTATATGATAATAAGTTTCATCTGATGTGATGGGTTCCTGATGTGCTTCCATAAACTCATATTGTGACCTCGCTAATGACTCCTGTGAATTCATGTGATTAGGTAATTTTATCTCATTAACAAACCGGGCTCTACGATCCAATCTTTCCCATAAACATTCATATCTGTGTCACATTATTCTTTAGTTTTCGATCGACAAGATGTGTAAATGGTCATCTGCTGTAGATCAAAACTCATATTCTCCCGGATTATTTCTAAAAGATCCGATTCTATGAATGGTCGGTTGAGACGATGATTATAACTTTCAATTTCTAGAATAAAATCACTTATAGACTCGTGACTTCTTTGTTTGCGCGTTTCGATAATCGGCGAATTGCTTGATCTGACTCAATACTGGAGAAACTTTGGATTAATGCTTGCCGTAATTGTATATAGGAGGCACTAGGATATTTTTGAGCAAAACCTAATACAATTTTTCCGATACCTCTCTTAAAATTTTAGGCATTATTGCATATAATGCATTTAATGGAACTTGCTTCCGCCACGCAAAAGATTTTATTATGAACAGGAAGTAATATTCATCCAAGCCTTGATACATCCAAGTCTCAGAAAATGCAATTTTCCATTTAAAATCAGATTTAAAAGGTTGTTGTTTAAATACCGGATCTAGGGGAGTAGTGTTATAGGTTTGGTGGTTATTAAGATAGCTTTGGTTTGTCACCCTGTAACAAAAAATATCATTAAAAGATTGGCAAATCTTCATCAGAGAATCATGTTCCTCCTGATTTAAGTGAAACTGATAAAATTGAAACTGAACGACAAAAATAACTTGTAACCTTTGGAAGCAAGTGACAAACACTAGTAATTTTTTTGACTTTATAGGCGGAATAATGTTGTATGTCAAATGCGAGTAAAGTGGTATCATTTTTAATTTGGTCTAACTTATGAGAATTTCTAGAACTTTTATAGAATAATCGATTTTGCAATTATTTGAATCAAAAAATCGTTTCCTAAGATGGCCATATATTTTATTGGGAATTGATCATCTACTTAGTGGAACTTATGTGGAATAATATCGATATCACTTATTGCTATATTTGCTTGGCACAAAGCCAAGAACATTTTAAATTGGGATAACATATTGTTCCTTTTTTAATAAATTCTCTTGTATTACGCTTATGTCGGCACCAGTGTCAATGAGAAAGCTAGATTTTTCATTATTTAAAATGTCGACATTTAGAAAAACGAATTTGTTGCTATTATATATTAATAAATTTATGTGATTGGTTTGATTAATATCGGAATTTTAAAGATTCTCCACTCGAACAGCTGTGTTCAGTTCGGTTTGTGCGAGTGGTTTGTCGTTTCCAGTTTTTGTAACTGCATTAATCGATTGAACGTTATTTGTAGACCGATTAGCATCAATAGACTTCCGCTTACGGCAATCCTTTATATGATGTCCCATTCTTTTACAGTACTCGCTATTTATGGATACATTATGAACAGGTCTCGAAATTTGGACTGATTGATTGGTTAGATTTAATTCTTTGTTTTAGTCACCTAAAATTTCCTCCATCAGAGTGTAATGCAGTTACTGCAATGAACTCTAAGGAAATATTAATCATTAAGCACCCTTTGTGGAAAACTTTATAAAATGCAAATTTATATTTCATACATGAAAACAAAACAGATCGCGAGGTAACCAAATATGAGGCATGTTTTTTTTAGTTATTTGTGCTACCATAATAAACTGTATCCCGAATGGGACACAGTGTACACAAAAAAAAAATGTAAACGGCACAAGACAAAATATCCAAAAAAAAAAAAGGATACTGAAAATTATATTAAAATTGGAAAAATTTATCATAATTAGGCATTTAATACGTAGATAGGAAAATGAAAAGAGGAACCAACCAACAAAAAATCCTCTTTTGTGGAATGACTGTGTATGTATGTATATATGTGTGTCTGTGTGGGAGTGTGCCTGCTCAGGATAAAAAAATAAGATTTTCTTTTATATTTTTCATAATAACGAAAAAAGGTTTTATGCAAATTAGATATTATTAGAAAATCTGTAAAGCATGAGCCCATCGTGGTGTAAATCAATTCAGCCCGCATATATAATCTTCTAAATCCGAAAGGCACTAGAATTTATAAGTTTTGGAAATTTCAATCGAAAGATGAAATCTCAAATTATAACAGTAAGGTATCAACACTATCCGCGGATTTAAGTTTGTATAAATTAAGGTTTTTACGATTAATGAATTGGATCACAAATATATTTAGATTTTTCGACACCTTTACCATGCAGGGGTTCCTATAGCTTGAAATATACCAGCCAGAAATATTGCCAGGTCAATGCTCAAAATATATGAAAGTTGTTCATCCTTTTAAACAAATTAGATGATGATCAAATCTTTTCTGGGATGACTCACAGCATAGATCAAGATTTTCAATCACTTCAAAACTTTTTCGACTTTTTAACAAGCAGAGCAGATCTTCTTAAGAGATTCAATTGGAGTGATAAGAGATATTCGTCAAAGTCAGTTGCTTTAGTCAAAGGATTTTATGCCCAGTTACTTGAATGTACCAAATTCAAATTATTGGTTGTAGCAGCACAAAAAGATTTAATAAAAATAGATGGTCGTTGTTTGATTATCTAAATAGTAACCGTAGTCGATCATCCAAAAGATGTCGTATATTTTCTCCAATAGACATCATTAATTTTTAAATTTCGTAG
Organism: Tipula confusa; assembly: GCA_963556175.1. Classification (NCBI taxonomy): domain Eukaryota; kingdom Metazoa; phylum Arthropoda; class Insecta; order Diptera; family Tipulidae; genus Tipula; species Tipula confusa. The sequence continues at coordinate 176,647,614 of OY744476.1, read as the reverse complement.
TTTTATCGAAAAAATCACCAAAACCATCTGATACTAGTAATTTACTAATACCAGAAAATGCAGAATTTTTAACACAACTCTAATCAGAGTCATTCACCATAATTTTGACAAGTGTTATAAAGCAAATATTCATCAACCACAGGGTATCATCAATTAGACGGTTTTACGATACTTCAGTTTCGAAGAGTATTTATTGGAATACTGGAAAAAATTACACTAAAAAATTAGGTGGTAATTCCCTTATATATAGAGGAAAGTAACTCTTTAACTCATCAACATTCAATGAAACCCGATTAAAACTGAATACTTTCAATCACATGAAACAAAACATTGCACACATCTTTGTTGCGTGCAACAAATGTGTTGGCTCAAACTAGCCATCGGTAACTATCAAGATATTACCCCAAAGTTTGTGCCTGCTACAAACTTAGAATAGGATGACCAGTTACCAACTAATGAAAAATAAGTGTGGCGTAAAGTAAATGAGGACCTTCCAGAACTCGAGAAAATCAAAATTCCGAGATGTTATGGTATACCACTGCAGTAAAAGAGTATGCTGAAGTTACTTATTGTAGATGCATAGATAATAGCGGTAAAGTAGAAGTTACTCTTATAGTCGCAAGAACGAAGGTAACTCCAATAAATCATGAGTCAATTCCAAGTCTTGAAATTGGCACAGACTACGATAGTATTGGGACGGTTATCAGTTCTACCAAAAAGATGAAAAACTTTTGTTGCTAATAGGACAGCCAATACATTAGCAAAACTCATATTTGCATTTGCAGGGGTCCTTTAAATATTTTTAGTTTAACCGAGAGGAAAGGTTTAGTGCAATATTTAGAAAGTAGTACAAGAAATAACAGTACTTGCGAGCAAAATGAAAAGTGTGGAAATAATACTCAAGTCCAGGACCTAAATGAACTATTTGACTTTTTTTTTTGATTACTTTGCCAATTTGTCAGCCAATGTGGTTTTCTTTATTTTGTGGGTCCCCTAGTATCCCTAAGTAGCCTTTCAGACAACGAATAAATTATTGCCCATACTGCTACTTATGAAAGTGCTTTGGAACATCTTCTCCAGCCAACATTTCTATTCGGGTTCCGCAGTATTTCTTTTCAGGTTTAGATAGTGCCCGATTAAAGTAACCTATGTATTCTTGGCATCGGTAACCAAAACGAAGATTTACCTGGCTTGTTGGTATGCCAAATTGGAAAACAGCACAGTTCCTTCTTTAAATGATCAAACGTTTTTTGTTGTTTCAAAACCCAACTAAATAGTTAATTTTTCTTGGTAAGGCGATGTAGGCTTCGTGCCACATCGGCAAAGTTAGATACAAATCGTTGGTAGAAAGGGTCAAAGGAAGTTGTCCAATCTTCTACCGCTTTTAACTTTTTAGCAGCGGTCCGTACGTAACCCGTGACTGGAGACTATGTAAAATAAAATGGTGCAAGCCAGTCCCCTTTCTCTCTATCTTCCATTTGGATTGCCACTTATCAATATCCACTTTTAAGTGCTAAAAATTTTGGATCTTGACACAGTGTCCAAGATGTCATCTATGCATGGATGTGAGTATCTGTCCTTTTTGGCTACATCGTTCAATTTGCGGTAATCGACAAAGAAGTCTTTCCATCTATTTTTGAACGAGCACTACCGGTGAGTGGTACGTAATGTATTCCCTAAATTTGACAGATTTGTAGCTTATTTTTTTTACTCGATCTGAGCGATGTTTCCTGCGTCTAGCTTTCTTAAGTTGATAGGTTTGGTAAATAAACTTCCTCTGGCCGTTTAATATTCTAGTGCTAACACTAAATTCATAGATTTTCTTATTGCGTTAGTTCTTAAATGGAGTTTTAAATAGTCATCTCTTACAGCATTAATAAATGCTTCCACGATTAATCAATTTAAAATGTCCATGTAAGCTATACCGTATGCCTGTCTTGCAAAGTTTGTAATATCTCATTCAACATCTTGTTGGCGTTCTCCCCACTGCTATCTTCTATTATGCAGCTGGAATTTGCATAAATCCTGAGTGTAATACTGGCTGTACCTGAGCTCCATCTTCCTCAAAATTATTTTGTAGCTTATTTTCGTTGTGGATATGGTTTACTATCAGCAGCTCATCCATTATGCCTTACGGTTAAAATGAGAAATCTGATCTAGCAATTCTCAAACGATGTCTCGCCATTGCATGCAAGGAGTTTTAGCATTTCTTTTTGGCCAGCATGTTCAAAGATACCTTCATTTGCTCAGAAATAGATGGCTGACCTGAAACAATTAGTAGGGTCTTAGCCACCGAACTGACTCCACTTGTCAATGCTCCCTCTTATTCTCCTGTCGCTGGCCCGCGTTCTCTTGGTGTAATGACGTTTTCTTTGGGCGGTACATCTAGTAGCTCTAGTTTGGCTGATGAATGAGATGTGATGTCGGCGCTCACTCATTCTCACAAAAAGCTCAATTTAGTTGCTTTAATTTCTAGAAAAATTTTCTCATACTGTTTGTTGTATATCAGTACTCTTCTATTGCAAAGTGCAATGGATCGATTTTTGGCTTTTTAATTGCCAGGTGTGATTTTTTATCTGGGATATGATAAAAATGAGTTCAATTTGTCTCTGATAGTTAAGACCGAATGATTTTTTTTCAATGACTCCGGTGTACGTAGAGATTTTGTATATAGGGGACCAATGAATTTTCTGGAGAGCAACCAGTTCCAAACTAAAAACTTTTATACGTGCTAAATTCTGCTCCTCAAAATATTGTGTCCAAGCTACAAAAAAATATTTCCAAAATTCTTTATTTCAATTCGATGAATATTTAAGTTTCACCCACTGTCGTCGCAAGAGCGTAAAGTGTTTGGTTTTTAATTGAAACATAACATTATGTTGATACAATGCCCAATATATGCAAAAATTCCATAAGGTAGAACTCGCATCTATAGACATTCATCGAGTTGGGGCAAAATATTGAATATTAATGCGGTTTACCGATTTACAATAGACCATAAACTACAAACATATATAGTGATATGAGATGGTTTAATAGTGAAAATGGGAAAATGATGAAAAATATTTTATTTTGGTGTTAGTATTGATGTTATCGCCTCAATATGCGATTTATAATGTATGAATTTATAATGTGTGAACTTTATGTTCACATATGTATGTATATATCACACATAACTATATATCATAACAATAACAGAGAACCCCCATTTACAAATTCAAATCGTCGTATATATATATACAGTATGACCCGTAGAATATTACGCAAGGAATTTAGATTTTCCGGATGTTATAGATAAGTCATTATCTAATCCACAAAGGTCTAATAAGTTGATTGGTAGTAAATTCCGTTCTTCTTCTTTCCTGACAACTGCTGTGTATCATATAGTATACCCTCTGTTAAATGGCAGTTACTCGAGGTTTCAGAGTCAAATAAATACTGTAGCATATGCCAAATAAATGCTGTAATCCTCATTGACTGTAACCTTATTAATGGTTTCAAAAATATATGACTATTTTTCAAGTAGATACAAATCTGGCAAATTTATTTTGCAATTCTGTGAAAACCCACTAATAAAATGGCTTTCTGGATTTTGAAAGTTTTCCATTTGTGGCATAAATTCCACCGATTTCACAAAGTAAATCTTGACAGCTAACCATCAAGTATTTTCTGGGTTTTGGAAATTTTGATTTGTAACATAAATAAATTAATTTGAATTGGTTTACCGTTATGCATTTTCTTGAGGTATAATTTTTTGGATTTTTACTAATTTTCCGTTTGTTGTGTGAAATTCAAAATTTTGTAGGTTAACCTTATTTTTTTCTATATTTTGGAAGTTTTAGATTCTGGGCTTAAAGTGTACAGTTTTAATGGACCAAGCCACCAAAACTGTTGACAAAAAAAAGGACAAGTTAACAGTCGGTTCCCACACACATTTTTTTGTAAATTTAGTAACACTTAACTGCCTAACTGCCTTAATCACTAATGCACGTAAACCATGGTATTTGTACTCATATCCGTTAACGGAATGACTTCTTGCCAGCGTGTGAATCTATGAGCAATGGTAAGGATATAATTGTAACCGTCAGATGAGCCTAATGGCACAACCAGATCCTTATGGAGTTTCACTAAATTTTCTAAATAAAGGGCGGAATGCATAATAACAGGTACCTGGTATTCTACAGATCGAGATAACCTTCTGCTTCGATGTTGCAGTAGCCAATCATGAAAACAAAGATGTTTTCTAATTTTTTTTTATTAAACTCATTTGCGATTGCTTTGAGGCAGTTTGAAGATTTTTACATGACACTAAAATGGCTGTAACATCAGCAAATGTTGATATTATAGCTTAATTGGAAATAGACCAATCGACCTTATACAGCAAGTAAAAAAGTGATCTCAAGACATTTCCTTGTGGAACACCTGTGCCAATATTATTTAAACCAGTGGTTGCTGCATTTAACCAAGTATTGTCTTTGAAGAAAAACGTTTTCAAGAACTATATGGAACTGCTTTGGCAAAAGTTGTGTTATTTTGTATATTAACCCTCTATGCCAAACTTTGTCGAAGGCTTGTGCAATATCTATTTTTTTCGCAGGTGAGTTTGACTGCATTGACAATTCTGTGAACTTATTATATGCCACGCTGGTTTCGGAAGCCAAATTGATGATCTGGAATAATATGCTGTTCTTCTAGTACTTGTTTTAGTTTCCTTAGCAAAAATTTTTCAAATAGGTTTGATGTTGTGGAAAGCATGCTTATTGGAAATGGCAAGATTTGTGTCTCATCTATTCCAGGCTTATGTAACAATGTAGTTTTCGATATCTTCTACTTTTAAGAAATGTATCCAGTTCGAATGATTGCGTTGAGGATGTTCGTTATTAGTTTAATGCGTTTGTCTGTTAATTCTTTAATCATTTTACCGGTAATAAGATCATGTTCTGGTGCTTTTTTCGAACTTATGTTGTTTTTTATTGTGCTCTTAACTTCCCTCCACTTGAATCATTCGAAGTATTCATTCGAGCATTCTGTTTTCTCTGTTGCCGAGAGTTTATGTAAATGGTTACGTAATGAATACCTTCATTTTCTTCTTTCCTTAGACCTACATTCAGAGTTTTAATTGCTCGATTTAATTTCCATTTTAATATCGGCGATCTTTGCTGCTGCCACTGCAGTCAAGTTTTTTGCTTTTTTTGTATTAATTCTTGGATATTTTTAGAAAGTCTATTAACTTTTTCAAAACCACTGATGTTAGGTATTACTTTTTCTGCTTCTACTTCCAGTAGATCTGTGAGGTATGTTTCTGCTGCATCAATATTTGCTGGTGTGCTAAGAAGAATATCCACTTGGCATTTCTCTTCAATTAGTCTACTATGCATTGATCTCATTTTGTATTTTTATTTGTAAGATGTTTCATTGCTTCAGTTTTTATGGTGTTATTATGCATTGTCATATTTATTGATGAATGATCAGACGATAAATCGTAATAATCTGTTGCCATAGCATTTGTTCATGCAATGGCTTTAGTTATACAGAAGTCTATTAAATCAGGTATTTTCTTCTTATCCGTAGGCCATTATGTTGTATGACCCGCTGATAGATAATCCAAATACAGTTCCTCCATAGCTTCATAGAGGTGTTTTCTTTTCGGAGTCGTTAATCTTGCACCCCAATGAGTATGTTTTACATTATAATCACTTCCCACAATGAGTTTATTGCCTAAGTGGTTAAAATAAACTAAGAATTGCTTCTTTTTTATAGTGCGTTATGGAGGGCAATACACTGATGGTATTACACAGTTTCCAGACCACTTCTCCAGGCATTTATTTGTCGCTTGGATATGATCTTTATCACATTTCTCAAGTTCAAGTGTTTTAGTTTTCTTTTAATCAGCTGTACCACCATGTGCTCAACCATAATGGATGTTTAGTGCCGTATATTGAACACCCAATAATTAGTTTTTGGTGAAGTGTTTTTCTGATATTAACATTATGTCAATATTGTGCTCAATAAGGAATAATTGCACCTCTGTCTTGCATTGGGCAAGGCCGTTTGTATTCCATATGGGCATTTTGAGAACAGTTATTTTTGGTATTTCACAACTCACTGCATCAATGTATTCACATTTTGCATCATTATATCCATGGTTCTCTCCATCATTGACACAAAACTGAGGATGCCATAAGTATTTAGGTTTACTATTAGCAGCAACCAAACGACAATCTGAACCACTAAGATCTGAACCAATCCAATCATTCCGCTTGAGAATTAAGGAAATATTTAAAATGTACAACGAATGCTTCTTCTCTGATTTGTAGAATTCCTGGGCCAACCTACTGCAATATTTATAATAGCAATATTTTTCTCTAACGGCTGATCTGTTATTAAAACTCAGTTAACGATGACTTAAGTAAATCCAAGATCAGTGCCTAGTACAAGATCTATCCCTATTATGAGGATTCGTGGCATATATTTTGGATTATTTTCTTTACAGTTTGAATGACTTGCAAAATATCATCACTGGCTTGATTGTCTTTTAAATACCTCTAGTTTGAGGGGTCACAACCTATATGGCATAATTTAAATAAAATAAAATCCTGTTTTTATAAAAATTTTAATTATAAATTGGGAAATATTTTTGGAGTAAAATAATCTCACCCAAAATGTATGGTGTCACTTTTTACTATTTTATTGATCATACTGTAACTGCAGAGCAGATTATAAATAACTTTGATTTTAAATATTTAAAATCCAGTGCACGCATTATAAACGAGATATCGCCATGACATGGCTACAGACATATAATCAAAGTATTGTATTAAATCAGTCTTTGTGCAATGCACAATATTTATTTTTATTTTAAACAAACATAAGATGACATTATCTGTTGATAAGATGTGTATTATGGCTTTGTTGCACATCCGACAAATGTACTTACATCTATATTATGATTATATGTTGTTGATTTTTAATTGTCAATTAAATGTAATTATTTTCATATTATGATGTGATTAGAGACGATAGCCTTTATGACATTAAAACTTGTTTTTGTCTAATTTGTTAAGACACTTGAGATAGTTGGTGATATTTTTTTTGTAGTAATGACAAGTTATTAGTTTGATCATCAATAAAATATATTGTGTTCGCGGTTTTGTTGTGTTCTAGGTGGTTGCACTTGGAATTCAAGACAATGGAATGTCAATACTTCGGGAACTGAGAACGTTGTAAATATTTCTTTTTCAAATCAGTTACAAACAATGGTTGCTAGGGCAATTCTTTGAGGCTTAACACAAATGTATTTTGAGTACAATTAGAAGGACTATGGGTATGGCCCTAAAAAGTCTATATAAAGTTACTGTATCGGTCGAAGTGCTAAAATTTGTTTTCCCATTTTTGTCTGCATTGATTGATTTGGGGCCTTTATTTGCTTACAAATTTGAAAATCCTGTATATAGCAACGACTTGAGTAGCCATACCAGGTCAGTAGTATAGTCGTAGTCTTTCTAGGGTTTTGAAAATTACAAAATGAGACGCCGAAGGAGGATCATGAGCAAGATAAATATAAGATTCTGAGTCAACGAGGTCGATATATACAGTTTCCATATCGGAAGATCAGTATAATCATCATCAGAACGATTGGAAGGATTAACATAAATTTTATTATCTTTCACACGGAGCACTGTCTTGTTTGTTTGTTTGTTTGTTTATTTCTATGCAATCTGTTTTGGGGCCGAAGCTCACCCAACTCTTTCGCGGTTAATTAACGTCCTACTTTACGCCATTACTAGCCAAATCGAGGACGCACGAATACAGGTCCGCGTTTCAAATATCCATCTGCACATTGCATTGCTCCAGCCAGCCTGTACTGGCATGGACGATGGTTCGGCCCATGAATTCTGCACTCCAACGGGGGGTCATAGTTGTGTTCATCGTCATCACCGATCGTAATCAAGTGATGAAAAATCCCTTTTGCAACCCTCCCCCAATGGGATTCGAACCCGGTACCTCCCGTCCCAAACACCACAGCTTTAACCACTGCGCCAATTGCTCGGTGGGCACTGTCTCATCTGAAATTGTTCCTATACTTTCCATAAATGTGCGCGATAAAGTGTCTGGAACTACATTCTGCGCCCCTTTTCGATGTTGAATGTCAAATTGGTGTTCTTGGAGCTTTAGATTCCATCGAACCAGCCTTCTAGCTAATTTTTTTTGCCCCATGAGCCATTTAAGAATTGCATGGTCGATGATGATAGTTAACGGGTACTCCTCGATATATGCTCGACATTTTTTTACGCTGACCATAGCGGCAAGACATTCTAATTCCGTTATGGAGTAAATACACTGTACTGCGTTAAGTTTCTGCGACATATATGCAATGGGGTGCAGTCTACGTGTAGTCTAGACATAGTTTTTGGAGCATTACAAAGTCCGAATGGCATTACCGTAAACTGATACAAGGGACGACCAGGAACGGTAAACGCTGTTTCATTTCAGGACTCCTGAGCCAGTGGGATCTGTCAGAATGCGTCTTTCAAATCAATGCTTGAGATGAATCTGCTTCGATCTAATTGACTCAAGAAACCGTCAATGAAAGGCAGCAGATACGCATCCCCAATAGTCACCTCGTTCAGTCTACGAGCATCTAGGCACATTTGGATCTTGCCGTTTAATTTTCAAACTAATGTTACCGGGGAACTACAAGAACTGTTTGACTTCCTTAATTACACCGATGGATAAAATTCGATCAAACTTTAGATAATAAGATTTCTGGACAGCTGAAGAAACCGCGTAGAGGCGTTTTTTTATTGGTTTTGCGGTTTCTATATCGATATGATGCATTAATAAGTGAGTAAGGCCGAACTTCTCAAATGAAGGAAACTTTTGTATTGCGCTTTCTAACTTTTTCGACTGTTCAACAGTGAGATCATTTTGTAAAGAATTTTCAAGTTTTTCACCAAATCCAGTATGATCAACTTCAGAAACTGATATTGGGATAATTTGTATATTAACGGTTTTCCGAAAGTCAATACCTAGATAAAGTTTTTCTTTAAAGGTAGGTATTAAGTGAATTCTCAGTACCTTTACTGGATTATTATAACTTATCGTGGCATAAATGGGACCGATTGCTCTTTCTGATACACATGAAGTACTGCTTACAGATGCGGACATATAATAAACTTTAAAGTGAGGATCGTTTGGAAGGTCTTCACTTCCCGAACCAACCAGCATATGGTGGAGTGTCCATTGAAGCTTCAGTTGAATCAGAAGTATAGGTCTCAGGAACCAGATTACGCAAGATACGTCTATTTTCATTTCATTGCTTATTTTGAAGGTATGAGTAGTTTTATGTGTATTTTTGGGATCATTTGTGTCATAACCAGGTATGTAAACGGAACAAGTTGGATAACACTTAGTTAAAGGAGGTTTAGTATGAGAATTGAATAAGGCTATTCTTTGACTGGGGATAGATTGGTCGGCTTGAAGAGATTTTCTGTATTTATTGAAGAATCCTCCATCTTTTGTCTGGAAGTAATCAAAAATCGATGTGCCGTACTCTCTAGGATTTGAGACCTCGATTGTTTGTTTCCCGAACATTTAAAGCACTCACGAGTGAGAATGCCTGAACAACCACAACCAAAGTAAAATCTGGGTGAGATATCAGGGGGACAAAATTTTAATGTGTGCCCTATATCAAAACAATTCCAACATATGTTTAAACTTCTTCCATCTGACGAGCGCAAATTGTTACCATTTGATCGAAAAGGTAATCGGTTTTTTTCATAATTTCTGCTCGACTGTTTTGCACTTATTCTTTCGTTTGACCGCACTACAAAATTTTCAGGTGAGGTAAAATATTGTAATTTTTTTACAGAATATTCAGCATCGTGGTCGGTCCTTCTATCTAGAAATCTTTCTAGGAAGTCGAGTTTTAATTCTGTCCAAGTAATATCAGGCTTCCTCTCAATATTGCATCAGTACCAATTTACCGCCGCTCTGGTTAAGAGAACTCCAATATCAGCAACTAGGTCTGTGTGATGAGTATTATAAGTGGTAGCATAATGTTCTTCATATCTGTTCCGCCATTCATATTTTTTCCTCCTGTTTTTATATTTGGGGTTGAATTTTGAACATTATGAGTACCAATTAATTGATGGATAAATTATTTGTTTTGGTCTGCCATTTTGATCGTTGAACTCGTGAGGTAGTCTTTTGACCAAACTTTCCAGAAACGCGCGATTTTAAATATTTTACCATTTCGACAGCTTTGACGTGCTGAAATGCATTATATTTGGTTCTGGAATGGCTGTAAGTTGCTTGCCACCCAAAAAATGACCGGGTGTCAATACATCAAAGGAAGAAGCATCTTGTACTATACTGCATAGTGGTCGTGAGTTAGGAAAAGCCTCAATTTGCGTTATTAGAGGAACTTTTTAAATGCTGCTTAACTGATTTGACTTTCGTTTCCCGCATAATCTCCCGAAATGCGGTGCGCTGGCCGGATTGGAATTAAATTTGATTCTCTGAGAACACAAAAATATGGAAATTAGCTCAAAGTGTTTTTCAGATTAAAAAAAAAACGGTTTTTGGACCAGTCCACCATAACCCGTTTTAAACCAAACTAGAAGGATATATTCCACGGAATCCTAGGTCAGCTGGGTCATTTTTCGATGGTACATACCTCCAGTGTTTTTTGGGATGTTTTCAATAATTTCTACAGTTTGGTTGGCCACAAAACATTTCCACTTCCTAGGATGCTGTGCCTACCAGGCAAGCACAATGCGTGGGTCAGTCCATTCAAACACTTTACAGGTATTGATAGCTTAATTGGAGTAACTCAGGTTTTTGAAGCTTTTAATCTACTAGTTATTATATTCCGTTCGTAGATAAGCTACAGTGCAACAAGCCAGTTGTGATGCTTTTGAAAATATGTGAATTTGAGATTTCATGTTATTTGCTGGTTGCAATGGTCTAGGAATTTGAATTTGAGCCACAACTGTTAAAACAGCATTTTATCACGACGGTTGTTGGAGGGATCCATCCAAGTGGATCAAATATTCGTGAAGCTTCCGATAACAGTTATTGTTTTGTATGTTTTATGTCTGGCTTAAATAAAACTATGAAAGTAAACGTGCCTCGAACGGGATTCCAATGAAGTCCTAAGGTCTTTATACTGGCAGAGCCCTCCAATTTTATATTAGTGGTTCCCTGTTATTCACTGGGTATGAGTTTTAAGAGCTCTTTACTATTTGAATGCCATTTACAAAGTTTGAATCCTCCTTCAGCTAGTAGGTCCGACATGTTTTTAAATATTTGTATTGCTTGATCAACGTCATCGTACCCATGTCGTCAACATAAAAATCTCATTTCAGTATTTGGTGGATTTTTCTGATTGCCAAAAAATGGGGCACTGGACGTCCCATAAGTAACAGTATTTAAGCGGTACTGATCTAAGGTATCAGTTATTTCTCCATATTATCCTCAGAAAGTCACAATCAGTAGGATCTGACGGTACATTTTCTCTATGTCAGCGGATATATCTAAATACTATATTGTGTCTTCTAAAATGGAGTAAAATAGACAATAATTTTTCTTGAATCTTTGGACCCACTAATAACGCCTCATTGAGAGAAACACCTGACGTGGTTTCACAGAATCCGTCAGATATTATCATGAACTTTTGATATTTCTCTTCAAATCGCTTGTCTTTTGAAAATTTCTTTTCCGTTGCTAATAGTGCAATATAATGACTCACCAGGGATTTCTGTAGTTCCCTTAAATAGTAATCGAACATCGTGTTGTCGTTTTTACATATTGACCCTCGCATTGTTGTTTGGAAGTGGTAAGTAGAACAGTTGGGTGTCTTTTTTCAATCTCCCAAAACTTTTGTAACAGTTGCAACTCTACATCATTGTTAACAAAAGATGTATGAAAACTTGTAATTATTTCGTGATTATTCTCCTCCAGCTTCACTTCTCCTATCCAACCGAATATTGTGTTCTGTGCAAACAAGTGGGCTTAAATGTTAATATTTTCTTGTCTCATGATTTTCAAAAATACGCCATTGCAAAATATTACATCGATGTCTCCCGGAATATGAAATTATGGATCTGTCAATTTTAACGTGTCTACTATTGGCCAGTGGTCCTTGTTAATACCAAATAATGAAAGGCTCGTTGTAAGAGGAAGAATAAGTGCTTTCACACTAATATTTGTATGTTTTTCATGTCTGGAAGGTATGTCTAGCTCCACTACACCCTTCGTGTATCCCGCTCGTTTTGATTTAAGACCATTAACAATTAGGGATGCTCGAATTCTTTTAAGGTCAATTCTTTGAACACTTATTAAAGACCCTTTAGTATCTTTTATGTTAATTAGCACCATTGATAATAATGCTCGAGTAGGGCTGAATGTGGTACAAGCCTTGGCACATGATGATAGATTATTGGCGTTCAAATTAAATTCTGAATTCAGATTTTCTAAGGAATGATATTTTTCAGCCAGATTCTTTTTACTGTTTATTTTAGAACTGTTATTCTTGTTGATTGTTGGTTCTGAAGCCATGTTGATCAACGATTGTTGAGTGATGGAAGTATGTATTGCCATGGACTGAGGTTCTGTTGTTACGTTTTCTGTTTGATTGTCGTTTATATGAATAAGCGTGTTGTGATCGGCTCCACACTATAGTAACACTTTATCTTATTTTCACAAGTCTCAATATTGTGCCTAGAGCTCAAACACCGATGGCATAATTATTTCTTGAGAATAAAATTATGTGTTGCTAAAGGATTTAATCTTTTAAAATTAAAGCAACGGAATAATGGATCGTCGCCTCTTGCACATTGAACAACCATGTATATTTTCTGTAGTGGTTGGCATGAGGACTTTTGAAATGTTAGTAGAACGTAACTTGTTGGAACGGTTTGTGAGGACATAGGATTTAAGAGCATCACAGCGATAGGTAAGAAACTCTCTGCTTTGAGCACTCTTAGTACTTTGCCTGATATGTCACGGATTGAAATTAATACTTTGACTAACCCATGTATCAGCTCTTTCACGGTGTGCTTCTTCTTGTCATATCTCTTTTCAAATTTACTCCACGTAATTTACTTCAGTGAGGGGTAATTGGCATATCAAGTTGTCTGCATCTCCCTTTAAGAAACCTTTTAAGTATTGGAACTTGTGCACATTTGGCAAGGCATCGTTTCCAACAATTGAAGTAGTGAATTGGTCTTAAAAAGACTGCCACCTTGACTAATCTCAATAAAAAGGTTCAATTGCGACACGTGGCAGTCGGAGATCCGTGCCTTGATAGGCTGTTTGGTCACCATTATATCTTATTCTACTCACGGATATATTATTTGAAGTAGCTTTATAATAATGTAGACGATGGTTTGGCACTTAGATTCTACATTCTCATTGGTAGACCAATAAAAATGCAACTTAAAATTATATGCTTTTAACATTTTACGTTCTACCGTAAATCGTTGTCAATCTAAGATGTTATATGAAAACCGCAACATGGGTCAATTTTAATACTTTATGATTTAATTTTGAAAATAAAAATTTCTTTAAATGCAAAATAATGTGCAACAAGGGTAGATATACAATCGAAAATATGTTGTTATTTCACTGTGTTGTACTGACATGCAATAACCAATATATATGTTTTTGTTTTGAATGCCATAGTAATATACGTAATTTATCATTCTTATGTACTTTTTCTATGATCCGAGTGTGCTACGCGATCAGTTTGGCTTTTATTATAGAAACATTTGGTATTTGTCAAAAATTATCAGCAACTGACCGTGTTAATTTGGGTTTGTTTGTTATTATCCAATAAATGTCAATAATTTGGATTCACAAATGTTTATCATGGGTTTTGGACCCAGTCTTAATGTATAAATATAACATTAGTTGACATTTTATACGACCATGAAAATTTTTATTAGAAGTTTCAATCATCTTAGTCGTATATTTTGGACTGTGCATGTTTAAACTAGGCCATTGAAAAGAATCGACATCATATTTTGTAAGAACCCAAATATTTATTATAAAATATCGTTAAAAAAATAAAATTTGTATAACGTCGTAAAGAGTACAGTACGGTAAAATATTAATTATTCACAGTGGGCGATTAATTTAAAATGCATCACTAATATATTCGGATATAATCGATACGTGCCTATATATACATGAATCAATCATAACCAAACATAAAATTGGTACAAAAAACGTTTTACCCAATTTATGTTTAAGTGATGCACAATTACCTAATTCGTTTACCTTTTACTTTATAAACCAAACAAATAAACTTCCTATAAGATCATGGCGACTCGCATTATACACAGTCGATGACACAATCACGATAAATAAATGTTAGATTATTTGTCATTGAACTTTGATCAAACCATGACATGTGTCATTCATGCTTAGACGATCATAAAAGTAAGCCAACCAAAAGATTATTTTTACTTTAATTTTGTTGGTTTGATAAGCTTTTGGACTACTTGTGATAAAGGGAGGGATTCTTTAAGCTCCTTGATATTATTTGGCTTAATGTCCTTGACTTAAACGTACTTTGCCAGCAATTAAAATATTGAAGTAAAGTTACAATCGTTAAGGTCGTTATCTAGGTCGCTGATAAGGTCGTTATCTGATACCAAGTAGAAACTTTACCTACATTTTGGCTTATTTATCAAAGAGGTCAATTATGCAATTGAGTCAGTTATAAAAACTGCATACGGTAACAAAACGTTGATCGGGCTGACCCGGTTATATGTCAAACTAGTGGTCCAGGAATTTTGGGACTAGCTGCGTGTGAAGGTGTTTTGATGAGAGCGTTCGAGAACTTTTTCTGGGCCTTAAGCAAGGCTAAGTTTTGTCTATGATTGATATTTAGGATGATTTGTTGGTTTTTTGGAATGAGATGGCTTTGGCATATTTCTGTGCTGAATGTAGAGAACTAGAGGCGATTTCCATTTGGTATTGCTGTTGAATACATGATGTCCGTTTAAGGAGGTTGCTGATTGTTATGGGTGATAAGTGGTCATAGTCAGAGGTTTTTTATGGATGAGTTTTTGGAGAATTATTCTCGGTTATGGTGATTAAATGCCATCGCCGGAGGTAGGTTTCGGTTAAAGAGCATACTACTTCTTTGATTGCATTTTAGGCTTATGACTCAATTTTTGAATCTATTGAAAGAGGAGAAGGTTAGTTAGGCGAGGTGAGGTTTTCCCACGAGAGGGTAAGCTTTGTCGAAATTTCAAAGCGCTGCTTGATTTTTCAGTTTCAGATGGTGGCATTTTATCGCATTGGTTTTTGGGTTTCTGAGTAGCTTCTAAACCTTTTGGTTTGGTTTTGTATCCATGCAATGTTTATAATTTTTAATGAATTCAATGACGCATTTTGTCAGTTTAACGGTTGTTCATTACATTTTAATGTTACATCAATTTTTTTTTTGATTTGGTACAAAACCAGTCGTAAAATGATGGTTAAAAAATTTCCTTAAACCGCGGTCCCGGGTTCGATTTTCACAATTAACTATAAATAAGTAAATAAAATTTAAATAATTACATCTTGGACCGGTAACCGAATTGTGTGTCAACAATTTTAATGATTCATAAGTGCATAACAGTTTTTTGCTGATTATTCAGGAATTTGATTGATTGATTGATTAAAGTGTACGGCTCGGAACCCCAGTTATTGCAATAGTCAGCAAAAAAAAACAAATCTAATTGGGGATCGAAAGGTTATGTTCTTTGCTGTTTTACAAAATCCTTTTTTCATCATTTGTTATCGAATGTTTGAGTCAGAAAAATACCAATGTCACCGTCAAAACTGTTGTCTGTTTACATTTATCATCAGATTTCTTCAGTTCAGATAGGACCAAAGTGATTTGTCATGATTTGAACTGTCGCAAGGAATAATTAAATTTTTAGCATTGTACAGCGAGTTATGTTTCCCCGGTTCGGTTTGAATTCATCGAAATTTTTAAAATCGATTTGATTCAAAATTTTCTAGACTTATCTTAACTTTTTAGACTTTGAACGTATTAGTCATATAACGGTTGATTCAATTGATTTGTAATGTTCAATCAATTGTTTTAAAATCTAATTTAATTTAATTTTAAAGTTTTTGTCAAATAAAGTATATATACATTTGATTTTTGGCGATTAGATGTCGTATTGGTCATAAAACGGTTAATTTAATTGATGCTAGAAATTAGCCCATTAGTATATTTTGTTTTTAGCGATTCTTTGCAGATTACATTTAAATGGCGGCACACTACGCGTGACGGAAGTGACATTTTTTTAGCTGGAAAAGTGTAGTAATCGTTTGAATCGATAAATTTTAATATTAATAATAAATTTCAAAGTTTATTGTTTGTTTGATAACTCTTCACAATTTTAAAATTGATACAATTGGTTTATAATAGCTAAAATAAGAAATAAAAACTCAACTCTGCAGCCCTTCCAAATAGCGTGAGAAAACTGCATCGATAGTTGAACCAGATTTAGTTGTTGGCTCTCTGGGTGAATTATTTATCGTTAAATTAAATTCTTCTTTGAGAACTTGTAATAATGGGTTTGCTTCATCCGATGCAAAATGCACATTAAATTCTTCACTAAGGATTATTGGAATTTTATCGAGATCCTCTGATAATAACGCTGAACCTTGAACAGTATACGGCAGAAAAATGTGACGGATGAATTCAATTTTTTGAACGACCGACTGGTTTGGTGAAATGTATATCACAGTGATTAACGCCGGCGGTCTGTTTGCTAAGCCTTCCAGGACATCTACATTGATTGTTATTAAATATGTTCTATTCAAGACCAATGTTATTTCATACGGCAAGTTACCAGTGTCTATAATCGACATTTTATGTAAATTTTGACGTACAAATGTGTCTTGTTCTATATTTTGACAACCAATGTAAATGTCCTTTGCTACTGAAGCAATTTTGTTTTCTTGAGCATTCAAAATAGACCGATTATTTTCAGCGACCGAGGTGTTAGTTAGGAACAATCGTATTCCATGTGGGCAAAGTCGATGAGCTTCTTTTTTCGAGAAATACGTGACTTAACCAAATTTAGCTCGGATTCTTTCAATACCATGCCATTGCCATTTTTTGTCAATAGTGATGAGAAAACTGCATTAGATTGGCACATTACTTCTTCCAATTCGTAAAACTTGAGGTCACGCCACAAAGTAGGTCCTGTAATTCGTTGCTTTATTTGTTTATAAATGGGTGTAGCTCGAACTGGAGGCAAATGCCGTATATCACCAATAAATATTACAACCATCTCGCTGAAGTTTGTTTGGAAATTGTCAATAATTTTCTTCAATCTTGAATCAATTTACGATAATAGTTCGGCGCCAACCATGCTAGTTTCATCAATAATAATCACTTGCACATTTTTAAAAAGTGACCTGTATTGCTGTGCTACTTCTAGAGACAACGGAAGTGATTTCGAGAGCGAGATTTTTAATGCTGTGTGGACAGTTGTTCCACCAATTGCAACAGCAGCCCTCCCAGTAGATGCACACGTTATGTAAGCGTTGCAGTAGCCATCATTATTGGTAAAACGGTTATAAATTTTCTTAAGAAATTGTATGACAAATGTTTTACCACATCCTGCTGGTCCGGTAAAAAAATTTGGAATGAGGTATGATTGGGTGAAAGAAGGTTTGAAATCACGTGCATTAACAGTGCTTTCTGCTTTTTTTTGCCATTTGCATAAATTCACAAAACTGTTCGTTTAGCATTAAATTTTACCGTTTTTTAGCGAAAGCACTGAGTTTGTTTAAAGTTGCTAGTCGCATGTCACTATTCATATATACATCTTCGTTGCCATATAATTCTTGGAATGAATTTGGTTCCGGAAATCAGTTGACCTTGTGCCTCGTTTCTTCAATGATTTCTTCACGACATAATTCGCTACAGATTTCGATTGTTTTATGAATATCGAAACCTGATTCGAACTCTTTATGATGTTGCAAAATTAACTCTTAATTTTCATTGTAAATTTTTATGAATTTCATTTCTGCAAGAATTTCTGGTTCCTCATTCCAATAAGGTAAATGTAGTAACAATCTTGTGTTTGTACTCATTGATATCTGTGGCCATGTCATAATTTCTGTATCGTATTATGCGTGGATCCGTTTGTTTAGTGTAGCTGTGTTGTGCATTCCATGTATAATTTGCAACAAACTGAGCAAGAGTGATATTGTCCATGTTTTATGGCCTCTTCTCATATTTATCAAACCAGTTTTCTTTCCAGATATCTGTATATGATCTGTATATAAAATATTGAAGACGAACGTATACTGTAAAACGTATCTATGTCAGGATAATCATAATTTTCCAGATCAATTATGATGCTCTTGTAATGATGAGCATATTGGACATATTCTGCTTCTTCATTTTTCATAGGTGTAAGTATTTTTGTAGAACGGCACGGCATAAAAGGGGCTTCGAATCGACACTTTTGAGGTGTATTAGTAACAATTAGTTTGACTCCAGCTTTCTGGCCCCAAGGGCGTCTTCTGGGGCATTCTCGAGCCAAAGTAAAATATGTGCATGAGGACTACCACGATGCTGGAATTCAATTCGATGCTGACCAAAGATGTGCAATTACTTTGACTGGAGTATACTCATTAAAATATTAACAAGTTTATTAAAATATAGAGCACAAATTACTGCATCTTCATTTATGAGTGTACTTTTTTCAATAAAACTCAACTATATGTAGCTTTTTCCGTTGAAATTTCACATCAATTACTTTTTAATTTATATAATGTTTAAAGTAATCTAGTCCAACCGATTTCATTCGCACGCATCATAAGAAATAAGGTAGGCTTATCGAGTTGCCTGATCATGGCCAAAAGATCACGTTTACGTTGAGACCAATACCATGATAAAATTACTTTCGATGCAGTTATTAATATATTCCTTTGACCCAATTTGTTGTCGAGTGATATTTGCATCTTTACCAACATGTTTAAAGGTGACAGTTAGGCTATCACGAACTCTCAACCTCACAATTTGTATGACCATGTAAAGAAGATGATAAGGAGTTACATCTCGCCGATCACTTCGCCTTAGTTCACTCGTAGCCTATCATGGATGGTGTCACTCGTAAATATTCTTCGAAATTCTCCAAGATATACTGCCAGGAAAGAAAGTTCCTCGGCGCGATCGTCAAATAATAAACTGTGGGGTACATTTCTCTCGCCTGGAGTGATACTTAAATATTTATCGTCGTTCCATAATAGAGTGTGCTGCTGAGCATTAAGGCTATCCACAGGTACGTCTTTACTCAGCTCATTTAGAGTCAATAGGTTATCAGTGTCATTGCTATTAAAGAAAGACTCCTCAATTGTGATGTCATACATTTGGTAGAGTGGAGCTTTTTTTTAGATATGTTAACCAAAGTTTAATATTTCTCCTGTTGATTAGGCCCATCAAGTAACTCGATTTATGAATCTGTCTCCTCTTTATGTGAACATTGATGCAGTGGTCAACATCAATATTTCATTAATTTGTCCCAAAATACCATATTGCCCATGTACATGTCGTAATCGCCAAATTTGCATAAATGGAATCTGCATGAGTCGTTCGAAGACCAAATACAGCTTATGTAGATACGCTGGTAATTTTGGGTATGAAAAACCATTAAACTTCGACAATGTACGGATAATATTTTTACTGATGGATAGTCTACAAGAGCTACACGCCATTTTATTATTTACATCGATTTCTGGAAACATTCTGTGGGTAGTTTGTTTTTGCAGTGGCAATAGGATTTTCATTGGCACTAGTTGCATGAGGCAATACACTTGTTGCAAGTTTGTTGATTGCTGACTGTGTTTGATCATTCAGTAAATCGTTCAAACTTTTTGTCTGAAGTGCTCGGCATTCTAGCACTAGTTCTAGCCTACTCTTTATCGTTTTTGACTTAATTTTAGACGGTTCATTTGCACAATTTATTTCACGCCACACTCTGGTTCTTTCTGCTTCCAATTTTGACATATTGTCTTGGAAAATGTTGACACTAGTTAGACCAAGCATCGCACTCATTGATGGTTTGTTGATTGCTGGTAATATAGATACATTTACTAAACCTCTGAATTCTGGCGCTCCTTCCAATCTAATCGTTCCCGTTTTTAGCTCGATTTTTGGCGATTTATTTGCATGTATTTTTTCACGCCATTTTCTTGTTCGCTCAGCCCCTGATCTCACCATATTGTCAATGATAACGTTAGGACCGGATGGCCCAGCCAAATCACTCATGTCTGACATTATAGAAACATTCGCCAAATCAATACTTTGTGCATTGCTTTGTGACTGAACTGCAGAAGGAAGGTTAGAAATGAATGCTTTTTTTTTTGCTCTGCATTCTCGTACTCGTTTCATTGTACTTTTACTCGTTTTTAGCTTAATTTTTGCAGATACATTAATGTGTTTATTTTGCTGCCCGCTGTTATTTGTTTATTCCTTGATTGTAGCATATTTTATTGCAAAACTCTGACACTAGTTAGACTAGGCATTATATTTGTTGATGATTTGCTAATTATTGGCGGTTTAGAAATATCCATTGAAGCGATTATGCTTTGTGGCTGAACTGTATTTAAATATTCTGGCGCTAGTTTACTCTTCTCCGCATTTGGTTTCATTTTCGGTGATGTATAGTTGCACTGTTATTGCCAGACCACGTCATCGTTTATTCAGCCTCTGATTTTGGAATATTTTCTAACAACAGGCTTTTATTAATGAAAACTCACTGTATGACCCGAATAAAGTACACAAACTAAAATTTATTTATTATGATTTTTAGATTTTTATTGTTTATTTTTTCAAATATGTAGGCATGTATGGTTGTACTTACGTATTATTATGTAAAATACTTTAAGTTACGTTACGAATATAAATAATTACCAACTTTTTTAGTCGTTCAGTAACCGCTGCCATCATATTTTTATTGTCTATATAACTTTTTCCAAATCTATGTCGAATTACGCAATAATTGCTAATGTCCATATATTCTATTTCAAATACATTTCGATGAGAGAGAACGAGATATAATATGAGCTAGGATACAACATAACAACGTACAGGAACAACCGTCTATCACGAGTTGCACTGCTATACTAAAGACAAAAAATAAAATCAATTTGGTTTTGATTTTTTTTTTTTTTTTGTTATACCAAGACGACTTTGATGAATGTGTATTTTTTTCCTTTTATATTCATTTGTTTTTACGAATATAAAAATTTGTGTTTCCCGACCGTTACCGACCGTCACAGAATATAATTTTTGAATCATATCCTGCCTAAGAAAGTTTCACTTCAAAAATCCTTCCTATCATACCGTTTGTTAAATGTAAAAAGGCTGTGGGAATAGGACCGGCGTTAACGGGAACATTTGACAAGCGCTTGGTCTCACAATCTCATCAATCAATCAATCATATTTTAAACTTTTTTGACTGCCTAGACATCCTAGACTACTTTCTTTCTCTTTAGCAACGATGCGCGATTGCGTTTCTCCAACAATCCTTTCAGATTTTATGCGATGCAAAACATGCTGGAAAGTGTCATGCTGGAAAGTGTATCAAATTGTTTAACTGTAAAAATCATAAAACAAAAGATAAAAATTAATATCTTTTGTGGAAACTAATCACATGATTTACGAGAAATTTTTTTTTTCCTTTATCTCCAATTTAGGAGCATAGGGCGTCCACTATTCTGAACCATCTTACTCTATTTGGGGCTATTGCTTTTATTTCCACCCATGATTTTCCCAGGTGTTCTGTCTCTGCTAGCATCGTTCTCTTCCGTGTCATTGCTGGCCTTCCAACCTTTATTTTTCCTTGTGGATTCCAGTCTAATGACATCCTCGTTATATCACTTGATGCCTTCCTCAGTGTGTGGCCAATCCATCTCCATTTTTGTCGCTTTATTTCGGTCTCAATATCTGAATGTTGTTATGTGCAGATTGATGTTACTAATCGTATTAGGCCAGAAGCACTTAAATATTCGTCGAAGGCATTTGTTTACGAATACCTGTAGCTTCTGTATGATTTTTCCTGTATGCTTCCATGTCTCACACCCATACAGTAGTACCGATTTCACACATGAGTTGAACATTCGTATCTTGGTCTTGCGCGACAGGATAGAAGTATTCCAGACTTTGTGTAGCATGTTAAATGTATATCTGGCCTTATTCATACGTTTGTGTAAGTCTTCTTCTGTTCCACCTGTTTTCGTTACTGTGCAACCAAGGTATACGAATTCATTTACATCTTCAATTGGTATATTGTTGATGTGCATCGGTGTGGTTATATTTGTGTTGAGTCTCATCGTCTTGGTTTTCTTGATATTAATTTTGAGACCAACTTCATTAGCTAGATCTACTAGCTGTTGCACTTTCTACTGCATATTGGAGTGAGCAAGCATATGTCGTCTGCATAGTCCAAATTATTGAGTTTACCAGTTAACCCCCATTGAATGCCATTAGGGGACTTGTTATCTAGTTTCCGCATTACACTGTCTAATACGATTAGGAACAGCATTGGTGAGAGTACGCAACCCTGCCTTACTCTTCTAATATTGTAGTATGTTTCACTTTGTTTGCTTTTGTATTGAATTCTGTTCCCAGCATCCCGATACATTTCTTGTATGAGTTTAATTAATATCTTTGGGATGCCCATTTTACAAAGTGTCTGCCATATTGCGTTCCTGTTTATCGTATCGAATGCGCGTTCGAAATCGACGAAGAGCTATACAATGGTGAATTTCATTCATTGGATTGCTCAGTGATGATACGGATTGTGTTGATGTGATCAGTGCAACTTCTTCTTGGTCTAAATCCAGCTTGTTCGTTTCTTAACTTTGCATTGATCGTAGGTGAGATTCTGTCAAGGATGATCATTGCGAGTACCTTTATTGTTGTGTTGAGGAGGGAGATATCTCGCTAGTTCTTACATTCTCTCAGGTCACCTTTCTTGGGTATCGTAATTATCAAGCCTTCTTTCCATTTCAGTGGGATTCTTCCAGAATTACAGATTTCTTAGATTATTGGTGTTAATATGCTTACGAGAAATTTTTGGAGGTACTAAAAATGACAGTGAAAACTAAATTTTAAAAGATTGCAGGCATCGAAAGTAAAATTCTTAAAAAGGGTATAACTCGGTAATAAATAGTTTTGGGTCTTTGCTCAGTCGACAATTTATAAAAAAAAAAAAAAATATCGCAGTGGCTATTCAACCGAATAAATGAACCTAAATGATTAAAAGAACAATATTATATAGGCCATTTCTGTCGGGTTTTAATTGGTTTATGCTTATGTTTTAAAGAGCTTACCGAATTTTTGCATTTTCATAAAAAGTAAGCAATTTGTCAAATTGGTAATTGTATTAGAAAATATTTTGTTCGTAATCGCTGACATAAACTAAATATCGCAACTGGATGACAAACACTTACAAAAAAGCAGCCGATTATTAAACGTCACTCTCGTATACTCGACAAGCAGGTTTTAAACTAAAGGTAAAACTTTAAAATCAGCATGCGGTATAAAAATAAAAATTAATTACCAAGTGATTTGTCACTTAACATTTTACCCCTATATACATTGCCGCTAAACCCATTCAACAATTTTCAAATCTTAATTTATTTGTTTAAAATTATTGTTCGGCATGTAGTTTGACACCGAAATTTTTTTTTCCATTTCCAAATCCACCAGCATTTATGCACAGTAAATTTAACATAAATACCCAGAGTGTCGACACAAAAAAAAGAAAAAAATTAAATTAAATTAAATTAAAATTTGATTAATTCATTTATTTATTTTATTTTTAACAAAAATTAGGTGACTTGTTATTCACAACAATAACAACAACAATAAAAAATTCCATTAATTTCATTTCCTCATGAATTCTCCCCATTTCGTATCGCTCCTATATGTACATAGTATTATATATAGGCGACGGTGTATTACTTACAAGAATCCCGTGGTAGGAGGAAAATTTATCAAAAAAAAAAAAAAAAAATGTTAAGCTGTCGTAACACAAAAGTGTATTTTAAGTTTATAAGTGTTGGCATGTAATTTTCGGGTTTTTTTTTGTTTTTTTGAAAAATGTGTTGACATGAATTTTCTTCATCTCTGTGTGTGTGTGTGTTATTTTCAAATTTATTCATTATTTTTTCGTTGGTGTCATTGTTTTTAAACGATTGTTGATGATGTTTTCACGGTTGGTTTAAGTTACTGAAACACCGCACATAGCGAATGTACGAAATATCGAGAGGGAGGAGTGTACCACCACTCTATTTTCTATAATATTTAAACAATTTTGTCGACAGACGTACACAGTGCGTACAAAATTCTGGTTTATAATAAATGACTTTTGTTTAGTTTTGTTGACAGATAAAATTTGATTTATCAAATAAAAAATAAAAAAAAATATTAAAATTTGCGCGTCAAATGGTTCGTCGAACTCGCAAGGGAATTCAAAAATGTTTTTATCGGTTAAATGTCCGTACACAACAATAATATGTCATTGCATATTTTAATATTATCAGTGTGCCGTTAAATTTATAATATTTTGTTTGACAATCTGTTGACACTTATATTATGTGAAACAATAATATAATTTGATACTGCCATTATCGTGTTCGTACGACAAACAAAAGTTACATGCCGTCATGTTGGTCTGGTTTATCTCAAAAACTTTTTTTTTGCGTGGTATTTCGATTTTAACTAAAGTCAATAAAATTCTTAAATTTTGTTTGGAGACAAGGAAACGTCTTCGATGGCTAAAAAATGTGTAAGCTTAGTTTACGCAGGCGACTATAGTCAAACTGACAATCATTTGTTTTCAAGCGCCGGCTGATATAAGCCAGCCAAAGAGAACAACTAATTTGACAATCCTTTAGATGATCTGAAAGGATTTCTACTGGAGAAAATATAAGCCCGTACTTTCAACTCGAACTAATCACCGATATGTAGTAAACGAAAACTCTAGACTCTATATAGGTATGGCGCAAATCAAACTCAAAAATAACCAAGACCCAATTGGTTTTGGTGACCACACGTTTGGTGGAATATCGATACCCGGAAACCTTTATAACTCATGATAATTTTTCAGAGGGGATGCTTATATATCCCCTCTGAAAAATTATCTTGCTACCTAAAACGAAGGGTTGTATGCCCTACGTTCACTGCTAAAGTGAAAACACCTTGCAAATGCCGACAAGTTAAAGTGATACAAAGTATTGATCAGACTCATAGTTATGTTAGGGTGTGAGAGGGGGACTCTGATGAGTAAGTCGGAAATATGGATGATAGTATTTAACTCTTCGACCACGAGATCAAGAGAACTCTAGCCACATCATGATTTGTCAGCCGATCCTGATGGGATGATACAGCAATCTCTTAGAGAAAAGCCGTCGTTTGGTATGAGGTATTGTTAGAGATTGGTTGATTTGGTTTGGACTAATAATGGCCTGTAAAAAAAATTATTATTTTTTAATCCGACTGGTGAGGCGGCTAAAATTTTTGCAGCTTTAAACAAACTCACATAACTTGTAGATCAGCCTACGAGGATACCAGATCGGGTCAACAATACGGGTCATTTACTGGATCTGTTTTTAATGTGGAGCAATACAGTATCTCCGTCACTTCTCCTTTGGGAAACTCGGACCATCGGCTTATTACAGCGGAGTTTCAAATGCCATGGTCGTGCCAAATGAATGTTCCACCTAAACGTCGATTATGGCACTATAAAAATGCGGACTGGGAAGGAATGAACAAGTTCTTTCAAGAATTCGAATGGTACTCTTGTTTTGCCTTCGGTAATCTTGACAATGCAGCCATTCTGGTTTCGACTGTCATTCTCACGGGAATGGAACAGTTCATTCCTTCCAGTCTCTCTAAGCCAAATAAAAAAAAATCAGGCAATCCTAGGCATAAAATTTGCAGCAAATTTGCAGCAAATTTGCAGCAAATTTGCAGCAAACTTGCAGCAAACTTCAATTTACCTGATTCTAACTTAATACCCCCGATTATCTCTCTAGCCAGTTCATCGATGCGCCGCATTATATTTAGATCTAGAGATGTCGCTAAAGTTCTTGCAAGTATTAGCACCAACAAGTCAGCCGGTCCGGATTGTATTCCCCCAATTGTCCTCAAATATTGCTGTAAATTTTTGTCTAAGCCACTATTATATCTGTTTCACCGATCTATGTCTTCTGGCATTTTCCCTTCCATCTGGAAAACTGCTAACATACATCCTGTTCCAAAAAAGGGCAGTATATCGGATCCTTCAAATTATCACCCAATTGCTATCGTCTCGGTGCTTTCTAAAGTACTGGAGACCATAATCAACTTCCAGCTGATGAAATATTTGGAAGCTAATCATCTAATTTCTGATCGTCAGTATGGATTTCGCGGGGGGCGTTCAGCAGGTGATTTAATTAATGTTGTTACTGAACAATGGAACAGAAGCATTCATCAATCTGGTGAATCTCAAGTCATTGCACTCGATATCTCAAAAGAATTTGATCGCGTGTGGTACAAGGGTTTGCTGTGTAAATTGAGGGCAGTTGGCCTTCACGGTTCGTTAATTTTATGGATTGAGAATTTTCTTTTTTGTCGCAAAATCCAAGTGGTGGTGGATGGTGTGACTTCCGATCAACATCTTATAAACGCTGGTGTTCCTCAGTGATCCGTCCTTTCTCCAACCCTTTTTCTAATTTTCATCAATGATCTTCTATCAGCAACTCTCAATCCAATATACTCTTATGCTGATGGCAGCTCACTTTCCACCTCTTACAGTTTACCTTTTTCTTCATCGCGAAACGATGTTCTCGCAGAAAGAATGGCTATGAATGACCGCCTTACGCGAGATCTCAATTCATGGATTTATTCCCAACAAATTTCCAACCTGTGTTTCTTCTGGCCGAACTGATTGTTATTCACCGTCTTTTCTGACTGGTGAATCCAGCTTGGCTACGTCTGACAGATTTGAAATTCTCGGTTTAACTATTTCAAAGAGAATATCTTGGGCAGAAATGTCTTGGATTTCTACGACGGTGTAACTTTTACTTTAATCCATCCGAAATACTTACAATATATAAGACATACATAAGACCCAGGTTGTAGTATAATTCTCATATTTGGGCTGGAGCACCGAAAACTCATTTAACTGCACTCGATCGGGTCTAAAACCGAGCATCTCGAATAATTATCTGATCTTGATTCTCTTTCCCATAGGCGTAATGTGAGAGCCTTATGCGTGTTTTACAAGTACTTTCATGGTCATTGTTCATCGGAACTTTATGAATTTATGCTTGGTTTGTCAAAGACCGCGCGTAATTTAAGACGCCTGGTACACCGATACAATCTCGAAATTAAATTCGCGAAGACCAATAAATTTAAAAATTCATTTTTTGTTAGGAGTACGCGAATGTGGAATAAACTGACCGACGAGACGTTTCCCTTGGAATACAATTTACAGAGATTCAAACTTAATATCAAAAGTAAACAACAAGCAGACTGATTCCTTTATTCCTTTTATTCCTCTCTTACCTTTTTCCCTCCTAGTCCTTCCTTTTACCTTTTGCAGTAGTGCTGTGTGTTTGTTGCTAAAACTTTCATAAAAAGGATATACATACCTATATCCTAAGTGCCCTGAACATATATAAAAAAAAAAAAATCCACTAATCATTTTTCACAAGCGGGCGCAAGTAGAGAGCCTAGGAAAAGAACATTGATAATAATAGAAAATATGTTAACCATTTTCCACGATTTACTTGGTGAAAGCTTATCATCAGATACCAGTGAATGAGGAAGATATTCCTATAACGGCAATTTGCATACCGTTCGGATCATTCGAATTCGTAAAGATGACTTTCGGCCTTAGAAATGCTGCCCAAACCTTCTCAGAGATGCACACAGTGCTACGGGAATTGAAGTTCTGTTTAATCGATTACAAGAATCTGGTTTAACTATAAATGTTAGTAAATTTGTTTTTGCGGTCCCTGAAATTATATTTCTGGGTCATGAAATTTCGTGCGAGAGCATAAAGCCTTAATCCACTAAACTTAAAGCAATTTTCAATATTCCCAGACCAGACAAACTCAAAGAATTACGTAGTTTCTTGGGCATAATCAATTTCTATAGGAGGTTCACTCCGAACGCAGCTCGAGATCAGGCGATTTTAAACGAATTTCTTAAGGGAAGCAAAACGAAAACGACAAGTAAAAAGTGCTTTGGAACGAGGGTGATATTAGCGCTTTCAAACTGTGTAAAACGAAACTATGAGGTGCTGCAATTTTGGCACTCTCTTCTTCGGAAGCGGTATTGGCACTTATGGTTGACGCATTCGATACTGCTATCGGTGCGGTGATATAACAGCGAGTAACAGGCGTCTGGAATCCTCTAGGGTTTTTCTCGGCGAAGTTAAATGATACTCAACGGAAATTTAGCGCTTACGACCGTGAGCTCTTGGCAGCTTACAGCGCGGTTAAACATTTTAAACATATTCGAGAGGTGTGGTCATTTTCGTTGTTTACTGATCATAAGCCACTTGTTTACGCTTTGAAACAAAATCTTGATAAGGCGTCTCCACGGCAACACTGTCACTTAGATTTAATTGCACAATTCACTTCGGATCTTCAACATATCGCGGGGATAGACAATGTAGTAGCGGACATCCTATCAAGAATCAATGATATCACTTTAGACAGTGCTATAGATTATCATGCTATAGCAATGGAACAAGCATCAGATCCCAACTTGGCGTAATATTTTCCAGAAATTCCCCATATTTGGATCTATTAACATGATTTTCTGTGACGTATCTACGGGTACACCAAGATTATACATTCCATAAAGATTTAGGCGAGCAATTTTTATCATGACGCATAACTTATCGCATCTGGGCATACGTGCCTTTATCAAATTTGTGGCCAAAAATTTGTTTGGCTAGGGAATGTATTGCCAGGGCATGTATTGCACCAGGGCATGTATTGCGTGTCAAAACCCAAAGGTGTCCGGATATGTTCAATACCAATAGCTGCATATTCCTTACCCAATAAACGAAACAAGTATTGTCTAACGTTAGAATCGATCGGTTTACACGTTGGCCGGAGGTAATACCGATGGCAGACATTAAAGCCAAAACCTTAGAAATCGAACTATTCAAGGACTGGATGTGTCGTTTTGGCGTACCAAACGGCATCACTACAGATCGGGGTGTGCAGTTTGAATCGGCACTTTTCGCCGAACTTGCAAAACTCCGTGGTTTCAACAACATACGCAAACAGAGTTGGTGTATGGAGACTGTGCCTCACCTTGAAACAAAACTAAACCAAAACGTATTATAGTTTATTTATTGTATAAAAGTATTATAGTTATTTTATAATTTTTGTGAAAAGCTACCACCTATGAGATAATAGCGGAAGCTTGAACAATTTGAAAAGTTTTTTTGAAAAGTCGATCAATGCTGTGTGACTCAGAAGACTTTTCAAACTAAACTTTTCGCTATACTTTTATACTTAGAGCAATATGTCAATAGAGGTCACTAGTACAAAAGTCTTTGTCTGGTCCTCAAATTCGACTAAACTTTTGTAAAATAAAATTACAGCCATTTGAAGAAGTCTTAGACGAATACTTTTTATTTATACCTTTAGCTTTTCGTAGGACGTTGCTGCATGGATTGGCGTAGGTTTAGGTATTTTTCTGTATAAATAAATATAATATAAAAAAAACAATTTAAATTCATTTTTAATTCAGTCTTTTATTTATTATATTCCAATATTTGTCACAAGTTTCATAATTATAGTTCGTCTTCGCTAGAAGTAGAAAATTCCACCAAACTGAACATATATTTTATGTACAGTTTGGCGGCTGTCTTTAATAGCTTCATTGTTTCTTGGTCAGAATCGAGTTTCCTCTTCCGACTGTTTAAAGACGATGGGTTTGTCTGGTGACTCGATGATGATACAATATCTTCTTCTGTATTCACTATATGGTAGGCAGATTTATATTATGCCGCTCTGAGCAATACTCGTGCATGAGGTCGAAAATGGCCAAGTTGCAGCTCTCGACCCTGTATTTGTAAACTTAGCTGGACGTTGAATAACTTTATAAAAAATACGAATTATGTAACTTATGCTACTAAATTTACAGCGTGCAAAATACGGTCTCTTCCATTTTTATTTGTAATTTATTTGGAAATAATTGTATTTCTAATATTTTCTAGTATATTTTCGAACAATTGAATATGTAATTATGGAGTAACGTCAACGATCATAAAAATTTATTTAAAAATTTGTTTGTCATGGCTACCTTAATTGAAAATTCGTCGAAAAGTTACCTCGTAAATGGATTTTTCAACTATCGCCTATGAGACAATAGTGAAAGCTTCGAATTTTGAAAAGTTTAGTCTGAAAAGTCTCCTAAGGCACACAGCATAAGCAAATAATTAACCATAAGTGTATGTTTGAAATTTTTACCGTAGTGGTAATTGAAAAATTAAATTTTTATGGTTTATTAGTAGCATTTAATTTTTTGTATCCATATTTTAAACAAAAAATACTGTACATTAAGCAATTTTGCTATGCGTTAAGCAGACAGAATTAATCCGGTTTCCCAGTGGCTAATGTTTAACTATTATTAGAACAAGGCAATCACAATTTTTCTGAACTGCTCTGCATTTTGACGTCTCTTATCAGCAACTCCCGTGTGCCACCCAATTTATACCACCTAAATCTAATTTATATACACTTTATTTGACACAAAACTTTAAAATTATTATAAATTAGATTTTATAACAATTGAATAAATTAACCGTTTTATGACCAATACGTCCACAACCATATAAAAATTCTAATAAACAAAACTACTTATATCTAAAACCTTATCTACAACCTTAACTAAAATTTTAATAAGAATCTTAATTAAAAACTTAACTTAAACCTTACTAAAAACTAAATTTACTTAACTAACCATAGAAAAAAAATAAACTAAAATTAGATAAAGAAAAAAAAACTTAACTAATTTATGACATGTGCTTTTCCGTGTGATGCTGCTGCTGATTTTGTCATCGTTATCAATAGTTCACTGCTCTTGAATAAAATGGAATTTATTTAGTAAACTTGCGGTTCCAACTTCTAAGGTTAGTCTGTCACTTTTTGTCAGTTGAATCTCTTTCTCATTCATCAGCTTCTTAACTATTAAAGCAAAGTATAATGAGAACCTTGGGATATGTAATGTTGCCAAAATACAAAAAAAAACTGTCAACAGTCTATGGTGGCATAAGTTACATTTCGTAGTGTATAACAATAGAATGTGAACAGTAAACTGTTTTCCATTGTTGCTTACAACAATCGACTCAAACAGTACCAATCGGCTAATTTTTATTTAATCGGTTGGTTAATAGAGTCGCCAGTCTGAGAATCGATGAAAAATTGACGATACAATCCCGTCATCCCGAAAAATTTTCTAAGTGTTCGAACAGTTTTAGGAACAGGGTAGGAGGTAATGGCAGATACTTTAGAGGAGTCTAGCTTGAGTACACAACCTCAACTATATAGCCCCGTATAGCGGATTTCTTTGCAAATAAATTTTCTTTTTTCCAAGTTTATTACTTGGGCACTTATTTTTAACAAACGGATGAAAACCTGTGTGTGCCGTTCATAAGGTATCACTCGGTGCATAAGTCTACGCATAGCTTGAGGTGCGTTGCAGATTCCAAAAGACATAACCGTAAATTGGTATAAAGTTCGTCCTGGAACTGGTAAGATTGTATTATCTCTTTATCCCTTATCGAGTGGATAAGGGATAAAGAGATAATACAGAAAGCTTCCTGCCAGAAAGCTTCTTTAAGATAAATGCTGGTGATATTAACTTATGAGGTTATTTTTTGGTGGGAGACTCTTTAATCGCAACACCAGCATTCGCAATTAGTTCAAAATATTGTTTTTTGATTTGTCGAAAAGGTTTCATTCAACCAGTAACTAGCAAAATATAAGCTCTGTAAAGTAGTTGGAATTCTTACTTTAAATTTTAAAGAATTTTTAAAACACTTAGCTCACATAGAGCCTGCTTGGTTTTTCGGTCCCAAACGACGCAAAAAAGTCCAACATAGTTAATCAAACAATCTAACCAAGTGCAAAGATTGGTTATTCTTAAAGAAGAAATGTTATCTCCCTCTAACTGGCCATTGGCAAGAATTCTCGATCTACACCCTTAAAAGATGAACTTTTGTAGATAAGTGTGGAACATTAAGTAACTCAGAAAAATGTTTTTCCAAGTGTCCCAATGATATTAACACAAATTTTTTATCTTGGGACCGAACGGCAATAAAACTAGGTCTAAAAGTATGGTATAGTGCAGTGACATCTTTAAAAAAATCAAGTTAACTGCATTCATATTTATATTTTTGCGATAAATTTCCTCTGCCAGCGGAGTGGCAGAGGAAATTTATTTCTCCAATAATATGTAAGACAGTATGCTGTACAAAGAAGAGCTATACCGCAATAGTTTCCGCATTTTGAGCGATTTCCTTTTTTGGAAGATATAGTGCAGTCTGGTGACTCCTTTAAAGAAGTAACATGAACAGTGCTAAATGCTAAGTTGTTGTCATGTTAAAACTTCAGCCTTCCACCATTCACGCTTCTTCCGTCTAAAATTAAATTTGCGGTTCTCCTAGCAAGGGCCTCTTTGTTCTTGCATGCGATTAATGTATTCGCGCTTTTTTAGAGCATATATTCTGCTGCTCGACAGCAAGACGACACTCCTCATCAAATCAATTTTTGTTTTCCGTTATCGGTCGCTAGATCGTGCCGGGAATATGGATCTATGTTTTCACATAATTTAGTCTTATTTTTACCAGCTGTGCAATTAAAATCACCAATCACTATTCTGACGTCATGCTTAGGTATAAATCCTATCAGAACATCCAAATTGTTGTTAAATGCAAGTTTTTATCTTTGGTTTGCCTGACATCAGTGGGTGCATGAACACAAATGATTAACGTTGGCTAGTTGCATTCGTAAACTTAGCTTAAAACACAAAACAACCTGGGCTCCAAGAAGAAAACTAAATCTAAAATTGCCGAGGTCATCATCACTGTAAAGTAATGTATAACCTTGGGACATATAGTCTCCCCTTTTGATCAACGAGTTTTTTAGAGAGCAAAAATTTCAAAGCGAAAAGTTCACTTTCATGGCTGAAACAGTGCCATAAAATGCACCTGATTTTCTTAGCAACTGCACATTTCACGTAACAATCCTAAACTGCCTTTAAAAGTGGGGACTGAACTATATTTTGGTGGTATCTCTACCATCACTAGTTCCTAAATCTCCGGAATCAACACAGGAGCTAGATGTCATGGTAGACCGGGTGTCTGATGCGTTTAATGAAGCTATTTCAACTGCATGGCCCATTAGTAGATCAAAGGGTAAACCTCGTCTACCATGGTGGTCAAAGGAACTACAAGTAATGCGCTTAAAATGCAAGCGGCTCTTTAAAATCGCATATAAGGAGGTCTTCAAAGCGTATAAATATGTGGTCTTCAAATACGTATACTCCTATAAGGAGGTCTTCAAAGCGTATAAATATGAACTAAAAAGTGCCAAAAGCAATTCCTGGAGACTCTTTTGTGGTAAAATACAGGGGTTCTCTGAGGCAGCTGGCTACGTAAAATAATATCCACTTGTCCTGTCATTACAAGTTATTTCCAACGACTGCAGGCCTGGATGGGCCTGGATTATTCCTGCCAATATTCAGAAAACCACTGACTTAACTGTTCCCAGGTTTGAGGTGATTTTCAAAAGTAGCCTCCAACTATGTCACATTCCAAAGAAATGGAATAAAGTAAATGTAAATTTTATACCAAAGACGAGAAAACGCAATCCCAAAGATCTTAGGCCTATTAGCTTATCTTCTTATTCCTGGAAAATTTTAGAAAGTCAAAAAGAGGCTTACCTCAAAGGCTCAATTGATCCTGCAAAGCTGTTAACGTCTCAGCATGCATATAGTAAGGAAAATTTGGTGGAAACTGCTCTCCATTCCTTCTTATGTCCTATAGAGAAGTCCCTCGAATATAAGGAATTCACTTTGGTGACCTTTTGTGATATTGTGGCCTTTCATAATATCAAAACAGAGGCGATCACGCAAGCACTTACAAATTTGGGGTTGGATATGGCACTTAGAAGCTGGATTAATCAAATGCTCAAAGGCAGGGTCATATAGGCGAATCTAGGTGTATCATCCATCCGTAGATTTGTAAATAGGGGTACACCGCCAGGTGGTGTATTATCCTCCCTTTTTTGGAATAAGGTCATAATTGACCTGTTACTAAACCTGGAAGGGACTGGCTTTAAAGCGGTGGCTTATACAGACGATGTTGCTATTGGCTCTTTCGGTAAATATCCTTGTATCCTCAGAGATGTAATAGAGAATTCTCTTGGCATTCTAACTCAATGGACCAATAGTTGTGGTCCTCGTGTTAAAAACACGGGTTTCGCCCTCCAACTCTCAATGGAGTTGTTTTGAACATCGCAGATAAAGTGAAATTCTTGGGTCTCATTTTGTATAGTAAACTAAGCTGGAAGCCTAATATTCTGAAAAGAGTAAAAAAGGCTATAATAGCACTCTACTCCTGTAAAAATGCCATTGGGAAAGAATGGAGGCTTAAGCCGCACATTGTGCATTGGCTTTATACCTCTGTAGTTAGACCAGTTCTAATGTATGGCGTTACAGTTTGCACCTCATGTGTAATTACTGGGCAAATTTGGCCTAATTTGGACTTAAAAAGGTCTAAGTAGCTAATATCTATGCAACGGCATAATATTGCACAGTTGTGGGGGTCAATAGTGGACACCGTCTTATTAGAAAGCATGCCAGCAGACTTGATGTTTTCTTTCATGATTACTTTTGAAGCTATAACGACGAGGAAGAGGTACCTATCCTAGTCTGTCTAAAAACAGACTCAAATTTGTGAAAGCTCACCTCCTGTGCGATCTAATGGATCTCAGTAAATTGAGCGTTAGAGATACCTACTACTTCGTGATGAGCTCAAATAGATAACAGTAGGGTAGTGCGGAGAAGCTATTTCTGTGGTAAGGGTCATATGTATCTTTACTTCGTTCTTTTGTTAGGCAGCCACCTAAAACTAACTAACTAACCAACATCGACTTTACTTCGCCACCTCCATACCCTTTAAACGATACCAAAGTATGGTCTCCATAAAATAAACACCGATTTTCTCCCGAATATCACGTCTCGAAACCATGCAACTATTCCCAAGGTTAACAAAACAATCTACGATTTTTCCGTACACCTCCGCTTTCCTTAAATACTTCTGGTGCGAATTGCCATGCACATGGAAAACGTTTAATTTTTTCTTTGGTGCTTTGGAATTTGAAAAGGCACTGGATACCATATTTGCTCCACATTTTCTAGCGATATGGTCTTTTTTCTTACTCTATTACTTTCATCGATCCTTCGTGATGAATTCGTTAATATTCGATTTATTGTGAATCTGCTTCACCTTACTGTATTGAGTTGCTTTACCATTATTTTTATAGAGAACAAGTTTTTTTCTGATATAAGTGTCTACTTCTTTCAAAGCAACCAAAAGCTCGGAAGATTTACTGTAATTTCGCATTGGTCCTAAAAACTTTGATAACGACCGTCGTGTAATTCATCCACAATCAAGTCAATAATTTCATCATTTCTCATTTCAGCTTTGTTACAATGATAACTTTTGATAATAATACGGTAACATTTCTCCTAATATCTTGCTATAAGATTCTGCTCTTCTTCGGTTCTCCAATGTAATTCCCGTTGCTGGAAAATTTTCGTACAACACCTCTCTCCACTTCTGCCAATTAAAATCTATTGTATCTCCGAGCCATCTAACCATGCTTTAGCCAGCCGTCTAATTTCAATAGAATGAAATCCCATGTTGCTATATCTGACATATTATACATCTGTCAGTATTCTTCTGTTTTTTAAATCCTTGCGGATTGTTAATTCTCCATTCTAATTCTACCATTGCCATTTAATATTTTTAATTCCATCCGAAGTTGATTCGCGTTCAATTTTTAATTGATGATGACCCCACCATTGATAAATTGTATTGCTGGCTGAAAGCGTTTCCTTTTCCAAATATAATTAATACACAAGTTTTATTATTAATCTCACGTTTTCTTTGTTAAACGTCTTTTGTTTTTAGCATATAGTTATAAAATAGTACAGAGGCATCTATGATATATTATTATATAGTAAAGAGACATCTATGATCTATAATACTAAGTTATGGTCTTTGAATAGGGTGGTACCAAGTGCAAATTTTCGTACCATTTATGAGATAAGCTGCTTCTTTACTGTTAAACACATTCGTATCTTCCACGTCACACATATATTGTATTTTAATAATTTACTTCCCAAACACAACATCACAAAATTATTTTATTGAAACATAAAAAAAAGCGAGCGGAAAACATAACAAATTACCACAGTACAAAAAAAAATATCTCTGCTCGTCTTAAATATCATCGTCATCTTTTATCCTGCTGTGACAGTTTAATCTTATTACCATATTATATTTTGTTGTTGTTGTTGCGTGTGTGTATGTGTGTGTGTGTAAATATTCAGTTAATAAATTTTTATTAGGTAGATTTTCGCTGGTATCTGCTTTTTTTTATTTTTTATGTACATGCGAGGAAAAGTAAAATAAAATTTGTTACCAAACCCGAGCCATGTTACTGGCGCGCGATAAAGGGAGTTTATTGAATTGATAAGAATATTATATGCTGGTATATAGTGAAATGTATCATAATTTTCGCATTTTCCTTTCTTTTTTTTTTTTAATAAAAGTGATTGTTTTATTTGGTTTCATATTATTTGTGTGTGGGTGTGTGTGTGTCGTTATCATTTTTTTTATGGTGAAGATATAAAATATAAATATTTGTGTACTGTTTGTGTAGTGTGAGCCTATCTTTATACACGATGAAAATTATAAATTATTAAAGAAGATGTAAAGAAAACAAAAAATAATATATAAAATGAAATATTTATTATTATTTTTCTTATTAAATAAAAAAATAAAAATAAAAATAAAAACGATCTGGCAAGGGATGGAGTTTTATATTTTAATGTGTGATAATATATTATTTTTTGATTAGAAGTTATGATAAAAAGATTTGTGTGAATTTTTGATGAATTAAATACATTCACAATCCTTGTTAGTATTACTTTTTTATATCTTTTCATATAGGGTAGTTTAAAATGATTGAAATACAGGTTTGACCTTGAAAGATGCTGTCAAGGTCAATGTGAGATTTTCGATTAGACCATTTATATTTATTACGGACATTAGAAAATCATAGTGAAAATGACTCATCAATTGTTGGAAGTCAAAAATCTTAAGCGTATACTTATATATAGACTAAACATACTATTATGTGTGTTTTAGCAGTCAACCGTTTTTACGAAAATTCCACTTCCATCCAGATAGTAACGTGTTTCGAAAACTTTGAATAACCCTGTGTTTATGTTTATTGATACATTTATTTATATATAGGCGGAAGAAAATATACATAATTTATACTCGTTCGACCTTTGATTGACTTGTCGATAGTTGTATCTTTGAATAAAGCTATTTATTGATAACAGAATAGCCGTCGCCTTTTATGATAAATTTAATAGCTAATTAATGACTGACGTTAGTTTTTCTGGTTTTATAAAATTGCCTTTGTTGTTTCTTCAACTATTTCATCTGTCAATGGATTGTCATTCGAATAGCGACCTGTTGAAAAAAGGTTTAAATGGTGATTTCTTAGCCACTCGTCTATTACAAATGTACTAAGATAACTGTTATTTGCAAACGATGCTTTGTACATTTTGCCGTCCCAATCTTTACGTTTGACTCCTGAACTTTTCATTGCTAGTTTTTCTACTACCACGCGATTCACTAGGTTGGCCAACCGCTAGCAAACATAATATATAAAGGTGTAGTAGCTTCCACAAAAATCTTTAAAAGCTTTTTACTTGAAAGCCTTGTTTTGCTTTGCAATAATTTGGCCTATCGATATACAGAATTGAAATATTTGAATTATTTTTGAATTCCCAGTAAAACATATTGACTGTATACATCAACTAAAAATGTCCCGTATACCGATTTATTGCCTTCGTTACGAATATGGCTTGGCATGATCCTTATGCACCATCTTAAATAGTTCTGTACCCTCTGATAAATGATGCAAGTATCTTGTTCTTTCCGCTGGGTATTTTATAGTAGCCGAATTTAAATACAACTCCTTTGAATTTGACTCAAATATGTCAAATTCGAAAAAATCATGCCATTTACTTTTCGGAATATTAGTAAACTCTACAGTTGAGTACCGTATATTTTTACCATGTGTATTGTGCGTGTTAAGATCACTGCCCTGCATAGGGGCCACGCAACCATTTTTGATATTTATTTCTCACCATCCAGGGTAACTAGCATTGTCATGATCGGCATCATGTGCAAGATTAAAACTAAGTGAACCTACAATATGATTCATTTTTTCAAGCATATCCAGGAACCAACGTGAAATCCATGATGATTATGTTTAATATAGGTTATGCACTAAAAATAGGTTTAGGTTAAAAGAAAACCTATTTTTATAGATATTATTGAGCCAAATCAGACCACTATTACAG
This sequence comes from Tipula confusa, assembly GCA_963556175.1. Classification (NCBI taxonomy): domain Eukaryota; kingdom Metazoa; phylum Arthropoda; class Insecta; order Diptera; family Tipulidae; genus Tipula; species Tipula confusa. The sequence goes on along the minus strand of OY744476.1, from coordinate 176,608,895 downwards.
ATTTTGACTTTTTTGATTGTGAGACAGATCAAATTTAAGTAAAAAATGAATACAGTATAGTCCCAGCACCTAAGTAATAATTGAGCAATTGTAATGATATTATTACTGAGCCAAATCAGACCACTATTACAGATTTTGACTTTTTTGATTTTGAGATAGCTCAAACATAAGTTAAAAATAAATACCGTATGGTCCTAGCAGCTAAGTAATAATTGAGCAATTGTAATTATATTATTATTGAGCCAAATCAGACCACTATTACAGATTTTGACTTTTTGATTTTGAGACAGCTCAAATTTAAGTAAAAAATGAATACAGTATGGTCCCAGCAGCTAAGTAATAACTGAGCAATTGTAATGATATTATTATTGAGCCAAATCAGACCACTATTACAGATTTTGACTTTTTTGATTTTGAGACAGCTTAAATTTAAGTAAAAAATGAATACAGTATGGTCCCAGCACCTAAGTAATAATTGAGCAATTTTAATGATATTATTATTGAGCAAAACCAGACCACTATTACAGATTTTGAGTATTTTGATGTTGAGATAGCTCAAATTTAAGTAAAACATGAATACAGTATGGTCCTAGCAGCAAAATAATAACTGAGCAATTGTAATTATATTATTATTGAGCCAATTCAGATCTCTTTTACAGATTTTGGCTGTTTTTGATTTTAAGACTGCTCAAGTTTAAGTAAAAACTGGATACAGTTTGGTCCTAGCAGGTGAATAATAACTGAGCAATTGTAATTATATTATTATTGAGCCCAATTAGACCACTATTACAGATTTTGACTTTTTTGATTTTGAGATAGCTCAAATATAAGTAAAAAATTAATAAAGTATGTTCCCAGTAGCTAAGTAATAATTGAGCAATTGTAATTATATTATTATTGAGCCAAATCAGATCACTTTTACAGATTTTGACTTTTTTGATTTTGAGACAGCTTAAATTTAAGTAAAAAATGAATACAGTATGGTCCCAGCAGCTAAGTAATAACTGAGCAATTGTAATGATATTATTATTGAGCCCACTTAGACCACTATTACAGATTTTGACTTTTTTGTTATTGAGATAGCTCAAATATAAGTACAAAATGATTACAGTATGGTCCCAGCAGCTAAGTAATAATTGAGCAATTGTAATTATATTATTATTGAGCTAAATCAGATCATTTTTACAGATTTTGAGTATTTTGATTTTGAGACAGCTCAAATTTAAGTAAAAAAGGAATACAGTATGGTCCCAGCAGCTAAGTTATAATTGAGCAATTGTAATTATATTATTATTGAGCATTATCAGACCACTATTACAGATTTTAATTTTTTTGATTTTGAGACTGCTCAAATTTAAGTAAAAAATGAATACATTATGGTAACAGCAGCTAAGTAACAATTGAGCAATTGTAATGATATTATTATTGAGCCAATCAAACCACTATTACATATTTTGACTTTTTTGATTTTGAGATAGCTCAAATTTACGTAAAAAATGAATGCAGTAAGGTCCCAGCAGCTAATTAATAATTGAGCAATTGTAATGATATTATTATTGAGCCAAATCAGACCACTGTAACAGATTTTGACTTTTTTGACTTTGAGATAGCTCAAATATAAGTAAAAAAATGATTACAGTATGGTCCCAGCACCTAAGTAATAATTGAATAATTGAGCGATTTTAATGAAGTTTTATACAACTAATTAGATCTGCAGAATTCTAGGCCATTGCATTATGTCTTTTCGCATTAATTGATGTAGCCTATAAATAAATCTTGAATATTGGCGATGCTCATCAAATACGTTAGAATTACTGAGCGCTACTTATCCAGTAAAGTACCATCTTTGAATCGGACTTTACATATTCCGAATGGATTCTTGTATGAATTGTTGTTGGATGTCGTCGCTTCATTGTCGCTGTTTAATTTTGTCCAAAACTTTTCGGGAAAAGTTTGGCCACTTTAAATCCACCCTGTTGAAACCCTCACGAAGAACTTGTAAACTTCATCTTCGCTAAACGCCTCAACGCTTTGATGGCAAAATATGATTCAGCAGCGATTCCATAGATTACACATCTCTTAACATTGCATTCGAGCTTGACGGCTTTATAATACAGTACGGTGCCGATGATAATATGACAGCTAAATTTGGTTTCATAAAACGTATGTTAGTAGATATCTAAGAGTTTTGCAAACCATTTAGTAATTAAATTTGTAGTATCACAGCAATTCAACAGAGCACAGGAAGGAATCCAGATTCCTCTGTTGCTAAAAACGTTTACTCTTACAATCACCAACACATAGCTTTCGCTCTGGGTATTCTTTCGATATCTTGTGATGATGTTTCAAAATGAGTTTGAAGTCTTGCAGTAGCGTGGTCTGTTAAACCACTGGCAAGCTGAATTTGTACATGGTCTTGATTACACTTCCGTTATCATGAATGATATGAGAGCTGGATCCTCATGGATGAGTTTAATAGTTAGCTGAAGACATTTGAGAGAAGAGTCATGCGCTTGATGTATGGCGCCCAAATATGACGATGAACGACGACATCTATCGAGTTCTCTTTAACAACTAAATCAGGAATTAGATAAAAATTCCTGATATTTTTCATATAGAAGAAGTAGAACTAGTAGGTTGGCTCGGTTTGGTTTCACCTCACAATCTTAAATGCTTGTGTAGCAATCACTATAATGAGAGCTACCATTTGACAGAAGCCGCTGTCGATGACGATGGCTATTGGAACGAAGACTGACTTTTTTTTCTTTTTTTTCTTTCTGAACCCTGCAATCTTTTCTGGGGCCAAAGCTCTCTCAACTTTTGCGCGGTTCATTTTTAACGTCTTACCTTACGCCGTCACCAGCCAAATCGAGGACGAAAGAATACAGGTTCGATTTTAAATCCATCTGCACATTGCATTGCTCCAGCCAGCCTGTACTGACATGGAAGATGGTTCGGCCTATGGATTCTGCACTCCAACAGGGAGTCATAGTTGTGTTCATCATCATCACCGATCGTAATCAGGCGATGAAAAATCATTTTTGCAATCCTCCCCCGTTGGGATTTGAACCCGGTACCTCCCGTTCCCAACCCTGCAGCTTTAATCACTACGCCAATGCTCGGTGTTTTTCTTTTTCTGGTTATTTTTGGGACAATTCGAAGAGCTGTAAGTGCCATCAATGGCCTATAATAACCGTTTATTGTTATCGTGGCCTAACTGATTTTTATGCGTACCTACACATCAGTTGATTTGGAAAAATTTTCAATTCCTGTGAAGAAACAGCATAAAATAACGAGTATGGTAATGACCATTTTGAATATATTTTTAACCCGATAAATAAGTATGTTGATAATATACAAAGCAATATCTTTATATAAACCCTAAACAAATTCAATATCCTCGAAGCAACACCATTATGCTTTCTATGTTTAACATACACACACAGACACAATATATAAATTAAAAATCATAAATTCATTCAACCACATAATAATATGAAGACGTAGTAGCACCAAACGCAAAATGTTCACTTTGTGTACGATACGATATGATATGATATGATAAATACATTAAATATTCTTCGAATGTAAATCATCACACTGTCACTTATTAAAACATAATTTAGTTTGAATTAAGCCTACCACCCTGCTGCCCCCCTTCCAATATCGTCGTTATATTTTTGTTATTATTACTTTATGTCTATATATACGTTGTAAATCCACCCTCCACCCGCAAACGAAAAACAAAAAAATCTTTTGCGTTTATCATCACCTAATCACCCCACTAAATAATAACAACAACAACAACAACGACCGAAGATATGTATTCGTGTTTTTTGATTATTTTTTATTTCTTTTTTCCCAACTCACGCATTTTTTTTTGTTTTGTTTATTTTCTTAGAGCTGCTCGTTTTTTTTTTGTTTTACATTTTCTTTTGGTCTTGATGGTGTTCGGTTTGTTGTTGTTATTTTATTTGGTTTGGAATGAGAGATGAAAAACAATCATACAAAATTTATCATTGTTCGCGAGGATTATGATCTTATGTATTTATGTAAGATGAAATTTTATCGCGACTTTTTTTGTTGTTGTTGTTGTTGTTGCCGTTGCTGTTATATTTTTTTGTTACTTAGAAACAAAAATAAGTCTGGGTGTTTAATGGATTATATCGCGTGGGACTACTGAATACTGGTGGCAAAGTAACTAATTGATTTTATTGCTGTTATTTGAAATGCGTTTCGCGACTGGGTGTTCCGATAGGGGAGTTAAATTTTATAAATCATAATATTTCGAATTTTATGAATGGTATTATTGATTTACAGCGAACACAATCTATTGCTTGCTTGCAAACTAATTTGATTCGAATTTAATATTTTTTTTTATCTAATTCCAGATTGAATAGAAAATGGTCCAAATCGTACAACGGTAAAGGCAACGGTCATAAACGGAATTACAGCCATTTGAACGCGGATGGAAACAATCATTTTAAATGGAACTTTTGGGTAAATATGCAAGGCTATAGACTGTTAATTTTGAGTTTTTCGAAAAATCATAAATTTATGTTTTTAAAAATTCTACACTTTGATGCATTAGTAACTCATCAAACCCCGCCATAAACGAAATTACAGCCATTTGAACGTGGATGGAAAAAATAATTTTGAACTCAACTTTTTTTTAAATGTGATGATTTCACATGTGACAATGTTCTCGGTTACAATTTTGCAGCTAGTCACTCAAAAAAAAAAAATTTATTGCTAAATGACGTGAAAAATGGCTTAAAACTATTGCTCGATAGTGCGCTTGGATTTAGTTGGTTTCTGCTCTAAGTGTTTGGTCAAGATGAAAGCACTACATTTTACGTCGGATAAAATAATTGTAATTGCAGAGCAGACTCTCAATAATACAACGATTGCATTGTCGACGAATCCATTACCAGAGGATTCTGTATAGTCACAAATCATAGTTTTTAGTTAAAGGTTAACACACACAATTTAATTTTTGGCTCATCAGTAATTTCAACCGCAACATCAACGGCATCAAATTATACAACATCTACTTCGAAAGCTTCACATGTAGCACCAAGGTAGTCAAATATGGAACTGCAACAGCAACTGGCACTTACGCAAGTGACTACATCAACGGTATCATCAACAGTTATACATCATCTGTTTAGTTCGCACGTATTAGATTCATCAGTTACAACACCATCTATCACAGTAAAAGCAACGCAAGCTCTACTCGAAAAAATAGAAGTCGTAGGTTATCAAAGATGTACTACCGAAGTTAATAAGGTGACAAACGTGGGAGTCTAAATTTGTTAGAATAGTTAACACGCTAAGTATTTTGGAGTGGTTCGTGCATGGAGCAGAATTTACAAAAATACAATTGTTGTGATAATTTAATGATCACACCACAATAGCGGGTTATATCTGGACCAAAACCCACGAATTAAAATATTTAAGAACTAATTGTTATTGTTGTATATTAAACGTGTCGAGTTTTAGAGTTATTTACTATCATCTGTAAAATCATCTCTAAAAAAAGTACTAATAATACCTAGAGTATAACAATTCACGGATAAATAGAAAATAAATCCTCCTAATCAAGATGACCTCATTACCACGCGTTAGTTACAACCTTGACAAACTGTAAGTTTGTTCTAGAAATGTTTCCTCCAATTAAGGAAACATTAACATTAGTTTATGTATGTTTTTTTTATTGATATGAATTCAGTTAATTTTATTGAAATTAAATAATTATAATTATAATTATTTAAATTATTTACTTAGTTATTTGACACATAATATAAATACATATAATACTTCCATCATAAAAAAAACAGTTCTCCCATTATTGTACCAGATGTCGGGTCGATAGAATATCGTCAACATTATAATACATATACGACATTTAGGCGATTTTACATATAAAAATATTTTGATTTTGTTAAAACGATATCAGTAGCGACATCTAGCACGTAAATGGTCTAACATACCGTGGTAGTAATATGTGTATTTGTATTATGTTTGACATGTATGTAGGGTTAATTATTTTTAATAACCCCCATTAACTTTCAACTTTGATCAGTTTGTGATTTTAATATTAAAAAATTGTAGTAATCATTTATTATGCAAAAATGAAATTAATTGTAGTATTGTTCGATGCACTAAATCATAAATTTTCCAACGACGGAAGAATAAATTGAAAGTACAAATTATTACCTTCGACCTGTGTCTAAAATAAACTATTCTGATAAATTACATTCAACCAAGGTACCAAAAAAACCTAAATTAGTTAAATGCAAAATAGTGATCCAAATTTTAAAATTGATATAATGGCCAAAGATTTGAATCCTAATTTAGCGTTAAAAATCATACCATATTTCAGCAGAAATCCTTTGGAGCTCCAAAAATTCTTATCCTGCTGCGATGTAATACATACTCTTTTTAAACCACATGAACAGATCAAATTTATAAATCTGCTGAAGGCGAAATTAAGCGGATTAGTACAATATAATGATTGAGAAACTTGGAAGGAATTAAGAACCAAAATTATTCTAGATCTGCATAAATTCGTTCGGCAGAACTACTATTTGTCGAATTGTTTAATATGAAACAGCAACGAAATCCAATTCAAAACTAAGTAGCTCTAACGGCATTTGTTGCATAATTGATAGAACCAATAAAGAGTTCCATCAAACCATGTATATGTGTAATTCTTAAAGAAGCACTGACAAGGGCCTGTGAAGAAGAAGTTCTCCAAAGTAAACGCGGTAATTTGGCAAATACAAATCCTATTTCAACTAAACAATTCGATGCCAAACTTGTTTCAAACTGGAACATCAGCAATGAATTGTTTTTGTTTAAATAAGCCATCAACATTATTTAATAAAAAATCATTCAAACCCTCTGGAAACCAAACTCCTTACCAATTTAATCGTTATAGTAATACTTTGAATCAGTCTGCAAATATTCCAATAAAATTTAATTTTCCATTTCCCCCTGCAGTTAAATCAATAAAGATCTTGTCCTGTAAATTTATTAGAATATATACTAATAAACCAAATGGGACACAGTTGTTTTGTGCATCTAAGCAAATACTGCCTCGTTATTTCGTAGCCAACTGTTTAGTCCAAACAGGGATTTGGATAATTCAGCTTATGACAGTGTCGTAAATACAAATAATTATCCAATAAAGTTACATGATATTGCATAGACCTCAATGGTTTTTGGATTTTGGTTTGTTTAACAATAAATCACGGAAAAAATCTTTGGAGTCCAGATTAATGAAACTCGAACCAGAATTAAACCTGAAATCTTTAAATAAAGAAGAAACAGCTTCAATTCTAAACATTTCTGTGACTATAATGATTGTTTCTCCTTGTTGGGGATAGCTTTTCTGTCACTAATACTACTCCTCACAAAATACCTCTTATCGATGATAGAGCACAGCCTGTTTATACTAAGCCATCTCGCATACCTCATTCCCTTAATTCTGAGGTAAATTTACAGATTTCAAAAGTGCAAATAAATGATAAAAAAGTTCCAAGTACCAGTCCATAGAACTTTTCTATTGGACTAGTTCCAAAAATAGCCATGCAGATTTTCAAAATGAACCAAAACTACGAAGTAACACGAGAAAGTGCAGACTTGTAGAAGATTGGCTATTACAGACGATTTATAAGAGATTTGGCCGAAATTATACAACCTCGTACTTCTCTACTGAAGAAAAATTATATTATATTATATTATTATATTATGATATTATAATATTATTATATTATTATATTATTATATTATTATATTATTATATTATTATATTATTATATTATTATATTATTATATTATTATATTATTATATTATTATATTATTATATTATTATATTATTATATTATTATATTATTATATTATTATATTATTATATTATTATATTATTATATTATTATATTATTATATTATTATATTATTATATTATTATATTATTATATTATTATATTATTATATTATTATATTATTATATTATTATATTATTATATTATTATATTATTATATTATTATATTATTATATTATTATATTATTATATTATTATATTATTATATTATTATATTATTATATTATTATATTATTATATTATTATATTATTATATTATTATATTATTATATTATTATATTATTATATTATTATATTATTATATTATTATATTATTATATTATTATATTATTATATTATTATATTATTATATTATTATATTATTATATTATTATATTATTATATTATTATATTATTATATTATTATATTATTATATTATTATATTATTATATTATTATATTATTATATTATTATATTATTATATTATTATATTATTATATTATTATATTATTATATTATTATATTATTATATTATTATATTATTATATTATTATATTATTATATTATTATATTATTATATTATTATATTATTATATTATTATATTATTATATTATTATATTATTATATTATTATATTATTATATTATTATATTATTATATTATTATATTATTATATTATTATATTATTATATTATTATATTATTATATTATTATATTATTATATTATTATATTATTATATTATTATATTATTATATTATTATATTATTATATTATTATATTATTATATTATTATATTATTATATTATTATATTATTATATTATTATATTATTATATTATTATATTATTATATTATTATATTATTATATTATTATATTATTATATTATTATATTATTATATTATTATATTATTATATTATTATATTATTATATTATTATATTATTATATTATTATATTATTATATTATTATATTATTATATTATTATATTATTATATTATTATATTATTATATTATTATATTATTATATTATTATATTATTATATTATTATATTATTATATTATTATATTATTATATTATTATATTATTATATTATTATATTATTATATTATTATATTATTATATTATTATATTATTATATTATTATATTATTATATTATTATATTATTATATTATTATATTATTATATTATTATATTATTATATTATTATATTATTATATTATTATATTATTATATTATTATATTATTATATTATTATATTATTATATTATTATATTATTATATTATTATATTATTATATTATTATATTATTATATTATTATATTATTATATTATTATATTATTATATTATTATATTATTATATTATTATATTATTATATTATTATATTATTATATTATTATATTATTATATTATTATATTATTATATTATTATATTATTATATTATTATATTATTATATTATTATATTATTATATTATTATATTATTATATTATTATATTATTATATTATTATATTATTATATTATTATATTATTATATTATTATATTATTATATTATTATATTATTATATTATTATATTATTATATTATTATATTATTATATTATTATATTATTATATTATTATATTATTATATTATTATATTATTATATTATTATATTATTATATTATTATATTATTATATTATTATATTATTATATTATTATATTATTATATTATTATATTATTATATTATTATATTATTATATTATTATATTATTATATTATTATATTATTATATTATTATATTATTATATTATTATATTATTATATTATTATATTATTATATTATTATATTATTATATTATTATATTATTATATTATTATATTATTATATTATTATATTATTATATTATTATATTATTATATTATTATATTATTATATTATTATATTATTATATTATTATATTATTATATTATTATATTATTATATTATTATATTATTATATTATTATATTATTATATTATTATATTATTATATTATTATATTATTATATTATTATATTATTATATTATTATATTATTATATTATTATATTATTATATTATTATATTATTATATTATTATATTATTATATTATTATATTATTATATTATTATATTATTATATTATTATATTATTATATTATTATATTATTATATTATTATATTATTATATTATTATATTATTATATTATTATATTATTATATTATTATATTATTATATTATTATATTATTATATTATTATATTATTATATTATTATATTATTATATTATTATATTATTATATTATTATATTATTATATTATTATATTATTATATTATTATATTATTATATTATTATATTATTATATTATTATATTATTATATTATTATATTATTATATTATTATATTATTATATTATTATATTATTATATTATTATATTATTATATTATTATATTATTATATTATTATATTATTATATTATTATATTATTATATTATTATATTATTATATTATTATATTATTATATTATTATATTATTATATTATTATATTATTATATTATTATATTATTATATTATTATATTATTATATTATTATATTATTATATTATTATATTATTATATTATTATATTATTATATTATTATATTATTATATTATTATATTATTATATTATTATATTATTATATTATTATATTATTATATTATTATATTATTATATTATTATATTATTATATTATTATATTATTATATTATTATATTATTATATTATTATATTATTATATTATTATATTATTATATTATTATATTATTATATTATTATATTATTATATTATTATATTATTATATTATTATATTATTATATTATTATATTATTATATTATTATATTATTATATTATTATATTATTATATTATTATATTATTATATTATTATATTATTATATTATTATATTATTATATTATTATATTATTATATTATTATATTATTATATTATTATATTATTATATTATTATATTATTATATTATTATATTATTATATTATTATATTATTATATTATTATATTATTATATTATTATATTATTATATTATTATATTATTATATTATTATATTATTATATTATTATATTATTATATTATTATATTATTATATTATTATATTATTATATTATTATATTATTATATTATTATATTATTATATTATTATATTATTATATTATTATATTATTATATTATTATATTATTATATTATTATATTATTATATTATTATATTATTATATTATTATATTATTATATTATTATATTATTATATTATTATATTATTATATTATTATATTATTATATTATTATATTATTATATTATTATATTATTATATTATTATATTATTATATTATTATATTATTATATTATTATATTATTATATTATTATATTATTATATTATTATATTATTATATTATTATATTATTATATTATTATATTATTATATTATTATATTATTATATTATTATATTATTATATTATTATATTATTATATTATTATATTATTATATTATTATATTATTATATTATTATATTATTATATTATTATATTATTATATTATTATATTATTATATTATTATATTATTATATTATTATATTATTATATTATTATATTATTATATTATTATATTATTATATTATTATATTATTATATTATTATATTATTATATTATTATATTATTATATTATTATATTATTATATTATTATATTATTATATTATTATATTATTATATTATTATATTATTATATTATTATATTATTATATTATTATATTATTATATTATTATATTATTATTATATTAAACTTATGGCAATGTTGAAAATAAAAAATATTGTTTTAATTGTATTGCTTTATTTTCCAAAAGGTAATTGTTATTTCTACAGAAGGTTTATAACATACATGACATAAAGTGATATTATCCGTGGTGTGTCGCGGCAAGGTTATCAACAAATTATTGTTGTTTTTATTTACAGTTTACAAAATATTCCAAAACAACTAATCTAACCGGTTTTTTGTTTATTTTTATGATCAGCTTCTTTAGCAATATGATTACTGGTCAATTTTTTTTTTATTATTTTGGTTTATTTGTTCATCATTAGTTCAGTATTCACAGTTGCAAGATAAACATATAGCATGTTAAAGCTAATCGTAATTTTAGTGTTGATCATGATATCGAAATGCTTAAAATGTCAGTCTGAACTACAGTTAATAAATGATGTGCCTTTGGAAATTGGTGATTCATGTGCTATTGTGCAAAATGGTACTAGTATAAATGGCATTTGCCAGTTAGTTATTAATTGCCCGACAGTTTTTATTAATGTAGTCGTTAAACAGTCAAATCATCATACCGTATGCGGATATGATGGTGTATTACAAATCGTTTGTTGTCCGTCAGTTACAAACAACTTATCAAGATCACAAACACGACCATCATTAAAACTTAATTTACCAGCAAATTTAGATTGCCGCATATCAAATTCCAATGAGTTAGGAGAAATGAAATTTGTGTCTGATTGCCCCGATCTTAACCAACGCAATGCTAGTGCATATGTTCACACATTATGTATAGATCAAGTCTGTTCGGATCTTGTGTGTTGCTCAAATAAATTACGCAATAGATTGAAAACAGTTTGTGCAGAAGTTGACAATCCAAGTAAAATGTTAGAATTAAGATTGCTTCTCAATCAAGAGTGCATAGTCCAACATTTTAATATTAAGGGCAGATATCAAAGGGAGTGTGATTACGCGAAACGAAATCCAAATATGACATCATTACTTCAAAACGTTTGTATTGATGAAAAATGTGAACAATTTTATTGTTGCCCCGAAAACTTAGATGCAATAAGTGAACCAGTATCAATTAGAAGTGTGTGACCTTGACTAGTGACAAATAAAAAAAATTGTTTAATTGACAGATGTTAATGTATTTCCAGAGTGTAATTCTTACATAAAATATTTGTCTCAACAACAAATTGAAGTGCCAACAACCTTATTTTTCTATCGATCATTGACTTCACATATTTTTTTGGGTGCTGGTGGAATTTTTGCAGAGCCTGGCGAATTTCCACATATGGTAAAAATTATCAATAAATATGTTATCAATAATATGTCATTTATGTTTGTTTAGGCTGCCCTTGGCTTTAAGCCAAATAACGAAATATTATGGAGATGTGGTGGATCACTGATCAGCGATCGTTATGTTTTGACAGCAGCTCATTGTTTAACCGATAGAAAAATTGGTTCAGTACAAAAAGTACGTTTAGGTGTAGTTAATTTGTTAAACGACATTAATACAGACGATTGTCCAGAAGATTTTGATGTAGCAAAACTAATTCCTCATCCCCAATTCAATCTACCTTTTGTGTATAATGATATTGGTTTGATTGAGCTTGCAGTTCAAGTTAAATTTAACTATCATATTCGCCCAATATGTTTACCAAAGAGCGCAAACGATCAGAGGCATTATGAATCTATGGGTTGGGGAGCAACTGGCCCTGGCGATGACACAAGCGTTAAATTAATAAAAGTAATGCAAGATTTATTTACATATGAAGAATGTAAAAAGCAGTATGATATAGGACGTAAATATCCTGAAAGAATTTTAAACGATACTCAAATATGTGCGGGTTTTAGAGGTAGTATCCAGAGTACTTGTCCGGTAAGTTTTAGCTAAATAGTTTATTAAACTATCATAATTACATCTTTGCTATTGACATTTATTTCGATTACAGGGTGATTCGGGTGGACCTTTGGTCGTGCATCATGCCAGTTTCAGTTACTTAATATATTATATACACGGAATAGTGTCATTTGGAACTGCCTGTGGATTTCCAAATAGTCCAGGAGTTTACACAAAAGTGTATCCTTACGTTAATTGGATTGAAGCGATAGTCTGGAATAATTAAGCGTTATATGTATGCCTATAAAAACCACTTTGATTTCCGTCACAAATAACTAGAACTGGTTTATTATATAACTTAATCCTGACTATAACTGTCATTGCATATCACAGATGAAATTTTCAAAAATGTTAATATAAAATATCATGTGAAATAAAATATGAGCAATTTCTGCACTTGACTTATGATTTAATATTTCTTCTACTATCATTTTTAATAGTTTTTTTGGTTTTTAAAGATAGTGACAACCATTTCACCATTGATTAGCATGATTAAAACTGAATTTAATTATGCTGGAGTAATCGGGAAATTTAATTAAAAAAACCCTATAATGGCGAAATCATCATTTGGATTTATTCCCATTCGCAAATCTAGCCTGGTATTAAATAGCTTATAAGATGCACAAAAGTACAATCTTGACCAAGTCTACAATTTGCATCATACAATGGGCATATTACACCCTTCAATACCCGCGCCAGGTCAGCCTTTGCAAATTTACGATTTTCATTTTATATTAAATAAAACGCGTAATAGTGGTCCGATTATGATGAACGATACCTTAATCAAAAGCTCTGGTCCTCAGTATAAATACCGCTATAAAATACATAAACATTTCAACAAATCATTTTTTCTTAAATCCGCAAAGGGGTTAGCCTTTGCATATTTACGATTTTCATTGTATATTGAATTAAACGCGTAATAGTGGTCCGATTATGATGAATGATACCTTAATCAAAAGCTCTGGTCCTCAGTATAAATACCACTATAAAATAAATAAATATTTCAACAAATCATTTTTTCTTAAATCAGCAAAGGGGTTAGCCTTTGCATATTTACGATTTTCATTGTATATTGAATAAAACGCGTAATAGTGGTCCGATTATGATGAATGATACCTTAATCAAAAGCTCTGGTCCTCAGTATAAATACCGCTATAAAATACATAAACATTTCAACAAATCATTTTTTCTTAAATCCGCAAAGGGGTTAGCCTTTGCATATTTACGATTTTCATTGTATATTGAATAAAACGCGTAATAGTGGTCCGATTATGATGAATGATACCTTAATCAAGAGCTCTGGTCCTCAGTATAAATACCGCTATAAAATAAATAAACATTTTAACAAAGTATTTTTTCTTAAATCAGCAAACGGGTTAGCCTTTGCAAATTTACGATTTTCATTGTATATTAAATAAAACGCGTAATAGTGGTCCGATTATGATGAATGATACCTTTTGATGAAATACGATGCGGCAGATTGTCTCTTTAGTAGAAATTGTAAGGTTAATTTCATCATACTATTGGTAACTAACAAAATTGTGTCAGAAATACCACTACACGATAGGGTAATGAACATTAGCGTATTAATTAATGATATTAGTGATCAAAGTTTGTTATTCTGTTTATAAATAAAACCAGCTATAAAATTATGATTATGGAGTATATATTAGTAAGACAGTTAGTATATGATAAAAATCATACATAATATATTCTTAATGTATGACCCGTCAATCGTTTGATTTATATACCTCCCATCCAGGTGATTTTTAATTTACCAAAACGAATATCAGATAAACGAACATATCCAATACCATTTGCTAGAATATATCGCTTTTATTACACCATATACACAATATATTAATTTATTTAAATATTTTAAAACAATGTACATATATTGTGTTTGGTATATAATACCCCAAAAAAACACATAGTCCCTGTTCATATATGTATGCCAACTATACCATCTGCAAGTCAAAACAAAACGAACAGATATATAAATATTCTCAAATGTAATATTGAAAAGATATTCATTCTTATATCACTTCTTACATTTTATTGTTATTATTAAATTTCAAGAGGATTGCCCAACAACCGATCGGTAATAATATATATAAGAGCTCGTTTTATTTATTTTGTTATTCTTTATATATCCGAGTATATCGATAATCGAATAACACCGTACAGTCACAAACTATATTCTATAACCACAAGAAAAACACTTACCAAAGAACAACAGAACCGTATATGAAATGCCATGATAATTGAAATGCAATAAATTTATCAGGTTATATTCTCAAAATGCAATTTTAAATTGAATTTGGTATACGATTTTGACCATCATCCATATGAACGTAATAGCTCTTAAGGTATATGTTAATGGTGGTGCGCGCATATTATCAACATTGGTATATATATATATGAGGGTTATGTATTGTGGTATAAATTCTAAATAAATTGGTCAACAGTGGACAGTATATTTGCCGATTTTATGTGCTGTTCAATAATGTTATATATAAATGTATGCACAATTTTCCCGCCCTTTGATCCAAATTTCAAATGTGTATTTGTATATATATTTGGTATACATTTATGATGAGTAAGCAGTTACACAACTTTATTATCACCATCTCCGTATCGGTTAATTAAAGTTTATTGACTTTCTTACACCGTCTAAAAACCCATTTGTAATTTTAATGAAATTTGTTGTGATTAGAAAAAATAAAAACAAAAATCGAACCCATATTGTCATCAATCAATTATGATTGTACTGTACGATAATACCAACATATATTATAAATCAAATTTATGTGCCTTCCCCCCCTCCTTCCATTGCTTGATTAGATTTTCTTTGTATTATTTATGTAATCGGAAAATGAACCACACCTTTAATTGAAAATCTAATATAATGTATTGAACACCCTTAATTTGAAATCATTTATGTGTATATAAATAATTTCGAGAATTCATTGTGCATAATACACTCGACGATGGAAAACCATATTTTTATGGTAAAATTACAAAAGGATAATTACGTTCAAATGAAATTGGAAATTCTTACAGGAGTTCTTGAAATTAAAATTTATTTTTGCTTTTGTGTATAGTCCATAAGATTATCGGAATTGGAAGATATATAGGCGGATCTATATCCACATTTAAAATAATATGTACATTGTCGATCAAATTTATTACTTTATAATTACTTATTGGCATGAGTGCTCGTTCAAATCATGTAATGAAAATAAATTATTTCTAAATCGGTTCAATAACCAGGCTAATCAAAAGAGAACCTAATATTCCAATCAATAATAAAGACATGTGTTAGGAAACAGAGGCTTTTGTCAAAAGAAAAGTCAAAAGTAAAGTCACTAGTCAAGTCAATAGTCAAGTAAATAGTCAAGTCAATAGTCAAGTCAATAGTCAAGTCAATAGTCAAGTCAATAGTCAAGTCAAAAGTCAAGTCAATAGTCAAGTCAATAGTCAAGTCAATAGTCAAGTCAATAGTCAAGTCAATAGTCAAGTCAATAGTCAAGTCAATACTCAAGTCAATAGTCAAGTCAATAGTCAAGTCAATAGTCAAGTCAATAGTCAAGTCAATAGTCAAGTCAATAGTCAAGTCAATAGTCAAGTCAATAGTCAAGTCCATAGTCAAGTCAATAGTCAAGTCAATAGTCAAGTCAATAGTCAAGCCAATAGTCAAGTCAATAGTCAAGTCAATAGTCAAGTCAATAGTCAAGTCAATAGTCAAGTCAATAGTCAAGTCAATAGTCAAGTCAATAGTCAAGTCAATTGTCAAGTCAATAGTCAAGTCAATAGTCAAGTCAATAGTCAAGTCAATAGTCAAGTCAATAGTCAAGTCAATAGTCAAGTCAATAGTTAAGTCAATAGTCATATCAATAGTCAAGTCAATAGTCAAGTCAATAGTCAAGTCAATAGTCAAGTCAATAGTCAAGTCAATAGTCAAGTCAATAGTCAAGTCAATAGTCAAGTCAATAATCAAGTCAATAGTCAAATCAATAGTTAAGTCAAAATTCAAGTCAATAGTCAAGTCAATAGTCAAGTCAATAGTCAAGTAAATAGTCAAGTCAATAGTCAAGTCAATAGTCAAGTCAATAGTCAAGTCAATAGTTAAGTCAATAGTCAAGTCAATAGTCAAGTCAATAGTCAAGTCAATAGTCAAGTCAATAGTCAAGTCAATAGTCAAGTCAATAGTCAAGTCAATAGTCAAGTCAATAATCAAGTCAATAGTCAAATCAATAGTTAAGTCAATAGTCAAGTAAATAGTCAAGTCAATAGTCAAGTCAATAGTCAAGTCAATAGTCAAGTCAATAGTTAAGTCAATAGTCAAGTCAATAGTCAAGTCAATAGTCAAGTCAATAGTCAAGTCAATAGTTAAGTCAATAGTCAAGTCAATAGTCAAGTCAATAGTCAAGTCAATAGTCAAGTCAATAGTCAAGTCAATAGTCAAGTCAGTAGTCAAGTCAATAGTCAAGTCAATAATCAAGTCAATAGTCAAATCAATAGTTAAGTCAATATTCAAGTCAATAGTCAAGTCAATAGTCAAGTCAATAGTTAAGTCAATAGTCAAGTCAATAGTCAAGTCAATAGTCAAGTCAATAATCAAGTCAATAGTCAAGTCAATAGTCAAGTCAATAGTCAAGTCAATAGTCAAGTCAATATTTAAATCAATAGTCAAGTCAAAAGTCAAGTCAATAGTCAAGTCAATAGTCAAGTCAATAGTCAAGTCAATAGTCAAGTCAATAGTCAAGTCAATAGTCAAGTCAATAGTCAAGTCAAAAGTCAAGTCAATAGTCAAGTCAATAGTCAAGTCAAAAGTCAAGTCAAAAGTCAAGTCAATAGTCAAGTCAATAGTCAAGTCAATAGTCAAGTCAATAGTCAAGTCAATAGTCAAGTCAAAAGTCAAGTCAATAGTCAAGTCAATAGTCAAGTCAATAGTCAAGTCAATAGTCAAGTCAATAGTCAAGTCAATAGTCAAGTCAATAGTCAAGTCAATAGTCAAGTCAATAGTCAAGTCAATAGTCAAGTCAATAGTCAAGTCAATAGTCAAGTCAATAGTCAAGTCAATAGTCAAGTCAATAGTCAAGTCAATAGTCAAGTCAATAGTCAAGTCAATAGTCAAGTCAATAGTCAAGTCAATATTTAAGTCAATAGTCAAGTCAATACTCAAGTCAATAGTCAAGTCAATAGTCAAGTAAATAGTCAAGTAAATAGTCAAGTCAATAGTCAAGTCAATAGTCAAGTCAATAGTTAAGTCAATAGTCAAGTAAATATTTAAGTCAATAGTCAAGTCAATAGTCAAGTCAATAGTCAAGTCAATAGTTAAGTCAATAGTCAAGTCAATACTCAAGTCAATAGTCAAGTCAATAGTCAAGTAAATAGTCAAGTCAATAGTCAAGTCAATAGTCAAGTCAATAGTCAAGTCAATACTCAAGTCAATAGTCAAGTCAATAGTCAAGTCAATAGTCAAGTCAATAGTCAAGTCAATAGTCAAGTCAATAGTCAAGTCAATAGTCAAGTCAATAGTCAAGTCCATAGTCAAGTCAATAGTCAAGTCAATAGTCAAGTCAATAGTCAAGCCAATAGTCAAGTCAATAGTCAAGTCAATAGTCAAGTCAATAGTCAAGTCAATAGTCAAGTCAATAGTCAAGTCAATAGTCAAGTCAATAGTCAAGTCAATTGTCAAGTCAATAGTCAAGTCAATAGTCAAGTCAATAGTCAAGTCAATAGTCAAGTCAATAGTCAAGTCAATAGTCAAGTCAATAGTTAAGTCAATAGTCATATCAATAGTCAAGTCAATAGTCAAGTCAATAGTCAAGTCAATAGTCAAGTCAATAGTCAAGTCAATAGTCAAGTCAATAGTCAAGTCAATAGTCAAGTCAATAATCAAGTCAATAGTCAAATCAATAGTTAAGTCAAAATTCAAGTCAATAGTCAAGTCAATAGTCAAGTCAATAGTCAAGTAAATAGTCAAGTCAATAGTCAAGTCAATAGTCAAGTCAATAGTCAAGTCAATAGTTAAGTCAATAGTCAAGTCAATAGTCAAGTCAATAGTCAAGTCAATAGTCAAGTCAATAGTCAAGTCAATAGTCAAGTCAATAGTCAAGTCAATAGTCAAGTCAATAATCAAGTCAATAGTCAAATCAATAGTTAAGTCAATAGTCAAGTAAATAGTCAAGTCAATAGTCAAGTCAATAGTCAAGTCAATAGTCAAGTCAATAGTTAAGTCAATAGTCAAGTCAATAGTCAAGTCAATAGTCAAGTCAATAGTCAAGTCAATAGTTAAGTCAATAGTCAAGTCAATAGTCAAGTCAATAGTCAAGTCAATAGTCAAGTCAATAGTCAAGTCAATAGTCAAGTCAGTAGTCAAGTCAATAGTCAAGTCAATAATCAAGTCAATAGTCAAATCAATAGTTAAGTCAATATTCAAGTCAATAGTCAAGTCAATAGTCAAGTCAATAGTTAAGTCAATAGTCAAGTCAATAGTCAAGTCAATAGTCAAGTCAATAATCAAGTCAATAGTCAAGTCAATAGTCAAGTCAATAGTCAAGTCAATAGTCAAGTCAATATTTAAATCAATAGTCAAGTCAAAAGTCAAGTCAATAGTCAAGTCAATAGTCAAGTCAATAGTCAAGTCAATAGTCAAGTCAATAGTCAAGTCAATAGTCAAGTCAATAGTCAAGTCAATAGTCAAGTCAATAGTCAAGTCAAAAGTCAAGTCAATAGTCAAGTCAATAGTCAAGTCAAAAGTCAAGTCAAAAGTCAAGTCAATAGTCAAGTCAATAGTCAAGTCAATAGTCAAGTCAATAGTCAAGTCAATAGTCAAGTCAAAAGTCAAGTCAATAGTCAAGTCAATAGTCAAGTCAATAGTCAAGTCAATAGTCAAGTCAATAGTCAAGTCAATAGTCAAGTCAATAGTCAAGTCAATAGTCAAGTCAATAGTCAAGTCAATAGTCAAGTCAATAGTCAAGTCAATAGTCAAGTCAATAGTCAAGTCAATAGTCAAGTCAATAGTCAAGTCAATAGTCAAGTCAATAGTCAAGTCAATAGTCAAGTCAATAGTCAAGTCAATAGTCAAGTCAATATTTAAGTCAATAGTCAAGTCAATACTCAAGTCAATAGTCAAGTCAATAGTCAAGTAAATAGTCAAGTAAATAGTCAAGTCAATAGTCAAGTCAATAGTCAAGTCAATAGTTAAGTCAATAGTCAAGTAAATATTTAAGTCAATAGTCAAGTCAATAGTCAAGTCAATAGTCAAGTCAATAGTTAAGTCAATAGTCAAGTCAATACTCAAGTCAATAGTCAAGTCAATAGTCAAGTAAATAGTCAAGTCAATAGTCAAGTCAATAGTCAAGTCAATAGTCAAGTCAATAGTCAAGTCAATAGTTAAGTCAATAGTCAAGTCAATAGTCAAGTCAATAGTCAAGTCAATAGTCAAGTCAATAGTCAAGTCAATAGTCAAGTCAGTAGTCAAGTCAATAGTCAAGTCAATAATCAAGTCAATAGTCAAATCAATAGTTAAGTCAATATTCAAGTCAATAGTCAAGTCAATAGTCAAGTCAATAGTCAAGTCAATAGTCAAGTCAATAGTCAAGTCAATAGTCAAGTCAATAGTCAAGTCAATAATCAAGTCAAAAGTCAAGTCAATAGTCAAGTCAATAGTCAAGTCAATAGTCAAGTCAATATTTAAATCAATAGTCAAGTCAAAAGTCAAGTCAATAGTCAAGTCAATAGTCAAGTCAATAGTCAAGTCAATAGTCAAGTCAATAGTCAAGTCAATAGTCAAGTCAATAGTCAAGTCAAAAGTCAAGTCAATAGTCAAGTCAATAGTCAAGTCAAAAGTCAAGTCAAAAGTCAAGTCAATAGTCAAGTCAATAGTCAAGTCAATAGTCAAGTCAATAGTCAAGTCAATAGTCAAGTCATTAGTCAAGCCAATAGTCAAGTCAATAGTCAAGTCAATAGTCAAGTCAATAGTCAAGTCAATAAACAAGTCAATAGTCAAGTAAATAGTCAAGTCAATAGTCAATTCAATAGTCAAGTCAATAGTCAAGTCAATAGTCAAGTCAATAGTCAAGTCAATAGTCAAATCAATAGTCAAGTCAAAAGTCAAGTCAATAGTCAAGTCAATAGTCAAGTCAATAGTCAAGTCAATAGTCAAGTCAATAGTCAAGTCAATAGTCAAGTCAATATTCAAGTCAATAGTCAAGTCAATACTCAAGTCAATAGTCAAGTCAATAGTCAAGTCAATAGTCAAGTAAATAGTCAAGTCAATAGTCAAGTCAATAGTCAAGTCAATAGTCAAGTCAATAGTTAAGTCAATAGTCAAGTCAATAGTCAAGTCAATAGTCAAGTCAATAGTCAAGTCAATAGTCAAGTCAATAGTTAAGTCAATAGTCAAGTCAATACTCAAGTCAATAGTCAAGTCAATAGTCAAGTAAATAGTCAAGTCAATAGTCAAGTCAATAGTCAAGTCAATAGTCAAGTCAATAGTCAAGTCAATAGTTAAGTCAATAGTCAAGTCAATAGTCAAGTCAATAGTCAAGTCAATAGTCAAGTCAATAGTCAAGTCAATAGTCAAGTCAGTAGTCAAGTCAATAGTCAAGTCAATAATCAAGTCAATAGTCAAATCAATAGTTAAGTCAATATTCAAGTCAATAGTCAAGTCAATAGTCAAGTCAATAGTCAAGTCAATAGTCAAGTCAATAGTCAAGTCAATAGTCAAGTCAATAGTCAAGTCAATAGTCAAGTCAATAGTCAAGTCAATAGTCAAGTCAATAATCAAGTCAATAGTCAAGTCAATAGTCAAGTCAAAAGTCAAGTCAATAGTCAAGTCAATAGTCAAGTCAATAGTCAAGTCAATAGTCAAGTCAATAGTCAAGTCAATAGTCAAGTCAATAGTCAAGTCAATAGTCAAGTCAATAGTCAAGTCAATAGTCAAGTCAATAGTCAAGTCAATAGTCAAGTCAATAGTCAAGTCAATAGTCAAGTCAATAGTCAAGTCAATAGTCAAGTCAATAGTCAAGTCAATAGTCAAGTCAATAGTCAAGTCAATAGTCAAGTCAATAGTCAAGTCAATAGTCAAGTCAATAGTCAAGTCAATAGTCAAGTCAATAGTCAAGTCAATAGTCAAGTCAATAGTCAAGTCAATAGTCAAGTCAATAGTCAAGTCAATAGTCAAGTCAATAGTCAAGTCAATAGTCAAGTCAATAGTCAAGTCAATAGTCAAGTCAATAGTCAAGTAAATAGTCAAGTCAATAGTCAAGTCAATAGTCAAGTCAATAGTCAATTCAATAGTCAAATCAATAGTCAAGTCAATAGTCAAGTAAATAGTCAAGTCAATAGTCAAGTCAATAGTCAAGTCAATAGTCAAGTCAATAGTCAAGTCAATAGTTAAGTCAATAGTCAAGTCAATAGTCAAGTCAATAGTCAAGTCAATAGTCAAGTCAATAGTCAAGTCAATAGTCAAGTCAATAGTCAAGTCAATAGTCAAGTCAATAGTCAAGTCAATAGTCAAGTCAATAGTCAAGTCAATAGTCAAGTCAATAGTCAAGTCAATAGTCAAGTCAATAGTCAAGTCAATAGTCAAGTCAATAGTCAAGTCAATAGTCAAGTCAATAGTCAAGTCAATAGTCAAGTCAATAGTCAAGTCAATAGTCAAGTCAATAGTCAAGTCAATAGTCAAGTCAATAGTCAAGTCAATAGTCAAGTCAATAGTCAAGTCAATAGTTAAGTCAATAGTCAAGTAAATAGTCAAGTCAATAGTCAAGTCAATAGTCAAGTCAATAGTCAAGTCAATAGTTAAGTCAATAGTCAAGTCAATAGTCAAGTCAATAGTCAAGTCAATAGTCAAGTCAATAGTTAAGTCAATAGTCAAGTCAATAGTCAAGTCAATAGTCAAGTCAATAGTCAAGTCAATAGTCAAGTCAATAGTCAAGTCAGTAGTCAAGTCAATAGTCAAGTCAATAATCAAGTCAATAGTCAAATCAATAGTTAAGTCAATATTCAAGTCAATAGTCAAGTCAATAGTCAAGTCAATAGTTAAGTCAATAGTCAAGTCAATAGTCAAGTCAATAGTCAAGTCAATAATCAAGTCAATAGTCAAGTCAATAGTCAAGTCAATAGTCAAGTCAATAGTCAAGTCAATATTTAAATCAATAGTCAAGTCAAAAGTCAAGTCAATAGTCAAGTCAATAGTCAAGTCAATAGTCAAGTCAATAGTCAAGTCAATAGTCAAGTCAATAGTCAAGTCAATAGTCAAGTCAATAGTCAAGTCAATAGTCAAGTCAAAAGTCAAGTCAATAGTCAAGTCAATAGTCAAGTCAAAAGTCAAGTCAAAAGTCAAGTCAATAGTCAAGTCAATAGTCAAGTCAATAGTCAAGTCAATAGTCAAGTCAATAGTCAAGTCAAAAGTCAAGTCAATAGTCAAGTCAATAGTCAAGTCAATAGTCAAGTCAATAGTCAAGTCAATAGTCAAGTCAATAGTCAAGTCAATAGTCAAGTCAATAGTCAAGTCAATAGTCAAGTCAATAGTCAAGTCAATAGTCAAGTCAATAGTCAAGTCAATAGTCAAGTCAATAGTCAAGTCAATAGTCAAGTCAATAGTCAAGTCAATAGTCAAGTCAATAGTCAAGTCAATAGTCAAGTCAATAGTCAAGTCAATATTTAAGTCAATAGTCAAGTCAATACTCAAGTCAATAGTCAAGTCAATAGTCAAGTAAATAGTCAAGTAAATAGTCAAGTCAATAGTCAAGTCAATAGTCAAGTCAATAGTTAAGTCAATAGTCAAGTAAATATTTAAGTCAATAGTCAAGTCAATAGTCAAGTCAATAGTCAAGTCAATAGTTAAGTCAATAGTCAAGTCAATACTCAAGTCAATAGTCAAGTCAATAGTCAAGTAAATAGTCAAGTCAATAGTCAAGTCAATAGTCAAGTCAATAGTCAAGTCAATAGTCAAGTCAATAGTTAAGTCAATAGTCAAGTCAATAGTCAAGTCAATAGTCAAGTCAATAGTCAAGTCAATAGTCAAGTCAATAGTCAAGTCAGTAGTCAAGTCAATAGTCAAGTCAATAATCAAGTCAATAGTCAAATCAATAGTTAAGTCAATATTCAAGTCAATAGTCAAGTCAATAGTCAAGTCAATAGTCAAGTCAATAGTCAAGTCAATAGTCAAGTCAATAGTCAAGTCAATAGTCAAGTCAATAATCAAGTCAAAAGTCAAGTCAATAGTCAAGTCAATAGTCAAGTCAATAGTCAAGTCAATATTTAAATCAATAGTCAAGTCAAAAGTCAAGTCAATAGTCAAGTCAATAGTCAAGTCAATAGTCAAGTCAATAGTCAAGTCAATAGTCAAGTCAATAGTCAAGTCAATAGTCAAGTCAAAAGTCAAGTCAATAGTCAAGTCAATAGTCAAGTCAAAAGTCAAGTCAAAAGTCAAGTCAATAGTCAAGTCAATAGTCAAGTCAATAGTCAAGTCAATAGTCAAGTCAATAGTCAAGTCATTAGTCAAGCCAATAGTCAAGTCAATAGTCAAGTCAATAGTCAAGTCAATAGTCAAGTCAATAAACAAGTCAATAGTCAAGTAAATAGTCAAGTCAATAGTCAATTCAATAGTCAAGTCAATAGTCAAGTCAATAGTCAAGTCAATAGTCAAGTCAATAGTCAAATCAATAGTCAAGTCAAAAGTCAAGTCAATAGTCAAGTCAATAGTCAAGTCAATAGTCAAGTCAATAGTCAAGTCAATAGTCAAGTCAATAGTCAAGTCAATATTCAAGTCAATAGTCAAGTCAATACTCAAGTCAATAGTCAAGTCAATAGTCAAGTCAATAGTCAAGTAAATAGTCAAGTCAATAGTCAAGTCAATAGTCAAGTCAATAGTCAAGTCAATAGTTAAGTCAATAGTCAAGTCAATAGTCAAGTCAATAGTCAAGTCAATAGTCAAGTCAATAGTCAAGTCAATAGTTAAGTCAATAGTCAAGTCAATACTCAAGTCAATAGTCAAGTCAATAGTCAAGTAAATAGTCAAGTCAATAGTCAAGTCAATAGTCAAGTCAATAGTCAAGTCAATAGTCAAGTCAATAGTTAAGTCAATAGTCAAGTCAATAGTCAAGTCAATAGTCAAGTCAATAGTCAAGTCAATAGTCAAGTCAATAGTCAAGTCAGTAGTCAAGTCAATAGTCAAGTCAATAATCAAGTCAATAGTCAAATCAATAGTTAAGTCAATATTCAAGTCAATAGTCAAGTCAATAGTCAAGTCAATAGTCAAGTCAATAGTCAAGTCAATAGTCAAGTCAATAGTCAAGTCAATAGTCAAGTCAATAGTCAAGTCAATAGTCAAGTCAATAGTCAAGTCAATAATCAAGTCAATAGTCAAGTCAATAGTCAAGTCAAAAGTCAAGTCAATAGTCAAGTCAATAGTCAAGTCAATAGTCAAGTGAATAGTCAAGTCAATAGTCAAGTCAATAGTCAAGTCAATAGTCAAGTCAATAGTCAAGTCAATAGTCAAGTCAATAGTCAAGTCAATAGTCAAGTCAATAGTCAAGTCAATAGTCAAGTCAATAGTCAAGTCAATAGTCAAGTCAATAGTCAAGTCAATAGTCAAGTCAATAGTCAAGTCAATAGTCAAGTCAATAGTCAAGTCAATAGTCAAGTCAATAGTCAAGTCAATAGTCAAGTCAATAGTCAAGTCAATAGTCAAGTCAATAGTCAAGTCAATAGTCAAGTCAATAGTCAAGTCAATAGTCAAGTCAATAGTCAAGTCAATAGTCAAGTCAATAGTCAAGTCAATAGTCAAGTAAATAGTCAAGTCAATAGTCAAGTCAATAGTCAAGTCAATAGTCAATTCAATAGTCAAATCAATAGTCAAGTCAATAGTCAAGTAAATAGTCAAGTCAATAGTCAAGTCAATAGTCAAGTCAATAGTCAAGTCAATAGTCAAGTCAATAGTTAAGTCAATAGTCAAGTCAATAGTCAAGTCAATAGTCAAGTCAATAGTCAAGTCAATAGTCAAGTCAATAGTCAAGTCAATAGTCAAGTCAATAGTCAAGTCAATAGTCAAGTCAATAGTCAAGTCAATAGTCAAGTCAATAGTCAAGTCAATAGTCAAGTCAATAGTCAAGTCAATAGTCAAGTCAATAGTCAAGTCAATAGTCAAGTCAATAGTCAAGTCAATAGTCAAGTCAATAGTCAAGTCAATAGTCAAGTCAATAGTCAAGTCAATAGTCAAGTCAATAGTCAAGTCAATAGTCAAGTCAATAGTCAAGTCAATAGTCAAGTCAATAGTTAAGTCAATAGTCAAATCAATAGTCAAGTCAATAGTCAAGTCAATAGTCAAGTCAATAGTCAAGTCAATAGTCAAGTCAATAGTTAAGTCAATAGTCAAGTCAATAGTCAAGTCAATAGTCAAGTCAATAGTCAAGTCAATAGTCAAGTAAATAGTCAAGTCAATAGTCAAGTCAATAGTCAAGTCAATAGTCAAGTCAATAGTTAAATCAATAGTCAAGTCAATAGTCAAGTCAATAGTCAAGTCAATAGTCAAGTCAATAGTCAAGTCAATAGTCAAGTCAATAGTCAAGTCAATAGTCAAGTCAATAATCAAGTCAATAATCAAATCAATAGTTAAGTCAATAGTCAAGTCAATAGTCAAGTCAGTAGTCAAGTCAATAGTCAAGTCAATAATCAAGTCAATAGTCAAATCAATAGTTAAGTCAATAGTCAAGTCAATAGTCAAGTCAGTAGTCAAGTCAATAGTCAAGTCAATAGTCAAGTCAATAGTCAAGTCAATAGTCAAGTCAATAGTCAAGTCAATAGTCAAGTCAATAGTCAAGTCAATAGTCAAGTCAATAGTCAAGTCAATAATCAAGTCAATAGTCAAGTCAATAGTCAAGTCAATAGTCAAGTCAATAGTCAAGTCAATAGTCAAGTCAATAGTCAAGTCAATAGTCAAGTCAATAGTCAAGTCAATAGTCAAGTCAATAGTCAAGTCAATAGTCAAGTCAATAGTCAAGTCAATAGTCAAGTCAATAGTCAAGTCAATAGACAAGTCTATAGTCAAGTCAATAGTCAAGTCAATAGTCAAGTCAGTAGTCAAGTCAATAGTCAAGTCAATAGTCAAGTCAATATTCAAGTCAATAGTCCAGTCAATAGTCAAGTCAATAGTCAAGTCAATAGTCAATTCAATAGTCAAGTCAATAGTCAAGTCAATAGTCAAGTCAATAGTCAAGTCAATAGTCAAGTCAATAGTCAAGTCAATAGTCAAGTCAATAGTCAAGTCAATAGTCAAGTCAATAGTCAAGTCAATAGTCAAGTCAATAGTCAAGTCAATAGTCAAGTCAATAGTCAAGTCAATAGTCAAGTCAATAGTCAAGTCAATAGTCAAGTCAATAGTCAAGTCAATAGTCAAGTCAATAGTCAAGTCAATAGTCAAGTCAATAGTCAAGTCAATAGTCAAGTCAACAGTCAAGTCAATAGTCAAGTCAATAGTCAAGTCAATAGTCAAGTAAATAGTCAAGTCAATAGTCAAGTCAATAGTCAAGTCAATAGTCAAGTCAATAGTTAAGTCAATAGTCAAATCAATAGTCAAGTCAATAGTCAAGTCAATAGTCAAGTCAATAGTCAAGTCAATAGTCAAGTCAATAGTCAAGTCAATAATCAAGTCAATAGTCAAATCAATAGTTAAGTCAATAGTCAAGTCAATAGTCAAGTCAATAGTCAATTCAATAGTCAAGTCAATAGTCAAGTAAATAGTCAAGTCAATAGTCAAGTCAATAGTCAAGTCAATAGTCAAGTCAATAGTTAAGTCAATAGTCAAGTCAATAGTCAAGTCAATAGTCAAGTCAATAGTCAAGTCAATAGTCAAGTCAATAGTCAAGTCAATAGTTAAGTTAATAGTCAAGTCAATAGTCAAGTCAATAGTCAAGTCAATAATCAAGTCAATAGTCAAATCAATAGTTAAGTCAATAGTCAAGTCAATAGTCAAGTCAATAGTCAATTCAATAGTCAAGTCAATAGTCAAGTCAATAGTCAAGTCAATAGTCAAGTCAATAGTCAAGTCAATAGTCAAGTCAATAGTCAAGTCAATAGTCAAGTCAATAGTCAAGTCAATAGTCAAGTCAATAGTCAAGTCAATAGTCAAGTCAATAGTCAAGTCAATAGTCAAGTCAATAGTCAAGTCCATAGTCAAGTCAATAGTCAAGTCAATAGTCAAGTCAATAGTCAAGCCAATAGTCAAGTCAATAGTCAAGTCAATAGTCAAGTCAATAGTCAAGTCAATAGTCAAGTCAATAGTCAAGTCAATAGTCAAGTCAATTGTCAAGTCAATAGTCAAGTCAATAGTCAAGTCAATAGTCAAGTCAATAGTCAAGTCAATAGTCAAGTCAATAGTCAAGTCAATAGTCAAGTCAATAGTCAAGTCAATAGTTAAGTCAATAGTCATATCAATAGTCAAGTCAATAGTCAAGTCAATAGTCAAGTCAATAGTCAAGTCAATAGTCAAGTCAATAGTCAAGTCAATAGTCAAGTCAATAGTCAAGTCAATAGTCAAGTCAATAGTCAAGTCAATAGTCAAGTCAATAGTCAAGTCAATATTCAAATCAATAGTCAAGTCAATAGTCAAGTCAATAGTCAAGTGAAAACTTGCAATAATATTCGAATAAGGTTTAAAATGGTAGAGTCACAGAGGTTCTCTGTGAAAGGATCCTTTATGCCCGAAAGGATCCTTTATGCACATTTCCGTTAAAAAATTCTCGTTTGTTTGTATTTGACAACTTTCAAATCCACATTTGACACTAATTGTTGAGCATTGGGTTACATGACAGTTAAATTGCCGACTGCGACGGTGGAAGTGCATACTAGAAATGGCCAATATGTGCTATATCGAATTCTACTCGATTTCAGGTCTAAAAAGTTTTTTTGTTGCAGAAGCGCCCGTGCAAAATTTTTTACTACATAACGTAAAAATTATCATTAAAAGCTTTTATAAACGAAAGTTGGTCACTACACGTGGGATCGTTGAGCTATCTCACCTCACATTACTTCAACTTTACAACAGATGCGTCAGCGTGTATTGTACCATTCATCACCAAGGTTAAACCAATTCAAAATTTCGATTTGTCGAATCACCCTTCAATACTATTTACTGATAGTTTAATGGTCTGACCATACACTAGTTCCACTAGTGAGCATTTTAAATCTTCTTTAACCGTAGGTCCTACACCAAGTAAAATAATAGGTATTTTTACCTCGGGCTCTAAGTGCCGATTTTAACTGCTGTTAGAAGCGTTCGACCATACCATTTGCTTGAGGATGATAAGTTGTAGTTCGCATACGATTCAAGCGTTCCTTGATCGATTGTAATTGTAAAGGGACCGCGAAACGTTAAACATAATTATGAATGATTGTGGTCGCAATAGTAGACGCAGACATATCACATATCATTCATGCAATACGCTTCAGGCCAACGAGTAATACGATCAACACTGGTCTAACGGGCCAACTATATTTAAGGATTATTTTAAACTCACCCAAAGGAGACTTATAGTGTCTCTGCATTTTTGAACGTTGATATTTTAAACATGACTATGCCCAACTCTTTACATCTTTGTTTAGACTAGGCCAATAAAAAAATAACGAACATAAATCAATTTTCGAGTTCCACGAACCTCGGGATGTGAGATGTTACCTAAAGCGTCGTAAATCTTCTTACGATTAGGAACTGCGATAAATGGGCGATTTTACCCAGTAGTAACTTCGCAATAAATCTCCAAATCTGGCAATTTAAAAAGCTATAACTTAAATTTGGAATTAGAAGGACGTCAAGAACCAGAAAGTAAATTTTGAAGTTCTAAGTTTACTTTTTGTGCCAAAATAATTAACTGATAGTAAAAACTATCATTAATGGATAATTAGACTAAAGTGTCATCACCAATGCGCGAAAAACAATCCACTACAGCGTTATCTTTACCATTCAAAAGCCTAATATCCGTAGTAAGATGACAAATACAGTCCACTTGGCTCCGACACTCTAGGACTTTGTTCAGTTTTAGATTGAATTGCTCTACTCAGAGGCTTATGGTCGATGTAAATCGACCATAAGCCTCTGAGTAGAGCAAACTCCCGACCTTCTAAAAAAACACGAAAATACTTAATTGCTAGATAAAAAGCTAACAGCTCTCGCTCAAATGCGGAATACTTAAGTACGGCATTTGATAACTTTCGAAAGAAGAATCATAACGGCTTCCAAATGTTATTATTAAGCTGTTGTAATACAGCTCCAACAGGTGAATTATATGCCTCAATAGTCAAACTGAAGGATGTGCTAACAAAGCAATTGACGCCAATTCACGTTTTAAAAATTCGAATTCTAGCTGGCATTCCTCTGGCCAAGTAAAATCGTTTCGTGTCTTGGGCTTCTTAAGTAAACAAAACCATATGTGAATGAATTGGAGCTAAACAGTCGGCAAATTTAGGAATAAAACGGCGATAATAATTCACCATGCCGATAAATTGCTGTATGCGTTTAATCGCTGTTGCGACCGGGAAATCCGTAATAACTTTAACTTTTCCGCCGAAGGTAGAATACCTTCCGGAGTAATTTTATGACTG
The DNA here is from genome assembly GCA_963556175.1 of Tipula confusa. Taxonomy (NCBI): domain Eukaryota; kingdom Metazoa; phylum Arthropoda; class Insecta; order Diptera; family Tipulidae; genus Tipula; species Tipula confusa. The sequence continues at coordinate 176,577,682 of OY744476.1, read as the reverse complement.
AGAAAATCTAATGATTGTGCTCCAAAAACGAATTTGGAGATTTTAATATGATGTTCATACTCAGTAAGACGTTGGAATAATTTTTGCAAGTGTTGTTTGTGTTCTTCCTCAATAGCGGATGCCGCTAAGATGTCGTCTATATAGACGAAAAAAAAATCTAAATCACGAATAATTTCGTTCATAAAACAAATTTTTGGGATTGGATAGCGATCCGATATCGTAACCGCATTAAGTCACCTAAAATCCCCACAAGGCCGCCAATCTTGGCCTTTCTTCCTAGCTATATGGAGGGGGACACGAAATAGAAGATGCCAAAGATCGGAAAATTCCTAGCTCAACCATGTGCTGAAATTCAATTTGAAAGATTGACTGAATCGACTGAATCGAGTCCACGTAGTCTAGACTCTGCCAAATGACCTTCAGTGAGAATTTGGCTATTAAGTTAAAGAGGGAATTTCTTAAGAATCGACAACAAAATGAATGGAAGTTAATTCAGCAATTTTCATTACGATGGCATTGATTAACAGCTTAGTCGCGGAATCAACCAGCCTTTTACGTTTAAGGTCGACTAATTAACCAAATTTTACAACCAATAATTGGCCAATTCACTTCTGCTAAATTAAAAGCATGCATGAATTTTCTTCTAAGACCTCCATCTACCGTAAGCAAACGAGTACCGTAAGTACTAATTATAGATCCGATAGCAGCCAATTAAACTAAATCACTTACAAGAATTCCTAAAATAATCCGTATTGTACGAGACAGGGATCACCGAAAGATCCGGCTTGTTTTTAACGTTGAGTTGCTCGTTTCGACTAAATTGGAATTCCTTTTTCGTTTTTTAACGTCGAGTTGCCCGTTTCGAGGAATGACGAATGACGTGATCGTCAACCAGATTTTGTAACGGACCCTGCTCGTATTTGCACGTCATAATACACAGGTGCACCTTGTTACTAAAAAAATTATGGTAGAAGCACGTGCCATCATAATGTGTGCATTTACTTTTCCAAAAATGGCTCGGCGATGCGCTTCTGAAATTTTAACTTGCGGTGCTGCGCTGCCTAGCCTTATCACAATTATCGCTAAAAAAACTGTTCAGGATTAATTCCATTCTGAACAACCTTTGGTCCACTGACATTGAGCGGGACTCAGGCGGTTTTGAGTGATTATTACTTTTGTTCTTCTCTGAAAAGATACGACTTCAAATTCAAATATCCTGTCCACCTGTTTCAAGTGGTTGTTGGTTGCAATAATAATCGCCGTCTTTATAATCGGCGGAAGTTTTCATACCAGTAATAACCTAATTATTTGGTCTGAAAAATTATTACCAGCTAACGCTTTTATGAACCACAACACATTTGATGGACGGCCATCACTTAATTCTTGACCCGATAACAACTGCTCTAATTTTCTCTCATCCGAAGGAGCTAATCGGTCCAGTAGGGCACGCTGTAAAAATAATTATATTTTGCACGCTGTAAAAATAAAATTGTATTCTGTCACCTAGGCTGTGGTCACTCGGGATCGTCGAATTACTTGATGTACTGCATCTACAGGGTTATGACGCTATTGGTTATGCGGACTATGATAATCTCTAGCGGGGATCTGCTAGCATGCAGCAGGTCTTGGTTATTTCGAATTAATCCACTAAAGAGAGCCATTTGATTAACCTTACAAAAACCGGACTGGTGCCTTTTACCAAAATAACATTGGGTCAGTCATAATGATATGACTATTGGATACTCTAATGAAGTTTAATATCTGTGTGTTGTCCTAGATAAGAAACTGTAATGGAACTATCATATTAACTCTGCTACCGAAAGCAGGGTCAGAGCCATGTGGGCCTGTCGGCGTATGTTCAGGACATGGGCCTCAGCTCAAAAATGACTTACTGGATGAACATCACGATAGTAAAGCTAATTTTAATCTATGAGGCCACAGTTTGCCATAGTTGGCATAGTTTTGGCCTAAGGTGCAGCAAAAAGTTATTATGAACAAGCTAACCTAATTGCAGAAGCTAAAATGTCTCGGAACAACAAGCGCTTTGCGCAGCTGTTCAACGGCGGCAATGAAAGCCCTTATCGGACTAACTCCACTTCATATCTAAATCAAAAAATCAGCTGCTATATGTGTGCAGCTAGATTACAGCTAGCGAATCAATATAATCATGATCATATGGGTCACCTGGATATTTTGTTTGAATTTTCAGATTTGGTTATGTTCGTAAGATTCCGAACGTGATGCCCAAAGAATTCTTCTTTGGCAGGAATTTCGTGGTAACAGTCTTTGATAGAACAGAATTGGTTACAGGTGGACCTTCTATGGAGCAGCCTAGTCCGGTTCACGAATGGATCAAAAATGGATAGTGGATTCAGCAGTGGTGTCTTGTGATCCAAACACAAAAATTCGAAATCATTGGGAATTTGTTCCAGTGTTTTTCTAGTCGAAATTCACCCAATCTATAAACCTTCGCCTCAACTTTTATGACTAAAAGTCTTAAAGGCGCCTACATTCACATTTTCTCTGACAGTCAAGCAGCATAGAAACCACTTCTAACTGGCTGGATTCTAAGTTGGTTGAAAGTTGTTATAAACTCCTACAATTTCTCTCTTGCCAAAACAAAGCTAGGTTGTGGTGGGTTCCAGGTCAAAAGGGCATCACTGGAAAACTACACTCATTGGCCCTGAGTCTTTCTGTGGCATCTTCTGTGTTCAGAAGATGCCACAGAAAGCTCTGTGTTCACTAAAGCGGCTAAGTTTGACAAGAGGTATTTGACCCCGGATAAATGTACATTGGCCTCTGCAAGCAGCATTCTTGCCTGTATTAGGAAGGTGGAGAAGCTCTTGAACTAATAAACCCAATAGCACAAAATATATTTTAGGTTGCAGTTTCAGCCGTTTTAGGCAGGGAATAAAAAAAAAGGACAGAACAATCGGTGTCAAGATTCACAACGGAGCTGGCAACAGAATTTTTGGTCCAACAATAAATTTTCTACTCTATACTCGTTTAAACCAATAACACTAATCGATACCATTGTTATCGCTATGTTCGGCGATAAGTCACAATTTAAAATCCACCATTATCACACAAAAAAAATTTTGTGTGCAAATTCAATCAAAAATTCATGAGCCCGCCACAAAAAAATAAATTTATACAAAATTTACATACATTTGATGATCAAACGTAACAAAAAAAAAAATGTTAAAAATCAAATCATCAACAGAAACCACCGACAAAAAAAAACGTAAAAATTTTCCCGAGATAAATTTTCATTTGATTGATTGAATTGAATTCAATTTGGATGAAAATTGTAAAATGGAAGTAAAATAAAATTTGAGAAGAATTTTTCCCTTGTCGGGAAAAATATCGTGTGTATATGTCTGTATATGTTTCGCGGGCACCACATGGAATGAGACGGGTTCATTACGATGCAATCATGAATTGTATATTATCTCTTTGTGTGTGGCGTTTCAGTATATGATATGCGATATGATAACGATGATTCTGTATAGATTACAAAAAAAAAAAATGTTATCGTTGATATGCGCTATCTCGTGTACAGTGGAAAATGTTTAACTACAAAATTGTCTGTCAATTGATGGTATGGAAAATCATTTTTTTTTTTTACTGAAATTGCTTTTAATAGACACAATCGATAACAGTTATCCGCAGCTATTGAGAGATAACATTTCAATTATATATGGATATGGGATGAACGAGGAGAAAACGATAATATGATGCGGTGCATCATGAGTAATGTGCCGAACTATTTAAGAATGTGGATTGAAGACGATGTTAAAATTAATATTCAACTCGAGTTGTGATCATATGTGCGCCGAACATTAAATCGTTCAATCAATTCAGAAAAACTAAGCTCACGAGTAGGTTTTGAACAAAAATTCTAATGCAGAAAGCGATACAGAACGAAATAAGAAAAAAAAATTAATTCAACACTTGAAGCCATTTTTCTGATTATCTTATTGATATCTTTTTATTATATACAAATTTATCATATACCGCATATGCCCCTCATCGTACCAGCAATATAATTTGTGATAAAGTAATTTTTCGGTTATTAAAATTTCAAAAAGATGTATCAAAGAAAATACGCAAAGAGGTTGGCAGAAATACTACACATAATGATAGCAATTGAGATTCATGTCTTATGCATGCTAATTTTCAAACCATTACCGCAACGTCTACTATATATATGTACATGTATCGTACTACATACATACATATGTGGTGCATAATATGTGCGGACGACGAATATTGTCATGGCCAGGTGTGACATTACCTTTATAATCATTTTGTGCATATAAAAATTTTTTTTTTGTTCGGCACATTTTGCTTGGCCTTTTATCTTTCATGTTAAATCAGAATTAATTTTTTTTTTGTGGTTTTAAATTTATGAGATTCTTACATACGTGTACATGAGTATAGTTTTGTTTATTTGTCTTCGAGGCATTTAACGATGGAAATCTATATATTAAATATTATGTCTCGTGCAGGTGATTTAAGGTAATGAATAATGTTATTGATTGATTTTAAAACGATGATTAAAAAATCTAATTCGATATTAGTAACAGTCATAATAAAAGGATCCGACAACATATTCTAATACTTTAAGCTATTTATCTACTCAAATTATATTAATTATTCCGAAAATGCAAAAGGCTGGGAAAACCATCAGGTACTTGAAAGATTTTAGAAATTTTCGATTTGTTACTAAAACATCCCGGCTCTATAATGTCTTTTCTGAATTTTATAATTGTTTGATTTGTGGTATAGTTTCGCAATTTTAATGAACTAAAATGTTACATATAAGTTTCCAAGTTTTAATAGACTTATCAACATGAATTTCCTGAATTTTTAAAATTTTTAGAATTTTGGCCAAAATTTGATAAACATTTGATAGTTTTTTGCACTTTTAACCAAGATCTTAACAAAGTCTTTGTCGAGATATATACCAAGATCAATTGTCCACCACAGAGAGTGGGGGCGGGATAATCTCTTGTGAGATTAAAAAGTTTCGGGATGTAAGTATATCGTTCACGACAGCGCACATTACAAACAACACAGCGACTTGAGCGATATTATGGAAGTCCAAGTAAATTCATCCATTACAAACGTGGGTAAAACTAGACAACCTTAAGATGAACAGATCTCATTTTCTAAGTGAAAAGGAATTGTATTTTAGTAAACGAAAAATAACAAAGACCCATTGGTGCAATAATGTAGCGGGTGCCCCACAAGTCTTATTTTCTAGTTTACACCGACCTAGTTATCCATTTGTTTATTTTAAAAATAAAAATAAATATACGCAGTGTTTATGTTTGAATTGTGCGCGACACAATGTCCCTTCTTCTGACAAGTATATTTCTCCAGTAGGATTGATGTCTACATATTTTTGGCTTAAGATCTATATTTTACTTATATGAAACTGATGAAAAATAACATATTTAGAAGAACGGTCTGAACGGAATGCTAATTATAATGATTATTTACCAAAATAACAGCATTTTCAAGGTCATTTTCATTTTTAAAAAAATGTGCTACTGTTAAACTGATCTAAACCATTTCATGTTGACTTAAGTAAATTATGTTTGCTTAAGTCTCTAAACCATTTTTATTTTGGTTTAAGATAATTGGTTTTGCATCTAAGTTGTTGCTCAATTTTTATTAGTGCTTAACCAAATGATATTTTAGTGTGTTACGAATGGTTGTTAGCCACTAAAGTTAAACTGACTTTTTTAAACTTTTTTAATTGATTTTTTTTTTTAATTTTTTTAAAGTTTTTATTACACATACAAATTGTAATGCACAATAAAATCAAATATTAAATTCATTAAACAAACATTAAAATTTTTTAGGATATTTTGGGATTAAACTCAACATTCAATAAACTGGTTTTGGTCGTTTCTCATTTACATGCAAAACATCATGATTATATTATTGAGTTACGTTTGGGCTGTAAACTGTAGTATTTTATGAGTTAAGTACGAAATTTGAAATTCACTGACTTAAGTTAGTTTGACTAAGTAACGTTTTTTTATTAAGTCGAAAAATACTAATTTATTGTATTAACGTCACTGTTAATTTTAAAAAAAAATTTTGACTTATCTTTTATATTTTTAGCTTAAACTTAAAATTTTTTTATCTGATATTAGATGAAAAACCAATGGTTAAAATATTTTAGATCGTTAGAGCTAAAATAGCATTTTTAACATTTGGTTCTGGCTAGCGTAAGCCAATTTGTTTTGGCCTAAGCCATTTTAGTTTTAAAGTAAGTTAATTTTCTAAAGAAACTAGTCGTATTTTATAAATGCGACATCAATATATTATAAACAAGTTTGTATACATTTTAAAAATTATTTGTGATTTTTCTTCTAATGTTTCGACTTAAACTCATGATTTTATTTATTGAAAGCGAGAACAAAAACCCCTTATGAAAAGAGTTCAATCTTCTAGTTAAAAATCTTATTACTTCTAAAGGAATATTTATATGCCCCATTGGTCTAATGGTCTAATGGCCTAATGGTCTAATGGTCTAAAAAATAATTTTAATTCTTTTACTTAAGTAAATATTTTAGCTCATGCCAAAATTTACAAAAATGTTAATACATTTTTTATTAATGTGCAATTATTTATTAATTAATAATTTAATTTTTTATTAATTTTAAAATTAGTAAATAAACCTAAATTATTTAGGATATTTTCGGCTTAAACTCGACATTCAGTCAATTTGTGTTGGTCCTTTTTATTAACAGATACAATATCATGGTTAGTGTTAAGTTAAAGTAAGGTTGTAAACTGTATTACTTTAAACGGAATTAGCGAAAAACTGACTTAAGTCACGTTATTTTATTAGCTCTTAAGTAATGTTTTTGGCTTAAGTCAGAATTTACTCATTGAATGTAATTATGTATGTAAATCCAATTTATTGTATTGTCACTGTTAATTATTAATATTATTTTTGACTTATCTTTTGTATTTTTGGCTTAAGATCAATATTTTTTATATGAAATTTGATGAAAAATGCTATATGTTAAGAATGGCACAGTTCGAAATATTTTAGTATCCGAACACTTACGAGCGTCTGGTATAAACATTTAAAACTCACATTTAAACCGTTGTATTTTGGTTAAATATGGTGTTATAGAGCTAAACTGACTTAAGTCAATGGTTTTTTGCTCAAGTTGCTTTTTTTAGCTAAAGCTAATATTTACATAAAATTGGATCGTATATACCAATATCTTATAATTTACAAGTCACTTGATATTTCTTTTGATACTTATCGAGCAGCAATCGTAAAAGTCGGGTTCAAGTATGCTCCAACTACTCAACTGACTTAATGCAATTTATTTTCGACTTAAATAATTTTTTGGCTTAACTCCATATTTAAATAAATGTCGCTTTGTTTTTTATGAATGTATAATTAAACCAAATATTAAATTCAGTAAAAAAAACATTATACTTATTTAAGGCATTTTTGGTTTAACCGACATTTACTCAATTTTTTTGGTCACTCCACATTTGCACCCAAAACAGCATAATTATATTTGTGAGTGATGTTTAGGTTGTAAACTATAGTATTTTAATATTTAAGTACACTAGAGATAAACTGACTTAAGTTACGTTATTTTATTGACTTAGTCAAATCTTTTTTTCCTATTTAAGTCACTGTAAAATTTCTTAGTTATCTTTTATATTTTTGACTTAAACTCAATATTTAATTTATTTAAAATTTGATGATCAATTTTACATACTACTTACAGATACAAAACCGATTTCAAACTCCTTTCGATTTTGAAAACTTTAGTTGGGTTCGATAAACAATTATTTGGTCATTTCATAGAATTATAGTCTCTAAAAACTTTAGGGCGCTGAAACAAATCAAATACGTTGTTACGAGTTAAACCGACTTTGGTTAAGCACCAATAAGTTATGAGCAACATTATAACCAATTATAATGTTGCTCATAACTTATTGGTGCTTAACCAAATAATATTTTATATCTAAGCCTTGTATATATTTTTAAAATTGGTGACTTATATTTGGCATTCTTGGTTTAAGTTTAATATTTTGTTTTTATTTGGATTGTACGAATGCAAAGAGATATGTAATGCAATAATAGTAGTAAACATTGGCAGCTCGTTCTGTTCTACTATTTGGCGCTTCTGTTCTACTATTATTACAAGAGTCAGTGAGCTCTAGTCTATTTATTTTCAACATTACTCTCTAACTTTAACAAAACAAAATGTACATTTTAGAATTAATTTACCATTTAAATTATTAAAAGGTGAAAGGCTCGATATTTTATAAGGTCGGTTAAATAAATCTGTCGTAGGCAAGTCGAGCTTAAAGTCGTTTCAAGTTGTACAAGTTGTACAAGTTGTACAAGTTGTACAAGTTGTACAAGTTGTACAAGTTGTACAAGTTGTACAAGTTGTACAAGTTGTACAAGTTGTACAAGTTGTACAAGTTGTACAAGTTGTACAAGTTGTACAAGTTGTACAAGTTGTACAAGTTGTACAAGTTGTACAAGTTGTACAAGTTGTACAAGTTGTACAAGTTGTACAAGTTGTACAAGTTGTACAAGTTGTACAAGTTGTACAAGTTGTACAAGTTGTACAAGTTGTACAAGTTGTACAAGTTGTACAAGTTGTACAAGTTGTTGGTTGTTGGTTGTTGGTTGTTGGTTGTTGGTTGTTGGTTGTTGGTTGTTGGTTGTTGGTTGTTGGTTGTTGGTTGTTGGTTGTTGGTTGTTGGTTGTTGGTTGTTGATTGTTGGTTGTTGGTTGTTGGTTGTTGGTTGTTGGTTGTTGGTTGTTGGTTGTTGGTTGTTGGTTGTTGGTTGTTGGTTGTTGGTTGTTGGTTGTTGGTTGTTGGTTGTTGGTTGTTGGTTGTTGGTTGTTGGTTGTTGGTTGTTGGTTGTTGGTTGTTGGTTGTTGGTTGTTGGTTGTTGGTTGTTGGTTGTTGGTTGTTGGTTGTTGGTTGTTGGTTGTTGGTTGTTGGTTGTTGGTTGTTGGTTGTTGGTTGTTGGTTGTTGGTTGTTGGTTGTTGGTTGTTGGTTGTTGGTTGTTGGTTGTTGGTTGTTGGTTGTTGGTTGTTGGTTGTTGGTTGTTGGTTGTTGGTTGTTGGTTGTTGGTTGTTGGTTGTTGGTTGTTGGTTGTTGGTTGTTGGTTGTTGGTTGTTGGTTGTTGGTTGTTGGTTGTTGGTTGTTGGTTGTTGGTTGTTGGTTGTTGGTTGTTGGTTGTTGGTTGTTGGTTGTTGGTTGTTGGTTGTTGGTTGTTGGTTGTTGGTTGTTGGTTGTTGGTTGTTGGTTGTTGGTTGTTGGTTGTTGGTTGTTGGTTGTTGGTTGTTGGTTGTTGGTTGTTGGTTGTTGGTTGTTGGTTGTTGGTTGTTGGTTGTTGGTTGTTGGTTGTTGGTTGTTGGTTGTTGGTTGTTGGTTGTTGGTTGTTGGTTGTTGGTTGTTGGTTGTTGGTTGTTGGTTGTTGGTTGTTGGTTGTTGGTTGTTGGTTGTTGGTTGTTGGTTGTTGGTTGTTGGTTGTTGGTTGTTGGTTGTTGGTTGTTGGTTGTTGGTTGTTGGTTGTTAGTTGTTGCTTATTAGTTGTTGGTCCTTTCCGCAATAGTACTCAAAAACTTTCAATGCTTGAATCTTTGGCACTAGATTTTCAAAAATATTAGTGTTATCAGACGTAGGTTGTGGGTCCCTGCATCAAAATGTTGTAATAATATTATGAGGCGGTTTTTGGTATCCGGGTGAGGTACTCAGAAATCGATCTCCTGGTGATTATTGTATTATTTCTAAACTTTTTATATTTGAAAGAGATACTTTGTGAAAATTTATTTTCAATTATATGGTAAAAGTTATGAATCAAACCGGCCAAATTAAGCATTCTTTAAGAAAATAAATCGCTTTAACTTAAACATACGAATTTTTGTCTTACATAATATTAAAGAGAAACACTCTTTTGGCGGAGGAAGTTGTTGAAATTTACCAAGCTCCTCGTAGAGATAACTTGCCTTCTTCAGGAAGCTTAGAACAAGACGAAACTTCGTCTAATATTGTTATTACTTATCGTTAATATTGGACCTTTTGTTTCCCTTTATATAATTAAACTATAGATCAATTAGAGCTGTACTTTTTCTGCGTGCTATTTCCAAATATACGATTTATCTTAAATATTAATAAGGTACAGAGCAATTAAATTTGCAAAAAAGTCGTTCGTTATTATTATTTTATAGAAGATATTTACATCATTAATTTTAGTTCGAACATGTTGCAAAAGACGAGCAGCACACAGTAAAATCAAATGTACCAAACCAAACCTAACGAAAAGTCATTAGAAATAAATTAATATTCACACATTTCTTCACATCATTTGACAAGTCAAAAACATTCTTCACTTTCAATTTAACAACAAAATACATGAATTTATGTTTGTATGTTTTTTATGTTTCGACAATGAGTTGACATAAATTTGTATATATTTTGGTACTCGTACATTTATATATTTGATCGATAAACTATAGGCACATCGAAGAAAATGTGTTACTCCGAATGTTGTTGCCGCATAAATTTTTTCGAAATTTATTTTGATGACAAACACAATTTTTTTTTTCAAAAGTCATGTTGTCGTCTACGTCGTCGGCTCCGTCGACATTATCGGTCATTTAGGATTTAAAGAGCCGAAATCTTATGGCAGACATATGATTAATTGCAATAAGTGAAAAAAATGGCAATTGACAAATGAGATCTCTAATAGGAGATGAACATTTTATTTTTATTTGGATACTGCGGGAAAGTATTTAGCACAAGGAGAGAAATTTATTGATTTTTCAGAAACAAAATTTACCAACCCTATTTACGAATATAAATTTCAATTAAAATATTATATATATATTTCTGTAATTTACGAAAATATCACACCAATGTTTAGTGTTTTGATATATAGAGCAACAAAAACCATCATGGTGTTAAATTACCCCCCACCCAAAACTACCAACCATTTTTATCCCACGAAAATCTAACGATATAATTTTTTTAACTGTATATCTCGAATGATATAAATACGGGTATAGACCTCCTCCCTTATCATATTGATCCAACTCCATTGGAATGAATGGACAGCACACTCAGCCAACACATTGGACAAACACTTTGCTTTTCAAGGGAAATAACCCGTGACGTAGACAAAACTTTTCAAACCGAATTGAACAGAGTGCCATTATGAGCAAAACTAAAATGTGCAAACAATTTTATGCGGTTGGCCTTTACGGTTGGTTTCTCTAATAATTTCTCCATTGACTTTTTTTTTCTGTAACGTTTACGGTATAGAAACCTTACAAGCCGTTCAAAAACCACTTTTGTGGTAGTCCAACATTCTTCATAATGTCGACCAAATAACACAGCGTCTGTTGGATTTTATTCGTTTGTCTGCATTTCATTTACTTTGATATGAAAATTCTTCAAACCAATAGTATACAAGACTGTAGTATTCGCCTGCAAAACTGTCGCTGTGATGGGGTCTTCGTTTACTGTAAGTAGGTATTGCGTCGTCTGCAAATAATGCTACAAGCAGAAACTTTGATGAATGTGATCGGTAGAGTGGTAGTTGCAGTTACAGCTGTTCCCTAAGAAAACTGTATAAATTTATATACATGACCAAAAAAAAAGGAATGGTCAACTCCGATGTGAAGCAAAGTGTCAAACTTAGGAGATATAACAATCGATAAAGTTGTCACGTTTCTAAAGCCACCACAATCAAGCACGATGAATGCAACGGTGAAAATGGGAAAATAATGTTCAAACCAAATGTTGGAAAAATGGCGTATCAGGGTCAAATGAGTATATTGTTAGAGATACATACGCATTAATGACCGTCGCTGCTGTAATTGTTGGGAGAGTTGGCATATAGTAATACATTGAACAGGACCCAACAGCAGTGCCCTTTTCTGCACTTGCAGGAAGGAAAATCACAAAAAAAGGACTGCACTGAGTTGTAAATCTGCTTAGGACCTCTAGAAAAAATTATTAAAGATTTCCCTCAAGTCAGAGCCAGCAAGTCAAAAAACATCAAAATCGAATTAGAGAGTCGGATTTACTCACATTCCCAGATTTCAACAGACCTTTCATTCTGACGACAGATGCGTCAAATACCAGTAAAGGAACAGTATTGTCGCAAGGCGAAATCAGCAAAAATCGAGCACCCCACTGAAGAAACTTACGCGACAAATGAAAAGGATATGTTGGCGATCGTCTGGGCCCTGGATAATCTACGAAACTATCTTTACGTAGCAAAAAAATCAAGATAGTTACAGATAATTAGCCGTTAAATTTTTTACTAAGTAACCGTAACAATAACAATAAATTGAAGAGGTGGAAGGGCTGCATCGAAGAATATAACTATGAGCTGGTCTACAAACCGGGCAACACCAACAATAGGTAGCAGATGCCCTATTGAGATTGAAACTGGAAGTAAACAACATATCTTCATCAAGCAGCGGGACAATACACAGTGCAAAAGCAGATGGAACACAGCTTATTCAACATTGCGAATTATCAATAAACGTTTTTTAAATACAACTAATATTCACAATAGGCAACGATATGTAGATCTACGAGGAACTACATCGTAACTACCATGGACTTTACATAACATTACCAAAAATGGAAAATCTTAAAAAAGAAGTTACATCCAACCCTTCTGAATGGCATCAAAATACCAGAGGAATAAATGCAGATGCTTCAAAGTTTATCAGCAGGATTTCACCAATTACAATGTTCAACTTACACGAAGAGTCGTAGAAGACCTAACCAACGAAGAAAATATCTTCCGAATCATTGTAAAAGAACACCGAAGAGCTCACCGTAATTGGAAAGGAAATAAGGAGCAGATTTTGGAAAGGTACCACTTCCCTCAGATGTTAAGCCTAATTAAAAAATATACAATGGATTATGACACTTGCAATAAAAATAAGTACGATATCCAAGTAAGCCGAAACTAACTACAAGAAACTCCAATACCAACATACGCTTCGGAGATTTTGCATATGGATATTATCGACATAAAAGTCAAAAAGTTTGTAACATGCTTGGATAAATTTTCAAAATTCACGAAATTTTTCCATATAAAGGACCGATCTATTCTACATAAAACTTTGGTAATGGGCAATGAGCCTAGCTTTATAAGCCCAATCATCACCAATTACATAAAAACCCTCGGAATAAATGTGTACTTGACCCCAAAGAATAGAAGCGAAGTAAATGGAACAACAGACAGGGTCCATTCAACAATCCTAGAAATCCTGAGATGCATCCTGTCCGAGTATAAGGATTTCACAATAAAGGATCAACGTCGCAGTCAAAAGGTATAATAACTCAAGACATTCTGTTATTGCGGGAAATAATCATGAGACATTTTCCTCGGACGAACACAAAGCATTAATTACAAGGACTTCTTGGACTTCAAAGAAAAAATAGTAGAAGACCTCGTAGAAAGGATAAAGCATAGTCAAAAACTTAAAATGCAAAGAGAAAACGTTAAAAAGAGTGAGCCGAAAACGTACGAAGTGGGAGAAACAATATATACGGCCATTAAGCAAATACAGGGACAAAATAAACCAAAACTCCGGAAAGTGACTGTGTCTGATTCATAAAACGCATATCAAGAACATCAATAAATAAAACCTCATTTCTTTCCAACTTATGCCTTTGGACGACGGTCACGTCGCTGAACATCTACCACTACGACACCCTGCTAATCTCGGTGAGAGAAGGGAATGGAAATATCATTAGTGGAAATTTCCAGATAATCCACCAAATAGCTGCTACGAAGAAATTCAGTCCAGACTCAAACAGAAATAAGGGACATTAATCCATCAAACATCTTTAAACCACAGCTGACATATCAGATTAACGAGATCAATAAACTTTAAGGGAAACTTAAGTACTCCAAACAGAAAATCAAACGCTCAATGCAGTACAAGATAAATACACCCATTACCCAGAATATCCAACAGATACTCAGGCAGCATAATGAAATCCAGTTACACCTTGATGGAAATGATAACGAAGTATTTCAGTAAACTATGTTTAACCGCCTTCAGTTATTAAAGGAAGGAGTGAAAGAGATAGTAAGAGCCGCTCAGCTAGCTAAGGGAGGAATTATAAACTCTAATCTGTTAGATAAGGAAGAAATAAACCGACTGCGGTTAGTGAAATAGAAACTCTGCCATATTTTTACGAAATAGAGGCTATCGAACATGCTAAACCAACCATGCTAATGAAGGATACGATAATCTTGTACGTTCTCGCCATACCAAAAACAAACGGAGAGGGATTCCATCATGTAAAACTATCAAAAGGTCTAGTATCAAAAATAATAGATAAATTCACCTAAAATACAACGAAATTCTGATAAATTAGCATAAAGTATACGGCATGGTCGACAAATGCAAAAGCAGAAGAAGATCACTGCATAAACCAGCTAATGAAAGGATTTCATGCAGGATGTCAATTTGTATTCAATGAAAGAGAAATAGTTTAATCGGTAAACGAGAACACTATATTTTTAAATAATTTCAACGGAACAATCGCACATAATGGTTCAGATAAACACTTGGAAGGCCACTTCCTAATTCAGTATCAAAATTAAACGTTAGAAATAAAAGGATGGACCTTAACCAACAAAGAGATAACAACATCCCAAATCCTTCCATCTATTTTGCAAATATATATATGTATATATATATATATATATATATATATATATATATATATATATATATATATATATATATATATATATATATATATATATTATATATATATATATATATATATATATATATATATATATATATTTATATATATATATATATATATATATATATATATATATATATATATATATATATATATATATACAGGGTGGCTGAGACCAAGTGTTACCAAATGAAAACGCTGTAATTTTTTTAATTTTGATTTTTTTTTTATTGAAATTTCGTGGAATATGTTGAAAACATATTACATTTTATGAAAAACATATTACTACTCGATATGACCTCCTTTGGCTCTGATTATTTGATTCAGTCTTCCATAGAAAGCATTGCATGCTGACCGAATGTGGGCTTGCGAAATTTTATTCTATTCTCGAAAAAGAGCTGACTTCAATGCATCAACACTTTCGTATTTTTTAGTGGACACCTTACTCTCTAAAATGGACCATATCGAGAAAACCATAGGATTAAAGTCTGGTGAATATGGTGGCCATTCTTTCAAAGAATTCAGCCGAGGAACGCAATTTTGTAAAACTAGCTGTGTCGCTCGAGCTTTGTGTGATGGTGCCGAGTCCTGTTGGAATGTCCAACGGTTCGTACCAATGTGTTTACGTGCCCAAGGTAGCAAAGCGTTTAGGATCTTTTGGCGGTACACCTCTTGGTTTACCTTGACTCCATGTTCGATGAAAACCAGAGGAGTGCGTCCATCTGCAGTAACTGCAGCCCAAGCAGACCCTTTTGTGTCCAAATTATCGTTAGGCTTGTGCTCTAACCAAACACGATCATTTTGTTTATTCACAAACTGTAGAATGGTGAAAATTTTCTCATCAGAAAAGACAACTTTTGGAATCTCATCACGTTCAGCCAATGCCTTTAATGCTCGTGTTCTTTCAAGCCTAACTTTTTTTTGTGCTTCCGTAAGATCTTGAAATTTTTATATCTTGTAGGGCTTCAAGTGTAGTCCATTTTTCAATATGGTTTGAATGCTGTATCGTGAAACATGTAGACGTGCGGCTAATTGATTGGCACTTTGACGAGAATTTCGTTGGATTCGTTTTTCACCTTTCGTATCATTTCTTTTGATGTTGCTGTCTTTTTAGGACCACCTCTGTTGCGTTTAGCGATGCTACCAGTTTCGTTGGATCGAGTTATGGTTCGATACACAAACATTTTATTCACATTCAAATCCTGGAGCTGACAAACTATTGCTGTTTGTGAATTTCCACCCAAATACAGTGCAATTACACTATTACGTTTGAATTCCATTACGATTTTTTTATTAAGATATTAATTTAGATCAATTATTTGTTGATCACATGTAAACAACTAACCAAACTTCAATCTGTCAAAAAATTGACGCGCGAAAATGATAACTACACAAATGACAGCAGAGTGAAGTCAATAACATTTGGTCTCAGCCACCCTGTATATATATATATATATATATATATATATATATATATATATATATATATATATATATATATATATATATTTATATATATATATATATATATATATATATATATATAAATATATATATATATATATATATATATATATATATATATATATATATATATAAATATATATATATATATATATATATATATATATATATATATATATATATATATATATAAATATGTTTATATATATATATATATATATATATATATATATATATATATATATATATATATAACCTGCCAAATAGATTATTCAACATAAGATATAATTAAATTGCTTTTACTAGAGAAGAGTATGCATATAGATAATTGTTCGTGTTAGAGGTTAATGACTATTTTGAAAATTTGACAATTATATATCGATATCAGACATACAACATAAATTAACTTTTATGCCACAAAATTCCCATCAAACACAATATAATGATCTTAATCTGTACATTTACAAGACAAACTCGCGATCTTTTCAAAAATTAGACGATCAAAGCTTTACTATTACTGATTACTATATGCCGCATATACCAGAATCATATTTTTGCTATATATACATATATTATAACTGAGATGATTGTTAATTGTAAATTGACGAGCTTTTGTGTTCTAATCATATAGCAGGAACAAAATTTGTATTTCAGATATGTGTTTGTGTGTAATTTAAATTTTTCGACTGAACAAAGCCCATCATCTCGAAAGTAACAGATTGTGATTTTGTTGTTAATCTGCGCGTTCAATGTAATTAAATTTTGTTTTTTCTGCACAGCTGACGATATACATAATATATTTTATAGTTTTTTTGGTGAAAATATTTATATTTAATGATCTGTCAAAAATTAATGCCGTCATTTATTATTATCATTGTGAAGACTTGAGATAATTTTTTCTTTCGTGTATTCAAAGTTTGGAGGTCGTTAAAGTGCGGTGTATGGTTAAGACGGATGGATGTTATCATAAAACAGGGATAAAGAAATTTACAACATTGTGTTGCTTTTTTTAATTTGTAGTGATTGAATATAGGATCTGTCTAAGGCCTAAAGATCCAATTTTTGTCGGTTATTTCGAAAAGATTGATTGATTGGTTTCAAAACAATGGAAGCCGAAAATCCTAATATTTATGAAAATTAATGGTGGTTAGATGGGGTTGTCCCACAGACGAATGAAGATCGTAAGAGTTTAAAAAGCTTAAGAATGCGAAATAAAATGATAGAAGAGACCGCAAATATGCAAGCGTAAACCTTACCTCAGAAGGGACGAAGCAAAATCAGGCCTAAAGCCTGATAATTAAACATGAGACTAATTAAAATAAACCCAGAATTGGGCACAGAGGTGAAAGCAATTCGTCAGATGAGAGAAAAACGTGTACTTCTAGAAGTGAGTCCTCTCATAGCCAGCAAAAAACGCTCAAAGTTTAGAAGGGTCTCTAGTGAAATATTTGTCTAGGTGCTTATCACAAGGCAATTTTGCCTTGAACGATATAACGATGGTGCGAACACTCCAAGTCACTACCGGAATTGACACGCTTAAAAAGCTAATTTTTGGGATGTTAATCATAAATAAATGGATATTAAGATTTGGAAATTGCAATGACATGGCACTTTCGTAAAGTTAGAACTAGAGACCAAGCAATGCTATCCTTTGCAAAAACACTAATAAAGTATGCACAAAAATTAAAAAAAAGTATGACTGAAATGTTCAGTAGAGTCACTAAGCTTACATAACTATTGGGCCTTGTTCCATTGGTGTTAAGTTTTTTGAATCCATATTTGTGCTACATGGATCGAAATATTTTTAACAAAGAGCAGTTAGTATTGTATGTAAAATCATAACAGGCATCTGTGTCAAACGAAAAAAGAACTTGTCTTTTAGCCTCCAATTCCAATTGGGAAAATTAAAGTCGCCATAAACAAGGAAGTCAGTATTCCCTACAGAAAGTGGCAAAAAACAATATGTGAAAATATGTTTAGAGCTAAAACGAAGAATTAGTCCGGGGAGAAGAGCAGCGTATGCTTATATAATGTACTTGACCAAGAGAAAAGAAATGTGTCCAGAAGTTTCACCCAACAACATTCAAGGTGTAAATCAGGACGCAATCATAAACAGTCATATGCTAGTATCCTTAAAGAACTGCTCCAAAAGTGCAAAATATTAATGAAGGAAACATTTCTTCAGCACTGAACAAGCTCAAAGATATGGAATGCCAATGACCTAGCACAACACAAAGCCGAGGTTTAAGCATTCTTCATTGAACACAATATTGACATAATGTTCCACAGTTCAAGGAATATTTTAACCGGTTGGGTAATACATTAATTGCAGGGGGAGATTTCAAAATATCCACTGGGAGACAAGACTAACATCGCCGAAAGGCAAACAACTTTTCGAAGTGACAGAGGAACAGAGCTTGGATGACATATCAGCTGGTCTACACACCTACTGGCCAACAGATAAAAGAAAGATTCGTGATCTAATTGACTTTTACACGTAACGAAGGTATTGCACGCACAAATGTTAAAGTAGCCAACTACTACGATCTGTCCTTTATTCATTCACCTTTAATAGTAATATAGAGCACCGATAGGCAGAAAAGCGGAAACGTCTCACAAATAAACGAACTAAATTGGATCAATATAGAAGGCAAGCTGAACAAGGTACTTCTTTAGATATTCAACTTAGAACACCAACCGATATTGATCAGGCTGCCGAAATACTAAACGAAGATTTGGAGAGGGCAGCAAAAAATGCTACACCCGCCGACAAAATAACAGAGAAAGTTAGTAAACTGCTCCGAGACATTCAGAACCTTGCTCAAGAAAACCCAAGAATAAGGAGGCAATGGCAACAATCCAAATCGCTTTTATTAAAGTAGAAGCTTAATCACATTATTAAAACTCTGGAAATTGTACTGAAGGAAGAACAACACTAAACTTTAAGTGAATTATTTAAATGATCTCTCGGCAACCGAAAGAACAGATTACTCTTTTTGGAAGGCAACGTAAAATTTAAAAAGACCAGTTAACCAGTTGACAAGTGGAAATTGAGCAAGAAGCGATGAAGAAAAAGCATTAGCTTTCGCTGCTCATCGAAAAGTAGTATTTACTCCTCATCAGGATGCTAATAAATTTGTTTTACCTGAGCAAACGGATTCGTTCTTCAAGCCATAAGCCCGAAAAAGGCACCGGAATATAATCTTATTACTGAAAAAATGATAAGATAATTACCTGATAAATGTCTAAAACTAATAACATTCATCTTCAACGCAATCATGTGAACAGGTTATCTATCTCACAAATGGAAAATTTCCTTTATTACAATTCACAATGATACAAAAGCACAGGAAAAATTAAATACAAATATCGTCATATCGACCAATAAGCATGCTTCCAACAATATCTGATTTGTATGCATGAAGTATTGCTGCCAACTAGTGGACTATGAAAGTACCAGCAGTACCTGTCGTGCTTATATGGCATCACCGATAAGTGGTTAAAGCTGCGGTGTTTGGGACGGGAGGTAACGGTTTCGAATCCCAACGGGGGAGGGTTGCAAAAGAGATTTTTCATCACCTGATTATGATTGGTGATGACGAAGAACACAACTATGACACCTTTAAGAAATCCATAGGCCGAACCATTGTCCATGTCAGTACAGGTTGACTGGAGCAATGCAATGTGCAGATGGGTATTTAAAACGTGAACCTGTATTTGTGCGTTGCTCGATTTGGCTGGTGACGGCGTAAGGTAGGATGTTAAAAATTAACCGCGAAAGAGTTGGGAGAGTTTCAGCTCCAGAAAAGATTGCAGGGTTCAGACACAAAAAAAAAGAAGAAGAATTATCGGTATCAAGGATGTAGTCGTACAGTAATATCTACAAAGAGACACGGGATTTTATTTAGATAAGTCGATTTAAATATGTAAAGCGCACGAAGCGAGCAAAATTAGCAAGCTAAAGAAGTACAGGGCTCTATGGTCAAGTCAGTAAATGTGGTCAATGTTCAACGTAATGAGGAATTTATGTCAACCTAGGAATAGAGCAAAAATAATAATTGAGTTTTCGAAATAAAGCCTTTAGTTAGTATATTAACAAGGGATATTCATTCGAGATAAGGTATTTTCCAGGAATGCGAAAGTACATATATTGCTGATACATTGTCAAGAGATTCAGGAAATAATGAAAGTGTTAAGAATTATAATATCAGAAGAGAATTCCAGGTAACAAAATTCCAGGTAGAAACGCGTAAGGACAAATGTTTGAGTGAATTTTTAAAATATATTCATGAGAGGTGGAAGAGGCTTGTTAAAGGAGAAGAAAGTTATTGTATGAAAGTTAAGGACCAATTATTTCTAAAAGAAGGATTAATATTTAATGGTGATAAGGTCATAGTGCCAACCAGTATGTGACAAAATTTGTTAAAGTTAATACATAAAGGTCATAGTGGTATGGTTATTGGAAAGTGAAAGCTAGAAGATTGTTGTATTGGGCTAAAATGGGGGAGCATATTGACAGAATGGTTCACACTAGTCAGTCGGAAATCTACGAAGGGTTGTTAGAATATTGTGCAACACTAGTAGCTGGAGTTGAGTATACACGTACTTAGTCAAATATCAATGGGACGTAATTTAAGAACAAAATTGCCGAAAATCAAGAAAATGTTACAACTTTGGTTGTAACAGAGGCATTCAGTTGATGCAGAGGCATACAAAGCGTTAATGGAGAGAACAATAATTACAAAGGACAATCATGATAGAACAGCTAAGGATAAGTCAAGTTGAACAGCTAAAATAAATGAAAATGTACATGCTAAAGTGATAGTTATGCCCATATGGACCTATGGAATTCAGTTCCATATTTCCATATGAGCACGAACACAAGCAAAAATGCTTCAAAGTATTACAAACGCGAGTTCAGTACGAAATATTACTTAAAACTACAAGTGCATCCCAACGAATTGGCCATATGTATACTAAAACATCCAAGGTAGAGACAAGTTCAAAAAAATCTGGTGGCGGTGTTTTTATTGCGGTGCACTCGACGCTTTTAAGTTCGCCGATAAATTTACCGCACTACGAATGCGGATTATAAGCATTGTAGTGATTCAACCAAATGCTATCACCTCTTACCCAAAAACAAAACATTTAACAAAATACACTTGCCATGAATCGGATTAAACTGCTCAAATATATTAAGATGAAACCAATTTAAGAGCACCACCCAAAATCCATCAAAACTACCTTTCCTTATACATAAATAAATAATTACAGATTATTGATTTATTTATGGCCCAACATATTTTGCATTGCGCTTTACTTACAAAAACCAAAAAAAAAATTGTTACTTTTATCAAGATCATTAATTACATCTCATTTGTCTAATTGATAACGATCGTTTTATCTTAGTATCATATTACATATATAATTTTTCATTTGTGTGTTGTGTGTTGGTCTGTTGTTGTTTATATTAATATAAAGTGCTTTTGTTGTAAAAATTAAAATTCATCTCACGTACTTATATAAGAATCCCGAAAAGAAATCAAGAAGAATATACCGAAAAGAATAAGATTTTTTTTTATATATGTTTTGTGTTAAAATGAGATATTAGTATTAAATCTCATCAACAACAACTTACTTCCACTTTTTATTTTAACTTCTTCTGGTTAACATATTTTTTTTTTTTTTTTTTTTTGATTTCTTAACTTTCTTAAAATTAATTTTTTTGTTTTTTATAAACTTGATAATAATAATTTTCGTCAATTACTTGTTTGGTCCATGCTCGTATGTGGATATGATTTAATTTTGGTTTGCCTTCTTGGAATGTATATAGGTAGCCTTTTTGCTACACGACAAAAAAGGTTCATAGAAAAATTTGTGAGCATTTAGGCTATTTTCTATGAGTAACAAATAACTCAAGGACAACAGAATCCAAAAAACTGTCATCACAATATTAAGATTAGCACGCGGAATTATTATCCAATACCATAAATTAATTCCTGCGGGAAGACACAAGGCAGTACATAAATTGCAGACCCAATTTTTATTTACCACTTTTTTTGGATATTTTAATAAGTATATGACTGTAGTAAATATGTAACTGTAATATATATATATATATATATATATATATATATATATATATATATATATATATATATATATATATATATATATATATATATATATATATATATATATATATATATATATATATATATATATATATATATATATATATATATATATATATATATATATATATATTTATATATACTATATATTTATATATATATATATATATATATATATATATATATATATATATATATATATATATATATATATATATATATATATATATCTATATCTATATATATATATATATATATATATATATATATATATATATATATATATATATATATATATATATATAAATTGTGAATATAACCAGATGTATATTCATATTTTATGTGGATAAATTTATTTTACTTTTTTAAAATATAAAATATACCTAAATACATAAATATAAAATACAAACTAAAACCATTACATTTACCAAAACCCCAACCCCCCGTAGGAACAAACAAAAGTCATTCTTATCCACACACCCCACAATCATCCCTAATTTGTCCAGTCATAGGCAATTCAGCCTGTCTTCACGTCCAGAAAAATCCTCAAATTGACCTCTCTCAACAAAAAAAATAATCAGCATTCTAAAAAATATGTCAAAACGCCAAAACTTTTCCAATACTTACGACTCACAAATATTTCTAAAGACACATACACTAATTACCTCTTAAACCAAAAACGTCTCTATAGAAAGACCAACTATTCAATAAATTTAGAGGGACAAAGCGCTTCTTTGATGTAGTATTGGTTGTGTACAGATATAGCGTAAAATAAAAACAAAACAAATTTTTACTAACACTAAAATAGTTAGTTTTGCTTTGTTATTTGTTATAGCACCAATACTACTTTATTGAGGTAGATATGTAGTAGTTCAGTGTACGAAAAAATGAGTTGATCTTTCTAAAGAGACGCTTTTGCTCAAATAGTAATTGAAAGATTGATTTACAAAGAGTAAATAACAAAACTACAATTGCATACAATATCAACTGTCAAAAATTTTATAATTTAAGAACTTCTATAGGGGTAAAATTAAAGTTACAGAGTCTAATAAAACTCAAATACTGACTAAATTTTTTTGCAATAGAATATATATGATCTTGCCAAGAAAGAAAATGTCTAAGCCCAAAGTACTACCCAACGGTAGTTTCATCAGCAAAAGAGTGGAAGAAGGCGACAAAGATGAACTTTGCGGTACACCAGCATTGATTTCATACTACTCAAATAAAATGCCGTCTAATACTACTTTGGTTGATCGTCCCATTCAATAACTCTCTATCCATTAAGTAAGAGAACTATTAGATTCAGTGGCCGAAGTTTTGTGATCAGACATTGATGCCATAATCTATCAAATACTTTTGAAATATCTAGACATATGACACTGGACTCACCATATTTTTTAATACTTTTTAACCAAAAATGAGTTACGCCATAAGATCACCTGAAAAGCAATTCTTACGAAACCCATATGGAAAATTTGATAAAAGCGCATACCTTTCGAGATAGTTCATATATACTTATGCAATACAATTTGGCGATACAAAATGTGAAGTGCGACAATTGGGGAGCCAGAAATTCCATTCCATGAACATGTCACTTTGAGGACTATTGATCGAAAAGATTCCGAAAAGATCGAAGCCATTAAAGCATTCTCACTTCCGATGATGGTTTGACGTAATTTAAAAGAATTAACGGTAATTTACAATCGAAATTATTTCGAAGAGATGAAAAATTAATTTTTCAACTCTCCTTTGGAAATGAAACCCGGTACATCCCGATCTAAACACTGCGGCTTTAACCACTGCGCCAATTGCTCGTTGCAACATCTCCAAAAACTTCTAACAGTGTAGTGGTTAGCTTAGATTTATCTAACAATTCTATTAGATTTACACATAGCACTATTAAAAAAGGTAACGGAAGGCTTAGGAGAGAATGAGGTCACAGAGAAATAAAAGGAATAAAGGTTTACAGATTTTTAGTTGTCTACTTTTGATATTTCCTTTGAATTTCTGTAAATTGTTTACCAATGGGAATGTCTGTTAGTTCAGTTCATTCTACATTCAAATTGTCCTAAAAAAAAATGAGTTTTTAAATTTATTGGTCCTTGTGAAGTTGATTTCCATATTGTATCAGTGCACAAGTCTCATATTACGCGCGAGCCTTGACAAACTAGGCAGAAATCCCTAAAGTTCCAATTAACAATGACCATGAAATTACTTGTAAAATAAGCACAAGGCCATATTACGCCAATGGGAAAGGGAATCTAGATTAGTTAATAATTTTACGTCCTAAGTCATTCGAGATGCTTGGTTTTGGACCAGATCGAGTGCATTCAAATGAGTTTTCGGTGCTCCAGCCGAAAAATGAGAATTAAATTCCAACCTGGGTCTTATGTAGGTCTTGTATATTGTAAGAGGTTCAGATGGTTTAAAGTAAAATTTACATAGTCATAAAGATCCAAGGCATCTTGGGGCCCATTGCTGCACTAATTATTGCTTCGTTTATTTCTTCAGCCCAAAATATTCCTTTTAATATAGTTATAACGAGAGTTTCAAATGAATCATACGTATCCAAGCTGGATTCACCAGTCAGAAAAGACAGCGCAATGCCATAAGTTTGACCGGAAAAAGACACAGGATTGAAAGTTGTTGAATACAACCCTGTTGGTTCAAGAATAGAAATGAGATCTCAAGTTAGGCGATCTTGGAAAAGCGGCTGAACAGCAAGATGTGGAACTTGAACTGTCATCATCATTGGAATTTATTGGATTGAGAGTTGCTGATAGAAGATTATTGATGAAAATTAGAAAAAAGGTCGGAAAGGGACGGATCACTAAAGAACACCAGCATTTAAAAAACGTGGAACGGAATTCACACCTTCCATCACTACTTGCATTTTTAAAAAGCGAAACAAATTTTCAATCCATTAAATTAACGAACCGTAAAAGTTTAATGCCTTCAATTTGCACAGCAAACTTGTAATTCTAGCTATTAGGGGATATTACGTTAGAATCAGTTAAATTAGAGTTTGCAGCACATTTTTAGGTGAAGAGATTATCTTTCTCTTGGACAGTAGAAAAAATAAAGGTTCCATCTTTCAGAGGTAGTATTGATGGTTTCCTACTATTCAAGAAGTTTAGCTTTACTACGCGAGCAAAGGGCCAAAAGGTCCGATTGCTTTAGCCCTGCTTTAGGACCTTATGCAACTCTTCTCAACCCTTTTTCTAGTAATTTTTGTAGCTTGCGTCACTGTTTGCGTTGCCATGTTTCTAGCCGCCCTTAATTCAGCTAAATTATCAATTGACGGGTTCATAACAAATTTGCGGTGAGAAGTTTCTTTATCGGCAATAAAGAAATGATTCTTTATGAATCATGAATCATGAATCATGAATCATGAATCATGAATCATGAATCATGAATCATGAATCATGAATCATGAATCATGAATCATGAATCATGAATCATGAATCATGAATCATGAATCATGAATCATGAATCATGAATCATGAATCATGAATCATGAATCATGAATCATGAATCATGAATCATGAATCATGAATCATGAATCATGAATCATGAATCATGAATCATGAATCATGAATCATGAATCATGAATCATGAATCATGAATCATGAATCATGAATCATGAATCATGAATCATGAATCATGAATCATGAATCATGAATCATGAATCATGAATCATGAATCATGAATCATGAATCATGAATCATGAATCATGAATCATGAATCATGAATCATGAATCATGAATCATGAATCATGAATCATGAATCATGAATCATGAATCATGAATCATGAATCATTAATCATGAATCATGAATCATGAATCATGAATCATGAATCATGAATCATGAATCATGAATCATGAATCATGAATCATGAATCATGAATCATGAATCATGAATCATGAATCATGAATCCATGATTCATGATTCATGATTCATGATTCATGATTCATGATTCATGATTCATGATTCATGATTCATGATTCATGATTCATGATTCATGATTCATGATTCATGATTCATGATTCATGATTCATGATTCATGATTCATGATTCATGATTCATGAATCATGAATCATGAATCATGAATCATGAATCATATATCATGAATCATAAATCATATATCATGAATCATAAATCATGAATCATGAATCATGAATCATATATCATGAATCATGAATCATGAATCATGAATCATGAATCATGAATCATGAATCATGAATCATGAATCATGAATCATGAATCATGAATCATGAATCATGAATCATGAATCATGAATCATGAATCATGAATCATGAATCATGAATCATGAATCATGAATCATGAATCATGAATCATGAATCATGAATCATGAATCATGAATCATGAATCATGAATCATGAATCATGAATCATGAATCATGAATCATGAATCATGAATCATGAATCATGAATCATGAATCATGAATCATGAATCATGAATCATGAATCATGAATCATGAATCATGAATCATGAATCATGAATCATGAATCATGAATCATGAATCATGAATCATGAATCATGAATCATGAATCATGAATCATGAATCATGAATCATGAATCATGAATCATGAATCATGAATCATGAATCATGAATCATGAATCATGAATCATGAATCATGAATCATTAATCATGAATCATGAATCATGAATCATGAATCATGAATCATGAATCATGAATCATGAATCATGAATCATGAATCATGAATCATGAATCATGAATCATGAATCATGAATCATGAATCATGAATCATGAATCATGAATCATGAATCCATGATTCATGATTCATGATTCATGATTCATGATTCATGATTCATGATTCATGATTCATGATTCATGATTCATGATTCATGATTCATGATTCATGATTCATGATTCATGATTCATGATTCATGATTCATGATTCATGATTCATGATTCATGAATCATGAATCATGAATCATGAATCATGAATCATATATCATGAATCATAAATCATATATCATGAATCATAAATCATGAATCATGAATCATGAATCATATATCATGAATCATGAATCATGAATCATGAATCATGAATCATGAATCATGAATCATGAATCATGAATCATGAATCATGAATCATGAATCATGAATCATGAATCATGAATCATGAATCATGAATCATGAATCATGAATCATGAATCATGAATCATGAATCATGAATCATGAATCATGAATCATGAATCATGAATCATGAATCATGAATCATGAATCATGAATCATGAATCATGAATCATGAATCATGAATCATGAATCATGAATCATGAATCATGAATCATGAATCATGAATCATGAATCATGAATCATGAATCATGAATCATGAATCATGAATCATGAATCATGAATCATGAATCATGAATCATGAATCATGAATCATGAATCATGAATCATGAATCATGAATCATGAATCATGAATCATGAATCATGAATCATGAATCATGAATCATGGAAGCATGAACATTCAAAAATCAATTTTCAAGATTCAGAAAGAAGTTGACAAGTATTAATTTAAAAAAAAGATAAATATAACAAAACCGGAGTTTATTTTCCTACGCCCGTGCTATAAGTAGTTTACCTGTTAATATGAAGTGAGTGAAAGAGAGAGTGAAGAGAAAAGAGTTATTCTTATATTCGCGTCCATATATTAATGTGTTAATAAGTGCTAATTGAAGTTTATTGATTTTAATTTTAATAAGCAAATTGATTTAACGAAAGTCCAAAATGTTTGATCGATTTTATTAATTTTAAATTTATTATTTTGTATTGACGATGACGACGTACGTACTCTCGTACGCTAAATAAGTTATAAATAATAATGTTGGGCGCTCGTAGGCATGTTCATGTTTTGGTTTTAATTTACATAATTTTTATGGACGCACACATGCCTTTGATAATGTGTTGTGTTATGTTAAATCTTGGCTGACTTGCTCTACAAATTATTATACTAAAATTTAATTAATTACAGTACGTATGTAATTGAGATAAATATACATAAGTGTGTGTGTGTCTGTGTATACATAAATTTCGTTTTGATCGAATGATAAAAAAATAAAAGTCGATATGTAATTATTTATGGTGTTCATGTTGCGCGATCTGGTTTTAGATATCACGTACTTATTAATTAATTGAATCAATTTATTATAACTTTTTTTTTGGTTTTATGTTGACGATATACGTTAGTTGAGATTTGGGTAACATGTCGTCGAGGTGAGAAAATTAGCAGACGATTAATATTTATAAATTTATTAGTAATACGTCTACAGCTATGGCACGAAGTGGTCTAGATTTATCTTGATTTCTGTTCTAAATGAGACGACATAAATTTTTTAGAATTAACTTATATTCCAAATTTAAAAAAAATTTAACATTTAACACCAAAATTAAATTAAAGAACCGTACAAATTTTTCATTTTTGTAAATTTAGATAAATAAACTGTCCAGCAACACTTTAATGCATTAGTAACATCAAAACCAATTATAAACAAAATTACTGATATTTGTCCACCAACTGCCCTCTTTAGGATCATTTTCGATAATATTTTGAAAAGACCATAATAATTTTTTTGTATAATACCAACAATATTTTCTAAATCACGGATGGTTTGCTGAATATATTAAACTTGATTATAAAACTTCCTGAACTTCCGTTGTCAAAAAATAAAATGTATGTAAAGTTCCAATATCCCTCAGCACTGCTATTCACAAACCCCTAATTTAGATCGATAACAACAAATTAACTATCGAACATAAAAATTTCTTTAATAAAGCCACTTCGCCAGAAATATTGAAATAAAAATTCTTTAAATCACTTCAATAATAAATAGGCTTAGTAATCCACTGAGACTATACCAAAAATAAGAAAATGCGAAGGGGAGGCGAATATAACGCACAAACAGTTCAGAGATGATAAAACAAATAAATTTTACGGTAAAAAAGTTTTTCCGATATATCAAATCAGATTCATCATAATAACGTATAATGATAGCAGAATAAAGGTCAAGAAACTTAATCTTCCTCGTTATTATCTTATAGTATTACAAAAAGTTTAAGTGATTTAAAATAAATGTAACATTTGGAGGGGATTCAAATTTTCATCTAGATACAAACCTACATTATTGATTTTTTTGCAATTTGAGTTAAGAAACCCAATTCCGGTTTGATTGCTTTTAAAAATGCCATAAACCAGCAGATGATCCATCTCGAGCAAATGCACTTCTAGAACAGATACGACTCCAAAATTTATAAAAAAAATCCTACTTCCAGGACAAGAACCACTTCAGAAAAAGTTAACAAAATGTAGCTAGCGCTTAACCGAGAGTTTTCTTTCCAAGTGAGCTCCAAAACAGGCTAGCCACTTTTTAAGACTTACAATATCATTTACATACAATGCTTTAGTTAAATCTGACAGTTTTAATCAGCAAAATAAATAAAAACTTTGTCTTCTGCTAAGTTTATTACCACCTCCGGCTTGACTGCGGAACCATTCAAGATTTAAATCATTTCTTGTACAATATTAGAAATTATAACTCTGGCGTCAAAATGACCTCTTTTGGAGTAACAAAAAAAAACAGAATTTACGCTGAAAGTACAATTCCAAATTCAATTCGATTGTGTATTTGATCATACGTGGGCATATTAACAACAGCCAAAACCAAATGGGCTACAATGCAATGGAAACCAATTATTAGTAGACTAATCGTAGCCAAATTCCATTCACATATAAGAAACACAACCATAATTCAGTGTTATGCTCCAACAGAAGACGCTGATGAAGTAACCAAGGATAAGTTATATATGAACAACTACATGCCATCGCTAACAAAGACACACAGAAATGATGTCCAGGAGATTTAAATGCAAAAATGGATCTGATAACACCGACTTAACAACTATCATGGGTAAACAAACATTAGACTCTAATAATAGAAAATGACTCATCGACTTCTTTGTCACAAACCTGCTGTCCGCACACAGAAATATACAACAATGCACGAGGATCTCACCTAATGGCAGAACAAGGAACTAAATGGATCACGTAATGATTAACAAGAAGTTTCTTACGTCATTATACCAGATGTCAGGTCAATGAGGGTGCAGACATCCTCAGTACCTCTCACGGGTAATATCACAGTACCAAATAAAGCCTATTGGTGTAAGGCGCACTAAGACAAACCGTAAAACCGACAGATTAATGGATACCGATTAAATACCGACAGATTAATAGATGTCGATCCAAGAAACATACATTCTGCGAAGCGCTAAAGCTCAGACTCCAAACCTATGAAGCAGCCATCAATGTAGAACACCAGAGGAAATAAATTGGAAAAGCAGTTACTAAACAGGTACTAACATAATCGGGAACCAAGAATACGGATGCATACCTTAGATCAGCAATAAAACTTGGAAGAAAATTGAAGAACGCCAACAAATGAAATTGCAAATGTGCCGACAAAACACATCAGAACTGAAACGTCAATACGAGTATATGACACGGTAAATCAAGGCAATGGCTAGAAATAGTCGTATAGACAATACACTGTATTAACGAAATTTTGGAACAGACTGTATACCAGTTGAAGTATTTTAGAGGGACATGTACACAACTAAAAGTGTACAGTAGTATGAAACTCCGGTAAAATATCGCGAAAATGGAAAGAAGGCTTGACCATACGATCTCCAAGAAAGGTCACCTGAGATAATGCAAAAATTGGCAACGTCTATCTCTCCTCAACGGGAACTGCTCAGAACTGGACATTATAAAACTGGATATTTCAAAATAGGATTTGGCAAAACGAGATAAGGTACAAAACTGGATATTTCAAAAATGGATATTTCAACATGTGATTTAAACTTAAAATGATTTTTTTGGAAAGTTCTGGAATATGGCCAATTAGGAAGGAACTCGGTGATTTCTTTACCGATTTTGTTGAAATTTGATATACAGGATCAAAATGAGAATTTAAAATGATTGGTTGGAAAAGTTCTGGAATATGACCAATTAGAAAGGAACTCAGCGATTTCTTAACCAATTATGATGAAATTCGATATACAGGGTGAAAATGAGATTTTAAAATGATTGGTTGGGAAAGTTCTGGAATAAGGTTCCATACATAAATATTTTTAAGGAGAGAAATAGAATTTTCCTTCACTTAATGGTTTTTTTAATTGCTGCTTTTCTCATCTTATTAAAATAATCATTAACTTGAAAAAATCATTTTAAAATCCCATTTTCATCCTACATATCGAATTTCATCATAATCGGTTAAGAACTCGCCGAATTCCTTCCTTATTGGCCATATTCCAGAACTTTTCCAAAAAATCATTTTAAGTTTAAATTACATGTCGAAATATTCTGTTTTGAAATATCTAGTTTTGTACCATATCTCGTTTGTACCTTATCTCGTTTTAAAATATCCAGTTTTGAATTATCCTGTTACGTCAAATCCAGTTGTAAAAATCCAGTCGACCGGTACCCCTCCTCAACACAAATATAAAGTTTGGGAAACGAGCATCTCAAAAAAATAAATCGAACTCATACAAGATATGTAAAGGGATGCAGATAATCGAGTTTATTACAAAGGCTCACAATGTGAATCCTACAACAACAACCGAGGAGTACGACAAGGATGCGTTCCCCAACGGCATCCAAAGAGGATTAAGCAAGAAACTCAATTATCTAGATTACGCTCAAACATGCCGACATGCAACAAAAAGTGCAGAACTATCAGATCTAGCAAAAGAGGTTGGCAATACCTAGCTAAAAATGTTCAATTCATGTGTGAAATCAGTGTAGCTCTATGGTTGTGAAACCTGGAAGCGTACTCAAAAGACCCATAACAAGCTACAGGTGTTCACAGTTTACAGGTGTAAACAAACGTCTTAAGAGATTATTGAGGTATTTCTGGCCCTCAAAATTACAAATGTTGAGCTCCTAAAGCAAATAAATCAAATGGCCACTGAGACCAAAATTAGGAAAACATGGAGAAGGATTGGCCACACACTGAGGGAACCACCGAATGATGTCACAAGAAGTGCTCTAGAGTTGAATCCGCAAGGAAAAAGGCAAAATGGATGACCACCTGTAACATGGAAAAGAACGATGCTAACAGAAGTGCAACAGTATGCCAAATCATAGGATTAGATTGTCCAGTTTAGTAGACGCCCTATGTCCCTAAATTAGAGATAAAGAAAAAAATGTATTCGACGAAAACTTTGCACATACCAAATTGAAACATTGTTTCATCATTAATGAAACATAATACTCCAAGAAAGTGTGACAACCCTGTCTATTGTAAGTACAAGCACGTATTTAATATTAGGATGGGGACAGTATCTGAATGTTGAGACGCAGTGTTAATTGCAAATGTTTATTTGCATAAACAGCAATTTGGCAAATCCTAAAATTTCCATTTACTATCTTAGTGTTCACTAAATGATTGGAGGATATATGGCAGAAATGACCTAAGAGTTAATAATACTGGATTTCCTTGTTTTACAAGAAACTAGGCCACAATTATATGATTCATGCACCATTTAGTCAACATAATATGTAGGACTATCTTCCAATCTTCCTCGACCCTGAAATACCGTACCAAAGAATCCAATGTCTTCATAAAGATCCTCAGTGGCATGGAAAAAAACTTATTTTTAGAATGACGGAAATATTGAGAAAATTACAAATTTTCTTAAAAGGGGTAGGCTTTCTAAAATAATCCCATTCTTTTAAACAGAGTAAGTAGGTAAATGGAAATATTTAGTTTTAATAGACATCATTTTGTAAAATTTTGAAAGACTAGTTTGAGTTTCGTATCGGTTAATTTGTTCCTTGCGGATTTCTAAGACTGAACATCACAATATAAACTGTAAAAGTTTTCGTCATTTCTCTTTCTTGTATATAAAAAAAGAATTTTCTAAGGTAAGGGATATGGACAATGTCTTTGAATTAGTACAGTTTAATGGTTCGCACTTCTTCTTCTTAAAATACGAGCGTCCCACTCAACAAACATAACACAAACCCAGTATCAAAGATATAGTGGTAGTCATCACCTAAGCTTCAATCCTAAACCATTACAATGCCTTCCAAAACAAAAAATGATGTTGAAGACATCGAAATAGCGCTTAAAAATATAAGTATAGTGGAACTTCTATCCATATGCGGCTACTATACATACATAGTGTTCAACATAACAAGAGCAACGCTTCAACACAGGATACATAGTCGGTAAAAAAAAGTATGATGCGACCTGCGTTAGTTTCAAACAATTTAGCTATGGTTTAAAAACCAATCCAGAGTGTTATAAAAACACAAAGTACGTGGAATAGTGAAGGGATTGTTAGATTATATGTATTTCCTAAAGGAACATGTTTGTTGATAATCTACCCGGTAGTAAATAATATAACGAATTTTTAAATAGGCACCCAGAATTATCCATAAGAATACCTTAAGCGGTAACTAATTCTAGTGCCTGCGTTACAGAAAAAGATATTTTGGTTTGGGGATGCCATTGTGATACCTCTCATGATACTATTTTAGTATAAAAAATTCCAAAATTCTGAAGAAGCTTCAATCGAGTTCGATCAGTTTTCAAAAAAACATTTCGCAATACACAATAACTTATGAATTTAGCACTTAGTAATGAAGGATTCTTAATGCCGCCCCCGATATTTGAAAATACGAATATATCAAAGAAAAGTTCAATGAACATTTTTCCGAAAGCCAGCGGTGACGACTGAACCGGTTATTATCCGAAACGCCACTGAGTGACCAGAAGCCCAGCCAGCTTTGTCATAAAATGTGCCGAGTTGTCGGTAATTCTATAAATGATGCAGCCCTTAATGGTTTGTGGGCTAACGCGAGCATCGTTGGCACAAGTTTAGCCGATTATGAATCCGCATGTGTCAACATAAGCAGATTGTCCAAAAATCGAGTGGACTAAAAATCGGCTACTAAATTTCTCATCGATAAGGGCGCGAATATATTCGTATTATCGCCTACGCCAATCGAGAAAAAAACTCCTATCAACTAGAAACTGTTTTTTTCATTGCGGATGTCAACACACTAATTATTGGGGCCGATTAGATAATATTACTAGATTATTGACAACTTGTGGTCCCCACAAATTCCAAACTACACAAATCAAGACGATTAATTTGCAATGGCCATTTGTTGACCAATTAACCAAATTTGCAGACATTAAAAAATTTGCTAGTCCACTAACTATCAAAAATTCAAATATGGTACACCGCATCGAAACAACAAGTCAGCCGAATTTCGATCGATCACGAAGATTATATCCTGAAAAGTTGGCCGCTGCAAAAGAGGAATTTGAATACGTGATGAAGGTGGATATTTGCCAACCATCTACTAGTAACTGGACAAGCACCTTGCACATGGTCATTCAATGATCAAGGAAAACATTAAAAATGACAAGTCTTTATTGATCTGGACCGATGAAGCGACCAAAGCATTTGCAAAATTGAACTCGCCACTGCTACTTCATTCGCCTTTCCGATGAAAAAGGCCGGATTTTGTCTCATCGTCGATGCATTGAATTTTGCAGTAGGAGCGGTATCACATCAAATTGTCGAAGGCAATTTTGATTGAATGATAAAAATACAGCACCTACGATATGGAACTATTGGCCATGTATTTGGGAGTCACACATTTCCAGTATTTGCTTGAAGGAAGAATAAGAATAATTCCAACATAAATTGGACCGAGCTCCCTCGGAAAATCCACCATTTAGACCTGGTAGATATATTTACCACCGATATTCAATATATGAGTGGCTGAGAAAATCTAACTGTCGATCTACTATCCAGAATTCAGCTGATTGAAACAGTCGACTACGAGCAATTATCTAAGGATCAAGAAATGGACTATGAATTTATTTAAATTTGTCAAAGTAATAACAATTTCGTCAATTCTATTCCAGAAGTTTTCTATTCCAAGAAGTAGCCGGATGCTCTGGAGCCATACATCAACGAACAAATTCGACCTAACCACATCATGACATTAACTCACAAAATGTCACAGATATTAAAACAAGCATCAAATAGGTAACCGATCGATATGTATGGCTAAATGTGCGAAGAGACGTCAAAAACTTCGTGCGAGGCTGCATATAATGCCAAACATCAAAAAACTTCGTCATAATAAAACACCTGTTAGTAAATATAAACCGCCAAGTCAGCGTTTTAGCCACATGAACATGGATCTCATTGGTCCCTTACCATTGCGACAGCGATTTCGATACTTTTTGACGACTATCGACTGTTTTACTTGCTGGCCCGAGGCGATTGCAATAATAAGGGTTTTTGAGTGGTTGAGTCGCACTTTTCTGATGCCCAGAATATATTACAACTGACTAAAGTCTGCAATTCAAATTTCTTTTTCATTAGAAAAATTATTAAAATCATTGGAGCGGATTGAATTCGAATTACGCCATATCATCCTCAATCGAACGGATTAAAAGAAAGTTGGCATGAAATGCTGAAATCCACAGTCTTTGCATTGGGACAAGATGTTTGGGTTGGCAATTTACCAGATATCATGTTAAATCTACGTGTTTCGTTTAAGAGGGACCTGCTAACGACGCCAGCTGAAGTAGTTTATGGCACCACAATACGCATACCATAGGAGAATTCTACGACATAAATAAAACTACCGATAGTCAGAACGAGGTAGTAAAAAATCTGCGTGAATCAATGATGAGCATAAATCCCAGAAACACGTCATTCCATACTAGGCCAACTTCCTACATCAACAAGGAGATGAATTCTAGTACTCATGTTTTTATCCGCACCGACGCAATCGACCATTCGTTTCGCCACCTTTTTATATACACTTTATTTGACACCAAACTTTGAAATTAATACAAATTGGATTTTAAAAAAAATGACTTAACATTACAGATCATTTGAATTAACCATTTTATGACTTAAACGTCATGTAATCGCCGTGAAACTAACTTATCTACACTTTGTTTAACACAAAACTTTAAAATTAATATAAACTAGATTTAAAAAAAATTGTTTAAACATTTCAGATCAATTGAATTAACCGTTTTATGACTAATACCGTCCAACCATGTATTGGCATATATGCTGGAAAAATTTGTTTTGTACGATTAAATGACAATTGCATACAAAATCATAGAATCTACCTTTAAAATTGGTTTTACACGACGTTATTTCAATAAAAATGAGAATAGTTCTCATCTTGAAATCGATGTTATCGTAAAGATCGATACACAAGTTACTTCTACTCTAAAACATCACAGCCTACAGCGTTATAGCTAACCAACTTGCTGATTAGTAAATTTGCCGTCGGCTTTTCTCATTTTACTTAGAGAAAATCAACTTAAAAAGTGTTTGATGTTTTGGCAGGTCGCCCAAAATTTTTAAAATATAGTCTTCCTCTATGATAGTTTTGATCATGTTTCCCCTTTTACCACCTCTGTAGGATATTAATTAGGTTGTACAGTCGCTCAAAAATACCGATCATAAATCGGTGTGTATCGTCGTGGACCAAATATAATCATTTGAAAACATATATTAACACAATCCACACACACACACAGCATCCAAAAAATCAACAAATCAACATTAGCTACTGTAAAAATTAAACATTGTAGACACACTAAATAGTCGGTAAAGGATCAAATACCAACAAAAAAAAAATACAATTCTAGATACCTAGAATCCCAAAATGTGTGAATATTTAAGATAAATAAATTTTAAGACAATTTCGTGTCTCCAGAATACATTTTTACGTCGATATTTTTGTTAGTTTGTCATTTCAATCATTATAATATATGTTTTAGTTAAAATAACAATAAAAACTTTAAGAATAACATCTTAAAAATTAGACCGCCCATGAATTACTCGCATGTATTACATACACACAGTGTTACTGTTTGTTATTTTATTTCGATAACATAAAAAAAAGAAGACCTACAACAAAAAAATCGAAAGGGTTTGAAATTGTGATGTGTTAACATATTTTTGTTTTTATATCTTAATACCTTTTAAAGGATTTCAACATTTTATTTGACTTATAATATTATGTTTTTGGGCCGCATATTAGGCGACACAACAAACTTTTTCGTATAGAATGACGAGGACTCTTACTTTTTCGTAAACCACATTTCGATTCTACGAAACGATATACGTACGAGAAGTGTGAAAATTTACGATACTCGAGTATGGCGTGAAGTGTTTACACTACCGAAATGCAAAAAAAAAAATCGTTAATATCTGCACAAGAACTGCGAGACGAAACAAAACGAAATATCTTGTCTGACGAATTGGAAAATTAAAAATGTATATTATCCCAATACCTTGGTGCTGTGTATTAACTACTTTAAATATTATCAACGGTAAACCATAAACTCTCATATTAAAGAAGATAAAAAAAATTACCGCGCGATATTCATGTCGCGCTACATATCTACCACAACAAATAAACGTTATGCATTAAAGGATACAGATAATTTATTTTTAATACATAAAATTTAAATTTTAACGTTTTCATTACTACCTCGCGCTCTTTAAGACATTTAACAACTACAACAACAACAACAACACTACCTATTAAAATCCATCATTTCGTATCTCATCTTCTCTCGCGTCTTTACACCGATACGATTTTATTTCTTAACTGATTGAATTTTTAAATTGGAAATCTTTCATTTTTTTATGTGACCGAATCCATTAATTTCGATTTTGTTTCATACACAAAAGGTGTGACAACCAAATCAAATTTAGAAAAAAAAAAAAATTAAAATTAAAATTAAAATTTCAAATTAAGAAGATGAAATATGTTGTGTATGCGGGCACTTTGCCTACATATATATGATGAAGTCAATTGGTAATTTTCATTATATCGCAAGGATAATAATATCGTTCGTCTTGGGGCCCCACACTATTATTTTTTTTATATTTACAAGAAAACTTCGACTTACGTTATTTTTGGGTCGGTTTAGCGAATTACTTGTGATTGAAGTCTTTCATTGGTTTTAAGATCATCAGAAAATGAGACACCTTTACAATTTACTCGATCCAGCAAATTTTGAAGCGGAACATTTTTCCCAAAACAAGAGGAAACTAGTTTGACTTCTGTCAAACAAATTTTATTCTGGATATACCACATTATTAGCTGTTTTAAAAGGTTCGAATTTCTCAAAAGGTATAGTCTTCAAGCTAATATGCTAATACCAAGCAGCCATTGGGTGAAACAATTTCAATATCTTTATCAGACGCTTCTGAAAAAATCCCCAAATGTCGTTTTTATTTATGTTACCTGATTTCACCCGGATTGTTGGTTTAGGGGCGGGTGCCAAAACCGCTCGCTACGCCGTTGAACAAAGCGGGACCTCTGTAGGGACCTAACATGGATAAGTTTAAGGGTTGCGACGATTCCTTTTAATGTAAACACAGAAAACTGTGATTCTCTTACCTCTTAAAAAAATAACATCCACAACTACTTGCAGAGCAGGCTCGCAAATCTAAGAGAAACCGACTACGACGTTATTGATAATTTTCATGGATTTCTAATTCATCGTCAAAGCATATTCGTTCGAAGAATATGTGTAAGAATACGTAAACAAAATAATCCGAGTAATCAGCAACTTGCAGCAACAGCTCTTGCAATATGTTGAGCAGAACCCAGAATCTTATATTATTAGTGACAAGAAAAGTAAGTGCCAACGTTTTGAACAGCATCGAGATGACAAGCAACGAGGCTACTTGATTTTTGTTGCATTAGTTCATATCTAGGTGCATCATAATGATTGTTTATAGTTTGGTCACTAGACAAAGAAAAAAAAACAGTTTGAGTGTATGAAATATGTCATAGCCATTATTTATACCTAAAAGCCTCTCAAATATCATGTGCACAAGTAAAATTAGTGACGCAAGAATATTCAGGAATTTGGAATTGAATTACGAACAGTACCATGACCTGCAATTATACAAGATACATCAGCAAGATGCATTCGATCCCTTTTTCAATTAGAGATGACCAACTAAAGCCTAACTTAAGGAGAACTGCTAAAAAAGGAACCATTGTTTGACAACATATAAAGACAACAGCCTGTGCCTTTATCAGCAGTTGTAAGGGGCCCTAAGACAGAAATTCGTACATGTAAGTAATATACTTGTGCGGAACCCAGCTATTAAAGCCTGAAATCCAACTAGGATATCGTGTATCTTAATCAGATTAGGATTTTGTGATGGGAGTCTTTTTTGATAAAGAGAAAATTAAAACCCAAATTTCAACCGTAATTTACCATAATTTGAAGATTAAAACTTTTAGTGAATCCCTTTCTAAAATCTATTCCAGCCGGAGAAAAATAGGTCTAGGTATAGGTATAAGGTATAGGTGTGTTTTGAAAAACTTCAATTAGTATCCAACCACAATATTTTAAACATTTTAACAATACTGAAAGCGAATGACCATCGAAATCAAATAGAAATGTCCAGAAATATTTAATTGTCAATGCACACGTGCGTTCGCAAGAAATGACCTATTCAATTTTAAATTATATGGACCTATACATTTACTTTCTCTACTGTAGAGCAAAAACTTTATCAAACATGCTAGATAGAGTGTAGAGCTAATGTAGAGCTCTACAAAACTTAAAACAATAGCGTGTACACTGTAGAGTTTTTTACGCAATAGAACTCTCACGTAGAGTGCGTGTAAAGCTCTACTGTAGAGCTCTAAAGGGTGTATACACTTCTCTACACGAGGGTTTACTCTGCCTCTACGTAAAAAACTCTATAGTGGATACGCGGCTTTAGAGTCACTCCAATTTATAAACAGGAGAAAATTTTATATGGGCTAACCATGGTTAACAATTGCTGATGATACAATTGCTTGGTGCCTAAATTACAAACAAGATTACACCGTTGGTCAGAAGCTTCAAACTTAATAAAGGCAATTATTCACGCGCTGTGATGCCTTACTAAATTAATCGCGAGTGTTGATGTTGCTGATGGGTTACTAAACGGGACAGTTGGAGTTCAATGATGAAAACTGAAAACTGAATTGTACGTTTTTGGGTGATTTCACCCGAGGCTTAGTGATGCGAATAATACTCGCTCGCTACACCACGATAAGTTTAAGATTTGCGACAATTCCCTTTAATTGGGTTACATATATAAAGGCAAAAAAACTTATAAGAAATCGGATTGGAAGACAGGTGGCGTTGAATAGGGCATTGCAAAATTGATATAGATTTATAGTATCTAATCTAATCGTTGAGACTAATATAACACGTTTGTTTATTTTCAATAATCATTGACGAAGGTAGATCTCATGTAAAATTTGAAAAGGCTAATAGATAGATGATGGACAACAATTAGATGATTTTTTGTATCCTAGCATAGTATTTGTTAGACTCAGCCCACTTAGCTGCAGGCTTGAATTAGAAATAAAACTGTCTTGGAAGCAAAGTACATAACCACTCGAAATAACATTGGTTTTCCGGCTAAATACAAAAAGACTGGATGTTGGCTTTACTTTCGACGTGATCTATATTTCCATAGTGTTTTCATTTTCTAATAATTTTTGAGACAATTAATACCCCTTAGACCATTAATTCAATTTGCTGGTTGCGACATTCTAAGTTTAAGAAAAAGGTACCCTAAATCTAGATTTTTCGATTCCTTTGCAATTTTTTCTCACATGCTTCCGTTATTAAATTTAATCAACAACCATGAAAATAGTCAAGGATTACAAAACTAACCTGCTAGATAAATTACCTAAAGATATCAAGATGACAACGCAGATTTAAGACAGAGACTATTAATCCAATAAAGATAAAATATACGACCTTATTTCGAAAATCACCAGTTTTTTGTAAGAGATTTTTTGGGATAAATAAAAAAAATGGGAAAGAAGAGAAAATTCCGAAATTGGAGGTTTAGCAATATCGTTTAAAAAACCAGTGAATTAGTGAAATGCGATGAATCAGTCATATTTTAGAGTTTTAATTGCAAAATCCGAAATAATAGCATTGACTCAGGAAGAAAGACTGATTTGCCGACGAATATAATATTATAGCTTTATATTGCCATGGTTAATATTATGGTTATTATATTTATTGCTTTTATTATTTTTATTGTGAGTTACTTACCAGAACCGTGTCTTTCTTTCCACTATTCATTTTTTCAAATTTTCTTCTCTAGTATTTTCGATTTTCCATTTTCCATATTTGACTTTAAACCTTAAACTTCTGATAAAATTTTTCGTATTCCGTTTGATGAATTCGATGGGTGATGTTCAATGTCAATTCCTGCACTGAAATGATCAATTAAAATAATCTTTACATCATCTTGGCCATTCAAGCAATAAATAAATGTAAGCAAATCATTAAACAAAACGTGATTGGACAACTAGATCATAATACTAGATCACTCTTATTTTCCGAGCAATGAGTAATATGAGCATGTTGTATTCCGTTCACAACATGCTCATATTACCCAGTCTGGAGTTATTTATGCATTATAGATGACATCAATGT
The DNA here is from genome assembly GCA_963556175.1 of Tipula confusa. Lineage (NCBI taxonomy): Eukaryota > Metazoa > Arthropoda > Insecta > Diptera > Tipulidae > Tipula > Tipula confusa. The sequence continues at coordinate 176,535,722 of OY744476.1, read as the reverse complement.
AATTTCTTATTCGTTTGATAACCAACGCATAAGGCTTTTCCGATTTTTTAAGTTTCAGGATCTGTTCGCCCCAATTTAGGTGATCATCAATGGCAAGTCCTAAATAAGTTGTAGTAGCAACTTGCAAAATTTTAATATTACTAACTTCTAAATAACAAGGAAAATATACATTTTACGTAAATTTTATTTTGGAAAATTATGTAATTAGTTTTAGTCATATTCATGTGCATTTTGATAGCACACAACCAGTCTTCAACTTTCTTAATATCATTTTACATTTGATCAAGAAGATGTAAGTAACTTTTAGATTTATAAATTAGACTCAAAACAGATTGCTGTGGAATACCTGATACTGTTATGATAGAAGGGAAAAATATACTGAAATATGATGATAGAAGGGAGAATGTGGCTTTAGATGGATTAGGCATTTTAATTTTGAAAAGTAATATAGTGTGGGGTATTGCGTGTCAAAAGCCTTTTCAAGAACTTTAGAAAGAATCGGTACGTTTTCCTTACTAAACTGCGGTAACTGCTGATTGAGTGATATATTTCTCGATAAAACCAAATTGCTTGGAATGCAGAACTTTATAAAACAGAAAATATTCTTGCCTACCCACAACTATTTTTTCAAAGATTTTAGAAAAGACGTTGATTATTGACCACAAAACCGTGACCAGTTGTGTGTAAAATTGTTTGTTAGGCTGACCACTTACATTCATCAATTGTAAAAAGGGAGGTTCTGAAAGATACTGCAAAAGATCTTAGTAAAGGATCAAGTTTAATTTTTAATGCTATTGATTTTATTTTACAATACTAATGGCTAAAATTCTCGAGGGTATACAAAATTAATTTCATGTGGACATTTTTCAGTGTGATATATGGCAATTTATGGCGATATATGGCCCTCAAATTAATTTCGCAATGAAATCTAAAAACTGTATTTATACTTCACTGCAGTTTATATTATAAAGTCAACTGAATGTTCGACAGTTAATTTTCAGTGCACGGCATTATAAATAAAAAATCAAAGTAACATTTTTAAAATATATTTCGTTAGTTTTGTTTTAATTTTTTACTATTCAGTTAAAATTTTATATTGTGCCAAAAACGTCTCAATATAGAAAGACCAACTCAATTTTTCGTACACTAATACTACTATATATCCGCCTTAATAAAGTAGTATTGGTAGCAGAACAAATAACAAAGCAAAAATAACATAAAAAAACTAACTATATTAGTGTAAGTAAAAATATTTTTTTGTTTTTGTTTTACGCTATATCCGTACACAACCAATACTACATCAAAGAGGCGCTTTGTCCCTTTAAATTTTTGAATAGTTGGTCTTTCTATAGAGACGTTTTTGATTGTGCGCGTCAACATTGCACTATTGTGTTTAGTGTAAATTTATTTTTAAGTACTGAAAATTATTTGAAATGCCAACCAAAAGGTCAAACATTAAAATTTTAAAAAGAACATGCGCCAGAAAATTGACTAGATCAGAGCATCTACTAGAGATGGTTTCGATCTTCATCCAATCATCCAGTACATTTCGGAGAATTTTATTTTTAGTTGATTGCATTTTGTGTCAATGTGTTTTTTCCGTGTCAATCGTCTACCAATATGAAGAGCGAGATATTTGACATTTGTTTGCTGAAATATTGTGATATGGTTTAATTTTACTATACCGGACATGTACATTTATGCAATGTAAATGTTACATGTGTTGATTTGCATTCATTCGTCCTTATTCGCCAAGTTTTTAAACAATCTTCAATTTTGTACTGATGTAAGTCTTGCGATGCAGTTTGAGGAATTTTGTGTAAAAACAATATAACTGTGTCGTCAGCAAAATTTGAAGTTATTATTAATTCTACCTTTCACTACCTTGCGTTACTCTTGCTCTTGATTAAATCAGTAGTAGCCGTATTTTGGTTAACGTGGAACATCTTTTGGGATAAGTAGTTTTCAAGAATTCCATGAAATTGTTTAGGCAGAAGAGTTTTAATTTTGTAATTTATTCATTCATACCATACTTTGTCGAAAACTTGCGCAATATCCATGAAATATTTCTTTTCTTCCAAAGCAAGCTTAATTGTATTTATAATTCTGTGTACCTGCTCTTTAATGTACCGTGCTGCTCTCTAAACCCAAATTGGTGATCTGGAATAATGCGACCTTCAGATAATATAGGTATTAGTTCTTGTAGTAGCATTTTTTCAAAAAGCTTTGAAATTATCGGAAGTAGACCTATTGGCCTGTACGTCGAGACTTGGGTTTCGTCTTTAGCTGGCTTAAAGGAATCATGATTATTTGAGATATTTTCCATTTTTGAGGAAAGTATCCATATCTTATAACTGCGTTAAAAATATATGTTTTGTATTTTATTCATCTATCTGGTAATTGTTTGATCATTTTTCTAGTTACTAGATCATGCCCTGAAACTTTCTTACGGTTTATACTGTTTTTGATAACGGTTTTAACGCATTTCTATTTAAATTTTACTATATTTGGGTTTAACTCGTCCCTCCTAAATAACCCCCATAAACAGTACGCAGTCATTGTTTTGTTCGTTTGGAATGAACACTTTTTGTAGATAGTTAAATTTAAATTTTTAAATTAATTGTTGCCTTTCTTAGTGAGTATATTACGCAGAAATCTATTAAATAAGGAATTATCTGATTTGATTGCCCCTGGGAGACGTCAACTTCGAACCCCATTGCATATGTTTATTGTTGTAATCACCCCCTGCTAGAAATTGTATTCCCAACTAATTAAAGTAATCGATAAATTGCTATTTTTTAGTTGCGTATTTCGGTGGACAGTAGACATCCGATATTACAAATTTCCCAGACCATTCTTCCAAACCGATATTTGAAGCTTGGATGTGATCTTAAGCATATTTCTGGAGCTCGAAATGCATTAATCTTCTTTTTATTAGGACTGCAGTGCCGCTATGTGCTTTTCCATCCGGATGTTTGGTGTCATAAACCGAATAGCTGGATATATTAAAAAAATTTTGTTATGTAAAATGTGTTTCAGGTATTAACATAATGTCTATATTTTGTTCGATAACAAAATAGCTATTTTTAGAACTGTTATTTTTGATTTTTTGACTATAATTTGCATAAGCGGATTTATATTTTATATCACCATGCTCATTTGTCTTTCCATCATTATCATCATGAAATATTGGATGGTCTCGGTTTATTTGTTTACTGTGGTATGAATGTTTAGGTCCTCTTCATTAAAATGAACTTTGGGTTTCGGTTTGTTACCTTTTAGGGTATTTGCATAAGAAACATCTGGCTGTACAAAAATCCTAGCACACGTCTCCAAATTATTATTTTGTGTGTTTGTACTCGTTGATTTGGATGTATTTGTTAGTAGCATAACCCACTGATTAGATTGCGTAAAGAGCATTCGTTACTCACCTCTCATTTTAGAGTTTATTTTCCGTTTTTAGTCCAAATACACTGCGCAACCCCTGTAATATGCAAAATGGTTTTCCCCGCAGTTACTACAGCGTTTCACAGATGGGTCATTGCGCGATTTATCACACTGTTTGGAATCGTGAAGTTCACCACAAATAACACAAACTTAATTTAAGGTGCAGTATGTTTTTCTGTGTCCGTATATTGCTACGTTATGCTTTGAACTGGTCCAGACATTTTCTTAGGTTCTTCAATTAAGCAAATAGTTCAGATTGTAAATCTTATGAACTCCTTTTGACTTTTTTCCCCTGGCTCTGGTTCTAAACGGAACATTGGTTGAGGTTTATTCTCACGGTTTACTATAGTACCCAAGTGCAGCATGGATGTCGCTAACAACTACGCAGCTTTCAATTCCTTTTAGCACAACAGTCAGCCCTTTTTGTCTTTTTAGTTGGTATGTATAATATCTGTTACCAACTTCGTCAACATGTTCAACTATTGCTATGAAGCCATCGATTTTGAAGGCTTGGACCTTTGTTTAATTTAAATTTCCTCTTTTGAGCAGAACAATATAGAATTTAGAATCTGTTAATGTTGCAATACTGTTAACCAGTTCATTAATAGACGCTTCTCTTAAATAAATAGGAGGAGGTTTCCAAGTTTTAAATTTCGGCGTTAAATTGAAGTTATCGACCTCTAAACTAGAGAAGCGGTTGTCAAGAGGTATTTGACTAACACCTAGTTCAGTCCGTGTCACTTTGCTCCTTTTTGATTTAACATTGATATACCTATCCAATCCTGTTTCCACTTGTTTATTTTCACGCTGACCACGGTCACTAGAGTGCATCGCACTGAGTTTATTACTATGGTTTCCGTTTAGCAATACTAAATTTGCTGACGAATTAATTTTTTCTTCGCTGTTTTAATTTTTATTAAACGGCGGTATAACTAATTCTGTCGAAAAGCACTTTTATTCACTGGTCATTTTCTTTGGGCTGCGTTGAACTTTACCCATTTTGTTTACACTTAAACTTGCAATATTTATATTTTCGCATGAAACTGCTTCAAGTTTGTCGTAGATTGTGTTCGGAAAGTCCCATGTTTCAGGTTTACATTAGCACTTATTAAATTTTAATTTTTTTTTAGTTTTTGCTCCGTTGGTATTTAGTTGTAAAACCATTCACACCATTAAAACAATATATCAAATATAAAAGCACTAACACTGCAATTTTAGTATGTTTTATTTTACGTCTGAACATCACGACAATAAAATGGAAACTCGAAGGTTGTGACATGATTATCTGGTCCTGGATGCAGCTCAATTATTTTTCCCATTAACCACTTTGTTGAAGGTAAGTTATTGTCTTTAGTTTAAGACAATATCGCCAATTTTAGCACTGTTTTCCTCTTTGTGCCATTTGTTTCTTCGTTGCAGACTGGTTTAATATTCTAGATGCCATCCGAGCCATATGTGCTGGTTCATTTGTTGTATTAATTGTCATCTGGATAAATTTGATATTTTTATATCCACTAGGTCGTAATCAGGCAACTGTGTGGTTGGGCGCCCAATTAAAAAATGTGACTGTGTAAGATATTCGAAATCATCTTCTGTTAATACACAGAGGGGCTTTGAATTAGGCATGGCCTCGATCTCAACGATAAGCGTTGTCAGTTCCTCTACTGTTAAAATATGTCCATTTGTGACTCGTTTTAAATAATATTTGACACTTTTTACTGCCGTCTCCCACAATCCGCCGAAATGAGGTGCGCTAGGCAGTATCATTTTGAACGTTATTTTATCTGCTAATCAAAATTAGATAAATTAGTTTGGTTTTTTTTATGAATGAATAAAATTCGGATAAATGATTTCGAGCGCCAATAAAATTTGTTCGGTTATCGCTGTTGATTTTTTTACAAATCCCACGACAACCAATAAATCGTTTTAATGCTGTTGAGTATGCATCCGACGTTAGATCGGACACAAGTTCGATGTGTACAGCTTTCGTAGCAGGACAGGCGAATAAACAATTGTAGCTCTTTCCAAGTTTTTGACCTCCGGGCCTAATCGTTTAAGTCTGGAAAGGACCGGCATAGTCCACGCCGACCTTATAAAGGTCTGTCATCAGTTCTAACACACTTAACACAACTATGTATTACCTTTCGAATTAGGTTTCGTTCTCCCAGTATCCAATATTTGTATCGAGTCGTAGCAATCATTAGTGTTAGTCCAGCGTGTAGATGTCGCAAGTGGTGCTCTCGTACAATTGATTGAGTTAGTTTGTTGTAAGTATTATTGATTGTTTTACGTCATACGTGATGGATACATTTCTAATTCTTCCGCCAACCCTAAGCAGTCCCGATTCATCAAGAAGAGGTTTGAAATATTTGATTCGACTTGATATAGGTACTTCCTTGTTAGATTTAACTGCCTGGATTCCTGTTTGGAAGTACTTGAATTGTGTACGGCTGATAATGAAATGGTGTGCCCTTAGAGTTTCTGCTACGTTGAGGTACGATGAGCCAACATTTTTAGGAGTTCTTTTTGTCTTTAAGTTTATAAATCGATTTACGTAGGCCACCACTCGTACTAATTTATTGAAGCTAGATATATTTTTAGCTAATCCGTCGATTATGTTTGAAGTTGAGATTTGTATACGTTGAGCATCTGATTATTTAGTTCTTCTAGGGTATTTAATTGGTGACATTGATTTGTTGGCCACTCCTTTTCATACATTAACCAACTCGGACTATTCCATCACAATTGGAAATGCTGTAATTTTACTGGTTCGAGACCCCAGGAGGCACAATCAGCTAGATTGTCTCGGGATTCTATACATGCCTAAATTGTGTTCTAAAATGAGTAAGAATCTCACTAGTCATATTACCGACAAATATGTTCCACTTACTTGGGCTTGAATTTAGCCAGTCGAACACTATTGTTGAGTCGGTCCATGACTTTATTTTAATGATTTGGGTTTTTTGTGCTTCATTAACACTTAATAATAACTTGGTTAATAACACGGCGCCACAAAGATCCAGGCGTGGAATTGAAAATCTTTTAATTGGCGCTAATTTTGTTTTCGCTGATAATAATTTATTGACGGGTTTGCCATTTGGGCTTATTATTTTTTCGTATACAACTGCGGAATCAGATTCTTTAGAGGCGGTGCAGAATGAACTACGATTTTACTTTCATTTGTTTGTGGTGTTTAAATATTTTGATATTCAGATATTTCCGGCATGGATTAGATTGTTTCTCAATCGTATCCAGTCGTTTGACAAATTTGTTGATAGTTGGTCATCCCAGCTTAGATTTTCGGCCCACAACGACAGTATGGAGATTTCTATGGCTATTGTTGTAGGCGCGATCCATCCTATAGTAGATCGAATAAACGGCTGGCTTCAGAGAGGATGCCTCTTTTGGTCGTGCTTTGTTGATTGTTCAAATTGACTTTGAATTGAAAACAATCAGTTACAGGATCCCAATGAAGTCCTAATACCTTGGTTTAATTACTCGTGTAATTTTTGACTTCTAAAATACTTGGTCTATCAATTGGTTGGATTATATCACTGAGTGTTGTTTCGTTAGATAACCATCTTCGGAGGTGAAACTTGGACTTCGATAGAATATATTTGATTTCGGTTTTTAGTTGTTCGGCTTCTTGTAGAGTGTTGGCTCCGGTCATTGAATCGTCGACATACATAAATGGCTTGATACAATCAGCTGTTTGAGGAAATTTGGCAATATAGGTGTTTGCCGCTTCTCTGATGGCCCTTGCAGCTAAGTAACTTGCACTGGCTGTGCCATAGGTAACCGTTTGCAGTTCGTATGTTTGAAATGGTTTGGTTGAATCATCTGGCTATATTATCCTCTGATATCTGGTGTCACACACGGACTTAGCGATACATTTTTTCAATGTTCACCGTAACCACCACTTTGAATTTCCTAAACCGAGACATTATTTGGTGTAAACTAGATTGTATGGATGGTCCAACCGCTAAGCAATCATTCAATGATTGGCCGAAGGTGGTTTTCAAGGAGCCATCAAAAACGACCGTCAATTTTGTTGTGCTGCTTGTGTTTTTAATGACACCGTGATGTGATGAATAATAATGTTTTTGATCGTCCCTTTGGCTATGCTCTGCTTCTTTCATATGTTCTTAAGTTATGTATTCATGCATAAAGTTTTTGTAGAGTTTAGCAAAGCTTGGTTCTCTAGCGAATCTTTGCTCGATGGAATGAATTCTCTGCACGGCTGTTTTATAGGAATCACCTAATGGAGGCGGTTAATGTTTGAAATGAAGGGCTACTTTGATTCGTATTTTGGAGAATTAACTCGCTCTTACAACAGTAATCTTCTCATCGGTTAATATGTCAAAGAAACTATCTGCACCAATTATTATATTTATCTCGGAGGTTTTGTAGAACAGATCGGCTATCTCATACTGCTTGAAATCCTTTCTATTAATATGTTCGGCTATCGATAGCTGTTTGGCAGTCCGCTTTGGGAATAAAATTTTTGCGCACATTTTTCGGAGATAAACGAACCCTCGGACCCTGAATCCAATAAAATTCGGCATAGTTGGTATTTGTTGTTCACATCTGCCACCTTTACTAACGTACTGGGTAGTAAGGCACTGGGTTGGTTGTGGTGGTGCAAACCTGAACTTAGATTTTCACGTGTATACGGCATGATTGTCATTAAGGCAATTAAAACATAGACTGTGTTGCTTTATTTCATTTTTCCTTTGATCAACGGACATATTCTTGAACTTACTACATTTGAATGCCGCTCTTCGGGACATAACGAACAGAATTAAATATCACGAGGACTTGAAACGGACGACACAACGTGGCTTCTGACGTATGGTTTGGATTAGTTAGGCGCATCACGTTTGTTCAAGCACTTAATTGAACCGAGGGCATCAATTCTGTACACTAGAAATTTGAAGAGTTGCTTTATAGTAGACAGCTCATACGCTGCAGAAATTTGAGCCCATGGATTGTTGGTTACACTGTCTAGCTTGTTCACCATTATGTAGATCAACCAATGGTCTATTGATCCAGCCTCTTTGCTTAGGGCCTGTAATCCATATAATATTTCATCAGAAGTGTTTAGCAGTTACCTTACATTAACACTATTTGCATTGGCGATTGATGGTTGCGTCATGAATTTTTTTATAAATGAATGAATAGTGTGCTTCTTATGGTCATAACCCTCTATATAGTTAGCATCTGTGATGCTTAAATACTTCAACAGGCCTGCAGCTTCTTCTTTTAATGTTCCATTTAGGTATTGCAATTTTTGAGACGATGTTAGCCTTTTGTTATCGTGGATGGTAGAACAAAATAGGTTATAAAATGATTGCCATTATGTGTAGGCACCGGTGAACGTTGGTATCGATATCTTGGGTAATTTTACGTCTACATGACCGCCGATGATTGATGTATCTAAAGTCGTATCATGGAGAGAAGTGGTTGGCTACATTTTTGCCCGCAACGATTAGTTGAGTCTTGCTACATAGCACTTACTTCTCCAGCAATCGAACTGGTAATCACACGGAAAAAAAAATCTCATTAAAAATCACAAAAAATTTCATTATCATCACAAAATTGTGCTTCACTCTGAGTAATTGTTACTATCACAAAAGTACTGTGTTTAATTCTAATATTCTGAATATCACTAAATTTTTTAGTTAAAATCACAAAATTTTGGAAACAAAATGTTATGACGTCATCAACATTTTTTTACTAAAATCAATTAACCTTTTGTGATATTCATCATGAAATTACTGTTAAATAAAAACAAATCGCTGTTAAATTCAAAATTATTTTGAATGAATTTCACTGGATAAATAGTATTAATTACTAAAAAAATTGTGATAATTATTAAACGTATAATGATAATTATTGAATATTTTAGTATAACTTATAGAACATTTTGATGATATTTATTTATATTTTTTATGAATAACAATGAATAAATATTATGATTAGGACCCATGAGTATAGTAATATACACCACCAAACTGAGTAGAAATCACTGACAATTTCCAGTGATATATATATATATATATATATATATATATATATATATATATATATATATATATATATATAATAAAATGCACATATTCGAACTTAGGTTGGATACTGACTGTAGTCTATTTATGTTTAAAAATAAAACGTTTACAAAATTTTGTTTGTAGTTTCAATAATTCAATATATTTTTAAGGAAAAAAAAATTAATTATATATTTTATATCCACAGAATACAATTAATTGTGAAATTCAATTTCAATCTTTTTTAATTTAACAAATTTTTAATAGACGGAGGAATTATGTATATTTTTACTTTCTTATAAAAATGGGCTTGGATGAATCGTCACTTAATGTTTGCAGAGCGCCATATTTAAAATTCAAAATCCGAAACCTTTTAAAGCAAGTAACTATTGCTAAATAAACAATTATTAGCTTCAGATAAGTACAGTTTTTCCCGAACTACGTGATGTATGACTGTATTTGAACTTTTCACGCAATAACTTTTCAAAACACGCTCCAACGATATACGGGGTTGGTTTTTAAAATGGCATGGATAAGTGTCAAAATAGTTGCCAATCAGTCATCTAATGAAATACAGTAAAAATTGCCTTAAATACATTTAAGTTTTATAAGATATTAAACCATATACATACCGTGATAGATTAATCTGGTAGTACATTTTCTAACATGTGCTTCGACCCTGCATCCTTACATCCACGCTTCTTGAATAGTGTACAATAGTCTGTTGAAATATATAAAATCAGAATAAAAAGTAATTAAAATCGATGTACTGTCAAAAATAATGTGTAATAACTTTACCAATATATACCCAGTCGGTTTCTTATATTGTGGCTGGCGCTCAAAATTATCTTTCGATTGGTTATCCGCAATATTATTTTAGAATTGTACGTAAACTTTTCCAATGGAACATAAATTTCTTTAAACTTATTTTTTTGTTTTAATTTTGGCTTTAGTGTCACCACTCACATTATCTTATCAAACTAAATTTGTCTTCCCGTAGGGATTGACAGTATTCCTCGCCACTTTCCAATTGATTTTCTAAATTGTCTTGTGTGATTTATTTAATTTCTTTTTTACTTTTTTTTTTATTACAATTTTCAAATATCTAACATTTTTTTCATTGGAAGTAGCAATGCTATTTCTTCAAATATTTTTCCACACACTTTGGTACTTATTACCCAACCATTTCGAATATAGCAAGTCTCTGTAAGTTATCGTACAATTATAGATTTCATGTATGAGTGATTTCCTTTCATGAGTGTTGTTTTATATATTCACGATATTTAAATTGTTTGGCCATTCAGTAGTTGCTGACATTGTTCAGTTATATATGTTAATTCATCAAAAACAGGAGACGCGGTGGATAAAGCGATGCAGGAAACATTCCCAACGTAATGTATCACCAAATTGAATTATTAAATAGGTTTTAATAAATTTGCTATATTATTCTGGATGTAATTTCGCTAATGTTTTCAAGTCACTTAATTAGATTCTTTCCCCTAGAAAATATCATAAAGTAAGTGTCAAAATTTATAATTACATACATTAAATACTTACTATCCTATAGCTATCACGTTGCCTTAAATTCTAGGAGTTTAATAAGTTCCATAATTTTAGTTGATACTTACGTATATTTGGAATATCGATGATATTTGTGTTACATATTTGCAATTCCTTTATTGGTGGTTAAAACGGACGTGATTGAGCTCTACACACAGTTATTTGTATCTTGTTCGGTTTTATTATTCATCATATTCATTTTGAACAAAATTAACGAAGAAGTATAAAATGCTTAAACTTTATGTTGTTGATCATGCATATAATTTATATAAAATGTTATGTCTGTTAAGTCTTTGTCTCCTTTATTAAATAAACCTCAAATTCTTTTAAGGATTGTAATTCTAACGGTGTTGTATTTTCACAACAATTATCTAGAGGTGTATTGTGAAACTTGTTTCAACGAGTTTTAAAACTCAAAAATCCTTACATATATTAGGAATTTAAAAACCTTTTTTATAAACACTTATATTCTTAATCGTAATTTTCCTACTACTAAAATATGAATTATAAAAATATGTTATTAGTTATTGCACAATGTCTTTAATAGAAATTTGTGTTTATATGTAATTACAGTTTTATTATTATAAATTTTCATTACTTATTAAAAACCACTCACTCAGTTTTCAATACTTTTACTTTTTAATAAAATTAATATAAGAATTTGATCATGACAACTCTTTTAATAGACACACGTCTCTTCATTCCAAAGACAACAATTTTAATGAAAAAGACGCTTCGCAAAATAAAACAGTACATTTTATTTTGTGGTAATTTTTTTTAGTGAATATTACAATGCCTTTAGTGAATTTAAAAGAAAATTGTGTTTATCATTAATGCTGCACGTGATATTCATAAACAATTTTGTGATTAACATTAAACGTTTTGTGATTTTCACAACAGCAGATAAATTGATTGTGCGTGTCTGTGAATATCACAAAATCATTACTGATAATTACAGGTCCTTTTAGATTTTTTTTTGCTTTCGTGATATTGATTTTGATTTGCAAAAACCATCTACAATTACCGAACTATAAAAATTAAAATTTCAGATTCTGTCGCCTTTGTATACCTGATTTATCTCTTCGTCTTAATCAAAAATTCCTAATAATTATGTAGTATACTTTATTTATAAGCGTATTGGTCTTATTATTTTAAGTAAATTATTATTTCTTTTGTTTTTATAGGTCCATATTAGCACCTTTCTCCATTGTATAAATAATTTTCATGTCTATATAATTTTGTTGTGTTGTACTCATGTGTATAGCGATGTTTGATTCTGCATACATTTTACCAATATCACCAAAATGTTCTTTAAATCTTTAAACGAAGGACTTACCGATTTGTCCTATGTAGGATGCAGTACAGTCAAAACAAATCATTTGAAATATTTCAGTATCTAAAATTTGTACTTTCTTTAAAGCAGTTGTTTAGCCATAATTCCGAAATATTTTTCCAACAAATATAAAAATAATAAAAATTTTCCTGAATTTAACCATAAATTTTTTAATGATATGATAAACATTCAAATTTTTGTGAATTTAACAAATTCTGATGTTAATAAATTAGTAATTTATAAGTGACTATTTTATTAACATTCGACTTTGTTAAATTCACAAAAATTTGAATGTTTATCATAAAATTTAATTAACAACTAATATTTCACTATTGAAATTTATGGTTAAATTCAAGAAAAAATTAAAAAATTTATGGTTAAATTCAAGAAAATTTTTGTTGATTTACATAAAACTCTGTAAAATTGCAATACTGAATTTCATTGTAAGTGGTTTACTGATAATAACAATCATAGAAAAATCAGTAAAATGAGTTTTGTCATTATAATGAAAAAAATGGTTAATTTCACAAAAAAAATATTGTTTAACACAAAAATAGATTAACAAAAGTCCATCTGTGATTTTCAATTGATAATTTTTTTCCATGCAGATAGACGATTTGCAAATAGGTTCACCCATGTAATGGAAATCAACACACGCACTGATGGCCCGTTTCCACAGTTCGAGAACTCTAGCTATGTTTTGTTGGTTGTTGACCGTTAAATCTATGTACATTTTTGGTAGACTGTGTAATTACACTGACTGGGGATCATGTCAATTACACTATATACCGATCACTCTACATTTTTATTGAATTTTTATATGAAATCAATTCGTCTTAAAAATAAACATTTCAATTCAAAATAAATAAAAAAAATGTTAAGAAACACTCATGATCATGATTGTGTGACTTTTTTCCATTATAAATCGTTTTTGAGTTTAAAGATATTTTTGTTAAATAAAATTTTTTGAAAGGGTGTCATTAAAATTCCAATTTATTATTTATTTATGGTTATATGTTATTACATGTCTCTCTCACATATAAATTTCTATACAAAAAAAAAAAAAATTTTTTTGTAACTTTGGTACGAGTAAGCTACAACAAAAGATTCAGAAAATTATGATTCGTGTATGCTGTGTATAAATAGTTTTTGATTTATTTATATTCGATTTTTTTTGTATAAATTTTATTTTAACTTATTGTTAATTGATGACAAATGTCACCTTGAAAGGTACACACATGTAGCATATTATATACGAAATCAAATCAATTCCTCTTGACGCTTTGATACATTTTTGTGTTACTATCGATTTTTTTGAAGGTGAACAATTTATCGTAATATCAGAATACAAACGGTGCTGGTGCATGGAGTTCAAATCTTTTTTTTTTTTTTTTAATTGCGCACTGAATGCATAATATATGATAGAAAATGTATCCATCATCTCATCATTACGATTTATTATGATCATCTCATCATTATTATAATAACATCTTAATATTTTGGTAATCAATTGTGTTTGATTTCAATTTATGAGGTTACCGCGTCAAATGTGTTTATGTTCTCACGGAAGATTGAATCATTTTAGATGAGATGATTATACCATTTTTTTACATTCAACTGCAATGTATATATATATAGTGATACTGTTAGACTTGAGGGGAAAATGATGTTTTGAAATTGATTTTTTTTTTGTTTTCAATTTACCTGTTATGGATTTTGATTTAAATGGATAACCTTAAAACAGACTGATTTCCGCGTTTTTTACATCATCTAACAATTGATAACTAAAGGTGGTTCAATTTTGTTTCTTTTGGCGGTCTAATTAGTAGTGAATTCGAACGACCTTGCCTGTCAATTGGTAACACTATTTTAGAAAGTTTTATGCTGAAATATAAGAAAACACCCTGTACATATTTAGTAAGTAGTTTTGATGTTTCTAAACACCATTTGCAATTACAACATTAAAATAAATGTTTGTGACCAGACGATCTTTTATTTCCCCTTCCTACCAATTACCATAATTTTTACGGGATCCAAAGTTTTGGAAGCCCGTCACTCATTCAAGAAGTGGTATGGTCACTACTACTAAAATCAATTGCATCTTGATCTCTAAGACAAGTGATCATATATTTTGTTTTAGACTTATTGATTTTGAGACCAAAGAAAGACTAATATCATAAAACTGGATTCGCTTGTTCCTCTATACCGTTCCTATTTTGTTCAACAGATATCATCTGCATATGTCAGAACCTGGTTGGACTGATAGTAAAAGATATTGTACTGAGGTACAATATCTTTTACTATCAGTTCAACCATCAGGGACAAAGGTGGTTCCAGGTGCTGGAAATATACAGCAAAAATCTTGATCAGTATCTGACCGATTTGAATGAAATCCCCTTACTGATTTCAACAGAAGATTTCTGATCGATTTTAATGATTTTCTTCTTAGTAGTTAAAACTAAAATTTCATCTGCCAGGGGAGGGGAGTGATTTTGGCTTTGCCCTATTAACCGAATAAATTAAAAAGATAGTTTCACAAAGTATCCCCACCTAATATCAAGAGCACGAAAATAATGGCAGGGAAGCTGGTTCCATTTTAGTCTCTGCATATAGGCAGTGTGGATTCCTCTAAGGAGGTATTTTCTGTAACCATATTTAAAGTCTGTGTTTGTTTCATTCAAATACTACATTTGACACTTGTTAAACATTGAGTCAATTAGAGTAACGATCCTTTTAACTGCCGAATACTATCTTATGATGTTAATACAGAGGTTTTCATCCTATCCCAAATGGAAAAAGATCTATGACAGAAAGAAAATATAATATACAACCCAGTGCTTATGTTGCTGAGTTGTTGTAATCTTAAGATGTTTACTCTGCTACTATTCAAGCGGGTTTCATCTAAAAATTCGCTTGGCGAATTTCTTCTAGCAAAAACCGGTTTGCTGTTTAGTGCAGTTATTAAAATTAGACTTAATAGTAATGACTGAATAGCGGCACTTGATGTGCTGGTAGTTCTATTGATGAATTGATGATGATGGAATATTTTCTGAAATTTTATGAAATAAATTTTTCAAAAAACATTGGAAAATACCTGGTGTCGTGAATATTCTGAATGTTAGGTGCTTCACTTTAAAAGTCTTTTTGAGTGTTGCTATGATTTGGACCATGTCAATGTTATCGACAACATGACGAGTTGCTGGAAGGTTTGGGCTAAATTTCACTAGGCAAATTCTTGGCCTCTTGATTTCGTAGACAACAAAAAGTTTGGTGGCAGAATTGGAAAATTATGCACGAAAGGCATGATAAATCGCCGCTCCCTGCAGCCATTCCATTACCATCCATGAGCGATAATGAGGATGCTCTTATCCTAATGGATGCATTTTCTTACAATACAACCCCGGTAACATCAACAATTACATCCACGGCTCCAACGGCTACACCAACTACATTATCAGTTTCAACTTTTCTACAACGACACCATCTGCTCTCTCGGCATCACCACCTGCCACAAATCGACTTTCGTTACGAGCTAAAAAACGCAACGCATTTGAAGACAAGATTCATTCTTCGGCAAATAAATTGGTGATTAACAAACAGAATAACACCAAGTCGAATAACAACAACAACCAAGGCAAAAAAAAATTTTCCCTCAATAAACCTCTTTATATTGTGCAATTTGAGCCGACGACTCCGCTTAATTTAGTATACACAATTAAGCATATTAATTATCAGGGAATCGAATGGCTGACACTAAATAAACAAGATGAAATCCTTCAATGCAAAAATTGTCAACGTTACGGCCATACTGTGATAAATTGTAACCTACAATTTAGATGTGTAAAATGTGCAAATATACACAAACCAGGAGAGTGCACTGTCATCGACGAAGTTGCAAAACAAAATATTTTCTGCATTAATTGCAAACAATCTGGCCATCCTGCATCATATAAAGGTTGCTCGACCTACCAAAATATGTAAGCACGTCTTAAAAAACGAATTGAAGATAGACGTAAACAACAGTCGACGTCAAAACCGACACCCAAGATGTTTGACTCAATCAAAGTGACAAAAGATAACGGCACCTTTGCTCATATGATGCAAGGTGGACCAACAACGACATCATCAGCAGCAGCCTCTTCTTTACCACCGCCACAGCAACAACAACAACAACCACAATAACAACAAAAGCAAAATGACATCAAAATTCTCTCCGATCGAATTGATAAGATGGCCATTGTAATACAGCAGCAAAGCGAACAGATCGCACAGCTTTTGGAAATTATCAGACATATATAAATCTGGACAATCCAACTTTAAATTTCGACCAACGACAACGACGATGACGACCAAGACATCATCATCATCAAAATTCTAAATTCAAAATTATTGCGCTGAACGTTAATTCCATAATTAGCGTTCAACGTCGACTCAACCTGCTACAATTCCTGAAAACACATCATCCGGACTGTTTACTTATAAACGAGACGAAACTTAACGATAAACACAAAATTGAATTTCAAAATTACAACATAATTCGACGGGACAGAATAAATTCAAAACAAGGAGGAGGGACGGCCATTCTCATCAAGAAACATCTCAAATTCAAAATTATTGAACCCCAAGCGATTAGCAATCGGGAAGGAATCGAAATTGCTATCATCAAATTAAACATCAAATTTTCCGCTCACAGAATTTTTCTTATTTCTATTTACTGCACGGGCAATGCTCAACATATCACGGATGAACGTTTCGAAGAAGAATGGAGCAACATTTTCCAAACCTTAAACCTGAGTAACCCAAATCACTATTATGTCATTGCGGGTGATCTGAATGCACGCCATACTAACTGAGGCAACGCTTTAAATAATTCAAGGGGCAACAGATTAAATCGTTGGATGTCCGATAATGCTATGTTGTACCGATCAAAGTTATATCATAGCGATAAACCGACAATGATTCGTTCCGGTAACTATCTAGCACGTATCGAAGTTCAAAAAAATCTAGACGGACAAATACGAACCCATCATTTCGACAGTGACCATCGTGCCATCGAAATTGTACTACGAAAAATTGGAGATCTAGAAAGTGGCATCAACCAAATTGACAACAACGAGGACGATGACGACGATGATCAACAGAACATTATTCGTTATAAATTCACCGGAATTGACTGGCAAAAATGGACTGAGATTTACGGCCAAAGTTAAATCTCGGCAAAACATGAAAATAAAAACTATCGAAATTAATACGACGGACACGCAAAAATATAATCTACTCGGTATCGACTGGTCACAACTTCAGAAAAACAACGACGAAACTAAATACCAAATTTTCGATGAAACTCTAAATTTAAACATTATCGGACAACACATCGAGGAACATTCTCATCAAAATCCAAATCTCAAAAACCAAGATCTCACCAATGAAATACAAAATTTAATTAAACCAATTATTGATCAACACCTTTCCGATAAACTGACACATAAAACAAAAACCAATTTTTCGGCATCAAATCTTGCTTATGCTCCTCATCAACCGGAAGATGATCAAAATTATTTTTTAAACATAGATCAACTCGCACACATCCTGAAATTGGCAAATAACAAGAAATCCTTTGGACCTGACTTGATTCCTAATATTGTATTTAAACACTTACCTGATGCCATCATCACCGAAATATATACTCTCTTCAACAATCTTCTGAATAATAAATACTTCCCTGATGTCTGGAAAACTGCTCGAGTCTTCCCCATCTTGAAAAAAGATAAGTTGCCGACAAATCCTGAAAATTATCGACCGATCAGCCTTTTATCAAATTTTGGAAAACTATTCGAAATCATTCTCTACGAAAAATTAAACGACCATGTTCGAGCACACAAACTGATGCCCGACAACCAATTAGGATTTAGACAGGGCCATAGCACAGTACATGCTATCACTAAAGTTTTGCCCGATGTGACACATCATCTACATTTTAACAATCCTACTGGAGCTGTACTCATCGACATCAAAAAAGCTTTTGAGTCAATTTGGTTGGACGGACTACTGGCGAAATTACACCGTATGAATTTTTCGGACGACATCATCAAAATTTTATATGAACTTCTTTATAATCGGCAATTTTATACAACTTCTGGCGGTAACAAACGATCTTCATCAAAATTTAAAATTCTGAATGGTGTACAACAAGGTTCGATTACGCTCCCATTATTTTTAACCTCTACACGGCTGATTTAATCGGAAACAATCTTCTAAATTCTAAATCAATACAATCATGTGCGTATGCAGACGACATGATTATATACAGTTCGGCTTATTATGTTGGAACAATTCAAAAAAATCTTCAGACAACTATAAATTTCACTCAAAATTATTTTAAACTTTGGCATATCGAAATTAACGCAGAAAATTGCGAAACAATCTTATTTAGACGACCACTCAAAAATGCATCAAGAGATCTAAAAAGAAACTGGCGTAGACTACAAATTAAAATCAACAATCGAACAATTAAATTATGCGAACAAATAAAATATCTGGACGTTGATTCTGTACCAAATTTTTCGCAATTTGCGAGTAAAAAACGTGAGTTTTCGTATACGTATATAGAGTATAATATACATATATATGATAGTATTAAAAAAATGTTTGTCATAGTATACGACAACTCGTACTTTTTTTTCAGAGGTAAACACCTAAAAATTGATGAAGCGGTTCAAAAATGATTGATTCGGTTCATTTATTTTTGTACACTCTTGCAATTCGTCATATTTTATTTTTCTCACTTGCTATTTTGATGATGAGTTTGTCGCCATATTGTTGTATTTGAATTAAAAGTTTGAGATTTTAAAATAATTTATATAATAAACTAAAGTATTGTGATTAATAAAACTTTATTAATAAAAATTTAAAAGTGGTACCAAAACTATTACTAATTTACTTTTGAAAAAATTAACGTTTTTATTTGATTGAAAATGGTTTGTTTAAAAAATAAATTTTAGATTACATTTTCTTGTTATTTACCGTGACATTTTGGTTTGAATGTTTGTACTAATTAGATACACAATTTATCTAGTTATAGCGTACAAATGATATAACATCAAAAAATTGAAGTTTTAATACAGATTTTTAAGTTCTTATACAAGTAGTTATGTTCTGAAGAAAATTAAACGTGCATTTCATATTATTTTGAAATGAAACAAACACAACTTTTAATATGAAACGCACGTTTAATTTTCTTCAGAACAAAACTACTTGTATAAGATCTTAAAAATCTGTATTACAACTTCAATTTTTTGATGTTATATCATTTGTACGCTATAACTAGATAAATTGTGTATCTAATTAGTACAAACATGCAAACCAAAATGTCACGGTAAATAACAAGAAAAAGGTAAGGATAAATGTTAATGATGATTATTTATATATTTCAATAATTATTAATAATTCAGGTATGGCGAGATTTAAAAACCACGGCAAAAAAAAACTGACCAGAGTTCTGGATGGTGATGCTGATATAGATGAAGAAGGATTTGTAAGTACCAATTATATTACATAATATATATATATATATATATATATATATATATATATATATATATATATATATATATATATATATATATATTATATATATATTATGTTATATAATATATATATTATATTTTATTATATATATTATATATTTTGTTTTTATTTTTAGGAATCAGACAATCCAAATGAAATTAGACCACCCTCAGATAATCTCCAACAATCTCACCCCCCAATCTCACCACCAGCAAATTCATCATTATTACAAATTCTACAACCATTACAAGTGCTGTTTTCTCCGTTGCTATCACCGCAATCATCATTTCTTAATTCATCAACTTTTTCAGTAGCCTTTGATACAGTAACAACTCAATCATTGGCTACCCAAACATTACAGCCATTGGCTGATGAGTCCTAGAACACCAGTGGCTCCATCACAATCATTGGCCACATAAATATTGCACCCATTGGCTGATGAGTCTTCAACAAGAGCACCAGTAGCTACACCACAATCAGAAGCTCGAGAATCTTCACTGCCACAAGCAGCTACATTTCGGCGGCGAACCGAACATGTGCATCGTTCTAGGCGTCAGAGGGAGAGTGTGTCTCAAATTTTACCACCTCGAACACAGCGTTATAGTACCAACGACCCGAGAAGTGTAAGTGCAATATAAGTTTTGTACGGTAATAGTTTTAACTTTTATTTGTTTATACAGGATGGCATGGCAATCACGTTAGTAGTCCGGACACTCGAATTGCAACAAGAAGCTGTAGATTTATTGAAGCGAGGCGTAAATTTACTAGAAGATATTAAGACTATTTTAACAAACAGACCAATATAAAAAATAAAAACACTTAGGTCCAAATTGACAAATGCAAATTAATTCACAATTATGACATAGTGTCTGTTTTTGGTATTTTTTAAACAAAATTAAAAATGCAGTTTTAATGTGGTTTAAAAATTCCAAAAATAGGCACTATAGTCATAGTTGTAAATAAATTTGCGTTTGTCGATTTCGACCTCAATATTGATATGCCATTTATTAGAATTTTATTTTTTTACTGATTGTGATAATAATTAAATAAACTTAATTAAATTAACTTTGAATATTTAGAAAAAAGATTATTTTTTCCACTACACTGTTCCAAAGCATCGTTTACTTGCTGACTGCAATGGCGTTGTTCACTTCTATGGTGGTCACTGAAAGGGTTTCCTGTAGAAAAAAATATTAGTTATGTATTTTAAGATATACAAATGATATTTTTACTTACATTTGTTGTTTAGTTAATAAAATTCCTTTCCTTTATGTAGTTGGCCAAAAATTCTCGATTTTGAACCCCAGAAGTTCCTACCTCCTCTGCAAACGACATTGGAACAACTTCATCCGGTTCATCGTCAGTTATCTCTATGGGGTAGTTATTTTTAATTAATAAACTGTGCAATACCACACAGGAATAAGTTATATTCGACGCCCTCTTATGAATGTAATGCAGATGACCGGAAGATCTTATGAGACACCGGAACCTGGATTTTAATTATCCGAAACACCGTTCGATGCCACTGCGTATTTTGCAATGTATCTTATTAAATTTTTGCTGTGCATCGGTAGATGCATTTCGAAATGGAACCATCATGTACGGTTTGAGTGCGTATCCACTATCACCTGTAGAAGATACGAATAATGTATTGATAATAATGTTTTATTAATTTATATTAAAGATTTTATTTGAAACTAATACTTAGTTAAAACTTATTTGGGTAGACTTACTTATTATAGTCAATTGAGAATATAATAAGAACGCCTAAACAAATAAGTTTAAGATTAGTATTCGTTTCGAATGGACCCAAAGTATTTAAATTAATTGTTACCAAGTAACCAAGTATGGTTGTCCCTTGAATTCAGCCTCTGCATTGCAGTTAAAGCCTTACTGCCATCCCAAATATGTGAAAAAAAAAATATATCTAAATAAAAACGCGCAGGCGCACCTATACATAAACATTAACAAATACTATATATTTCCGTTTATTTTACTCGCACTCACGTTTTTTGGTACAGAATCGATGTCCTGGGCGTATACATAGATAATATGTGCTATATGGCTACGCACACTACGTTATAACTGGAGAAAGCACGACGCGCATTTATGGGTGCGCGACAATTATTTTACAACAGACATTTAGACAAACACGTTAAATTAATTGCATACAAAACCCTGATACGACCGATACTGACATACGGATGCCAAGTGTGGTAGAACCAAGTACCACGCTATATGGAACGATACAGAATTTTCGAACCGAGTACAATACGAAAAATTTGATTCAGACCGCATTGACGTACATATTTTAAAACTTACACGAAATCATATCAGACGAGCTTGCCTCAATACGGACAACTCGCTAATTTACGGACCATATCACGTGGATACACAACTTTCGAAATTGTATGCAACAAAAGGAACGGTACCCGGACCGAATACATTCATTTACTTTGATCGTACGGGTTTCATACAGAATCGAGAGGCAATTCCATTAATTTACCATGTAACAAGGAGGTCAAACGAAAAATGGTTTGACGTCGAAAAATTTACGGACCCAAACGATCACATACGATTTAATACTGTACTACCAATTAAGGACGACGAATATGAAAAACGACGCAACGCATATTGGTGGCTGGACGACAGCGACGATGTTGAGGGAAATCATCATCAGTAGCAGCCGCAGCAGCAGCAGCAATAATCTTCATTATAAAACCAAAAAAGGAAAAAAAAAATTTTTTTTTATTTTTTTTTTTATTTTTTTATTTTTTATTGTATTGTATAATTTACATGGTTTATTAAATTCAAGTCAAAATTTCTAAATTAAATGCTATAACAATTTTCGCAAAATATTTCGATCCTTTCAAAAATTGTTAATTAAAAAATTTTCCTTATATGAATGTGCGTGTGATTGTGTGCAGGTGTGAATGGGCGTGTGAATGTTTTTTATATCTATATTTATTTATTTATTTTTTATACTTGTAGTTTTTAAGTATATCATGCGACCTAAATTGAGTGAAAATTTGTATAGCATTTTTTTTTCACGTCAATACTTATACACTTTTTGATATTATATAAATTTTCTTTAAATTTTCTTTTTTGATAACGTAACTCTTTTTAAAAAAGTATATTTACAAAATCTTATATGTTTTATAGATTTTATTATACCTGAGAGCCCATTTTATGTAGGGACATAAATTTTATATAATTTATGGCAGGCAACTTTATAAATCCACCTGACCAATTTTTATTTTTAAAATGTAACTATGTTTAAAATTTCTTTTGTAAAAATGCTTATACAAATAAAGGATTTATTGTTTATAAAAAAAAAAATATATTTAGAACCAAACATTTTGCCAAGCCATATTTTTGCCTGGGGTAGCCTACTTTAATTTTAAAATCAAATTATTTTTAGAATACAATTATGTGTTGCTATAAACTAAAAAATTAAAAATTCGTCCAATATAAGCTATCTTTACCGACCGTGCTTTCATTAAATTTTTTGCCACTCCGATTTTATGATTGCGAAGGTACTCAGGAGGTAGGGGAGCTTATATAAGTTTTTCGTCACTTATAAGGTATAAGTATTTACAGTTATAGGTCAGTAGCCCCATCGTCAACATAAGAAAAATAATCAGTGCATATAGAAAAAGGGGTGGGAAAGGAGGCTTAAGCTAAGTGGTCTGCAAACAGTTCAAATGTCATCCTCACCTGCACGTGGTGCACCCTGCTAGGCAACTAACGAGGCTCTGGCGACCGAGACACGGCGGTATAACCGACTATCGAGAACCACAGTTGGGCGTGTAAATTACACAATGTAATTTACTGGGTTTTTTACATGTAAAATGTATGTAAAATGTAAACGATTATTTTATACATACTGTAAAATATAAATCAACTTTTTCATTACAATTATCGCCATCTGTTACCAAATCTCTTAATTAAAGAAAAATTGACTATATACTACAGTGTAGTGTATTTGTGTTTATTTATTGTGATATTTGCACATATGTATTAATGTAAAATAAAGTGCAACTTTCCTATGATAAGAAATATTTTGACAATGAAATCTTGACACCTGCTATCAATAAATGTAATTTGATGAACGCTTCGTTTTTCGTGAGAGGAGTTAGCATATGGAATTCCTTGAATGGTAACTGATGGGTTTCAAAAAGAATATTTTTCCCAAATTTAATTATTAATGTATTAATTTTATATTTTATTTATATTTATATTTATTTATTCAAAGTGCGCACCAGACTATCACAGTCCATAAATCTATCTAGAATTAATTCTATGGCAAGGTTAGTATAATGGTATTGCTGCAAACTTAGGTTATGAAAAATTATTAATTGTAATTAGAGTAAGAAAAATTAAATTGAATTAATAAAATTCACTACAGTTCCACGCTTAAATTCGATAATCATATTCGCTACCTCTTTACTACACTGGACATCAAAGGCATAATGCAAAGGCATTTTATCGAATGGATAGAATAGGGCTAGTAATTTCAGGCATACATTTATTTGATGAGGGTGAGACGGGTAGTGATAATTTGGTTGATTTTGTCCTGTTTGAAATTAATAAAGATTTAAATTTAAAACCCAGTCAAACGAGTATAGATTCACTTCATTCATTTCACTGCAGAGAATTATTTTAGTGATGATTAAACGTCAAACTGCAATTAGTTTTCCGCTACATATCGAAAGAAATATGCACTCTTAAAAATATTTTATTTTAGTTTATTCAAATGTAGCTAGATGGCACTATGTCACTAGTTGTTTATTTTGTCGAATATAAGAACTAGTTTAAGACGTAAACAGATGGCATTGTAGAAGGATAGGTGATTTTTATAGTCTCAATGTAGATAACTAAAAGTTGAAAATAATTATGATTTACCATTTAAATAAAATGTTTAATTGGATTTTCTAATGCAAGTTATTCTTATAAACAAATGTTTGTATCACTTATTCAATATTTTAAATTATTTCTGGACGGATTCTCGTTTTTTAAATATAATTTACATATTTTTGTAATATACACATTTTTTTTGTAATTTACGTTATTTACATGTAAAATGGAGAAAATGTTTTTTACATGTAAAACTCCCAACCATGTCGAGAACTTAGTAAATGAAGTTTTCAAACCAGACCCACTACCAACTCGTACTGGTCAGAGTGGTAGATGCTCCATGACCAGTAAAATAAACAATGAGTAAAACTAATTCAGATAATTGTACCCCAGGTGGTAAACCAGCTAAGCAGCTGGCAAATCCACCCTCTAACGAGGCTAGCTCAACGGATTCTGGGGTGAGCCAATCATTGTTTAACAGCCCTCTTGGGCAACTCAACCCATTTGGACAAAAACCCAGGGTGGGTAGATCACCACCACCATTAGCGAACACCTTGGAAAGGAATAACGCAGAACTGCGCAATAAGATTTACGAAATAGAAAAGTTAACGTTAAATCTAAACAAAGACCTCGAAAGCTTAAAGCGAGAAAACAAGGAGTTAAAAGTTGCTCTAAATGCAGTAATATCTGAGAAAGAAACCTCCAAGCTGCAGGAAAAACACGATACCAATGATCATATAAAGGTTATATATGAAACAGACGAAGAAGAGCTGAACAGAGAAACGGGATGGATCCTGAACCGTAACAAAAAAAATAAGAAACGCAAGATGAGTAAATCACCACAAGTTTCACCCGAACTGAAACAATCAATTGAGCTGCTTCCAACCGGAAGTAGGAATGTATCACAGGAGGAAAAAGCTCAGGTTTCAGCGGAACAGGAACGATCAAGTAAAGAACTCTCAACCGGAAGGAAGAATATACAACTGGAGAAAAACGTGCCACGGTCACCTCCAGTTATAATATCCAATTGCGATAATTATCAAAGTATTAGAAATATCATGAACAACAATCGGATAGAATTTCAAGCTACAGCTCTAAATAGTGGTGATATCAAAATAAATGTCCCAGACAGTGATAGCTACAGAAAGTTAACAGGAGCTCTTAATGAAAACAAAACAACATGGTATTCTTATGAAGATAAGCTGACAAGACAAACCAAAGTCATTGTTAAGAAACTACACGCTTCATGCAAACCAGAAGAGATAAAAGACTATCTTTTGGAGAAACAATATAAAATAAAAGAAGTAACACAGTTGCTAAAAAGAGGTGACAAAACACCGCTTCCATTATATATCCTATCTTTTGAAAGAACAAAAGACATTAAAAATATTTATGCAATCAGCGAAATACTCCATATGAAAGTCCAAATAGAAGCAGTTAAAAAATCTAAATTGATTCCCCAATGCAAAAAATGCCAAGTCTACGGACACACGCAAAACTTTTGTAATAAAGAGCCTAGATGCGTGAAGTGTATAGGAAAACACCGTACGGCTGAATGTATGAAACAAAAAGACACCCCACCAAAATGTGTCAACTGTGGAGAGGCACATCCAGCCATCTACAGAGGTTGCATTGTTATAAGAGAGCTGCAAAAAATTCGCAACAAAACAAGGGAAACTTTAAAAAGTACCAGGCTGGAAATCAAGTCAGCCTCAACAAGAATATCCACAAAGTCAAGGACACACGAAACATTAAACAAATTATCAAGAACTAATCCAAATGTAACATTTGCTGATGCCCTCAAAAGGCTCGAAAAGGCAATATAGTTCTGCTTCAGTTAATGATTCAAATAATAACCAAACAAATAAAATACTACAAGATATTCTCAATAGACTTACTTCACAAGAAGAAAAGCTAGAAAGAGCTCTCATATCAATCATGCAAAGGCTCACTTTACTCGAAAAAAGTCAAACAGCATCAGAGGTAGCCTCTCTTTGCTAATTAACATGGCCAATAATCTAAAAATTCTTGCATGGAACTGCAATGGTATATTGCAACGACAAAATGAAATAAAACTATTTCTTGATTTAGAAAAAATAGATATATGCTTATTATCTGAAACACACCTTACTACTCAGAGTCATATAAAACTCCGTGGCTACGAAGTTCACTCAGCAGTACATCCTAATAATAATGCACGAGGGGGCAGTGCCGTGATTTTAAAAAAGGATATTAAATACGATCTACAACTAAAACTTGAAAGTGATGAAATACTAGCAATTAGCGTTAGCATTAATACCCGCAACCACAAAGTAGTGGTAGCCGCAATATATTGCCCACCTAGATACAGCATCAAAGAGAATGTTTATATACGCTTCTTCAAGCAGCTAGGTGAAAAATTCATAATCGGGGGTGACTTCAACGCTAAACATACAGACTGGGGATCAAGACTAACAACACCTAAAGGGAAAGAGCTACATCAAGCAATAATTAAATACAACTGCAACTGGCATTATACTGGGAAACCAACCTATTGGCCCAGCGATCAAAATAAAACACCTGATCTTATTGACTTTTTTATAACAAGAAAAATCCCGGTTGATTATATACAAGTACAGGAAGGATTTGTCTCCACATCTGACCATTCCTCTATTTTAATGATAATAAGTGATACAATAATTACAAATGACAAGCAGCCAATGTTAACAAATTAATATACTGACTGGAAAAATTTTAGGAATGAACTAAACAATAGAATCATTTTAAACACACAACTTTCATCAGAAGAAACATTAGAACAAGAGGTGGAGAAGCTCGTCAAAGATATACAGCAAGCAGCGTGGAAAAGCACTAATACAACAAACATAAAAATAGCTGGCAAATGCTACCCAATGGAAATTAAATCACTAGTTTTAGAGAAAAGAAGTGCCCGAAGGGAATGGCAACGTACACGAGACCCAGTTGCCAAAAATAGATTAAATAATTTAACACAACGATTACGCAGAGAAATACGGGAATTTAAAAATAAATCAATAAATTCATACCTATAATCTCTCACCTATGATAAAGATAGTCATTATTCATTGTGGAAAGCAACCAAATATCTGAAAAGGCCAGTTATGCACATACCTCCAATAAGAACAAATAATGGTCGCCTGGCTAAAACCAAAGAAGAAAAAGCAGAATGTTTCGCTGATCATCTCGAGAGTACCTTTCACCCCAATTTAACAACACTTAATCAACAGGATATACTGATTGAAAACCATACAACCATCTTGAGACAGGAAATCCCATTAACCAATGCTAAAGAAGTGAAGCAAGAAATAAAGAATCATGTAGTACTTAAAAAATCACCAGGATATGACTTGATAACTGGAGAGATTCTTAAACAACTACCTAATAAAGATATTAAAAAAATATCGGACATGATTAATGCTTCCTTCAGACTACGTTATGTCCCTCTATCTTGGAAATTTGCAGAAGTGATAATGATACCTAAACCAGGTAAGCCACCAAGTGAATTAACCTCGTACAGGCCAATATCACTTCTTCCCATCATGTAAAAACTGTTTGAAAGACTATTATTAAAACGAATTAAACCAGAAATTATAAAATCAGGAGCTGTTCCATCCCATCAGTTTGGATTTAGAGAAAAACACTCCACAATCGATCAAGTCCACAGAATAACAGATTTAATAGAAAAATCCTTAGAGGAAAAAAAGATTTGTTCAGCCATATTTCTGGATATAGCACAGGCATTTGACAAAGTCTGGCTAGATGGTTTAGTATTTAAATTGGAGAAAACTCTGCCATTTGAGTATTGCGAGCTGTTAAAGTCATACCTTAAAAGAAGATACTTTAGAGTTAAACAGGAAGGAATTTACTCCAGCATAAAAGAAGCTAAAGCAGGAGTCTCGCAGGGCAGTGTCTTAGGGCCACTCCTTTTCGTACTGTTTACAAGCGACTTATCACAGACGAGCAATACAACTACCGCCACGTTTGCCGATGACACTGCAATTCTAGCTGTTGGTGACACAATCGGTGAAGTCTCATTCAAACTACAAATAGCCATAAATAATATACAAGATTGGCTAACTAAGCGGAGAATTAAAGAGAATGAATCAAAGTCTACTCACATTAACTTCACTAATAGGTCAATAGAACCACTACCTGTGACTCTCAATAATATCCCTGTACCACATGCAAATCAAGCAAAATACCTTGGTATGAACCTTGATGCAAAGTTAAAGTGGAAAGTACATGTGAAAAAGAAAGCAGAAGAGCTTCAGTTAAAATATAGAAAAATGTACTGGTTAATTGGAAGAAACTCTCAGTTATCCAGTCATAATAAACTTATGCTTTATAAACAAGTGCTCAAGCCGGTCTGGACTTATGGTATTCAACTATGGGGATGCACCAAAACCAGCAATCAACAGATAGTTCAACGATTCCAAAATAAAGTTCTTAGATGGATTGTAAACGCTCCTTGGTACACTCGTAATAGTGACCTTCATAGAGATCTCGGAATAGACACAGTCGCAAGTGAAATCAAGAAATGTACTCAAAAACACCAGGAGAGGCTCCATCATCACCCTAATATTGAAGCTGTAAGACTACTTCATCAAGAGGGTATTATAAGAAGACTCAAAAGACTAAAACCTTTTGAGTTACCTGAGTAGTGCGCATAATGCAAAATCAACCAAAAAAACACTTTATGGAAAGAATACATAGATGTGGCTTTATTATTATATTATTAGAATCAAACGCTGTTAGTCATAAATGACTAGTTACTTTGTAAAAAATCTTTTTAAAATAAAAAATAAAAAGTTATAAAAAAAAAAAAAAAAAATATAGAAAAAACTAGATCAAAGACTCACACCAATCTACTAGTACAGTTCCAAATCAATGGTTTTAACAATGCTACAGTAAAATTTCAACACTACACTTGAAAGACATGGAAGCTGCACTCATAATATAAACCTCCTATATAGAGCTCTGATGCGGTATTCAATATCTCTGGTCAAAAATACATTTAAAAACCAAAATTCAAATCAACATCCATATATGTATCTACATAAAAATTCAATCATCATATTTATGATCAGAAAATTGGACATACCTTGCGATCGAAACCGATGTACAGTAATTATTGTATTTATGGTGCCAGGATAATAATGTGTGCTTGTGGTTTACATACTCGAGTGTACATACTTCGTTTAGAACTCGAAATATGTATCTTAACATAATTTCATGTTTCTCGTTCATCTGTGGTTTATTTGTGCTGGATACATTATTTTATACATCAGTTTTATGTTATTTCAATTTACCTTGAAAATTTATAATTTCAGTAATAAAAAATAAAAAAATGTTAAACTGTAATCTTTTCAAGATAATTTCCACAACATACATTATGGTATGTCGTCGACTCATATATGTGCGCGGCCATAAGAATGCGCTGCAATTGGTTTGATGCGTATATATAAAAATGACAATGTAATTGTAAATTGATGAAATAATTGAAGATAATGATTTATTTGTTGGTGTAAAATTGATTGATGATTAAATTAATTAAACAATAATTGAGTGTATGTACTCCTATATCTCAAAACAAAGGTAAATGTTGAAATGTGATACGCTGGTTTTTGTCTGCAAACACACACACTAACACAGTCAATTTTCATTTAATTCTTCCGCGATATCATATAGTTATCTTTAAAACAATGTAAGTTGCTTAAAATTACACTTAGCTTGCGCGTTAAATACCTTTTTTTGAGACGTGTGTATATATAAATACGAGACGCAAAAATTAAATAATAACAACAATAGTAATCAATCAATTTCAATCAAATTAATGTTTTTATAGTAAATTGAATGTGTATGGAACTAATATGGTAACAATATATAAGATTGAATATAATAATTTGGTGGCAACCTTGAATGGAAAAACATAAGTATGAAACTTTTGTCATTGCTTCATAAAAAAAAATAATGAAAAGCACAAAAGCGTACAAAAAAATAATATATAATATTGATGAGATTTTTAAATGTCTCTGACCAATTTAAAATAATTTTTGTTGCGAGCTCCATATGTACGCCGATCGTACTTAACCGGATCTCTAGAATGAAAACATAATTAGAACAAGAGAATGTCTTGTGGATATACTTTTTTTTCGATTTTTTTTTGTGACTTCAGGTTAAAATTGCGCAATTTAACCATGTTTTTGATTTGGTCTGGAAATAATTTGTACTTTTGTGGGACATTTAAACGAAAAATTTGTTTGACTATTAGCCAATATATATGACAGACCTTCATAAATTGTAAGATGAAATTATAGTTTTTATCGTTCACCTAATTATAGATCAAACACGAATGAATGTGCTAAAAAAAATTCAAATTAGTCGAATGAAACCATATATAAATGGTTTATCTTAATCGGTTATAATTCAATCTTAATTTTACTAATTGGTATAATTGAAACATAAAAAGCACTTAGACCCATTGCACAAGATTGTTTTAAGACTACCTAATTGTAAAGCATTCAAAACTCTTTAACGTTTTACGTATATACTAACAAACCGAGTAGTATTGTTTTTTGGAGAAAAAAAAAAAGTCAAAGTCGTTTCAAGGTCGAGGCATTATTCAGGTTTATTATACACTGGAAAAGTTGGATTCAAAAGGGGAAGCCGAAATACTATATAGTGCGATGTTAATGAGAAGGAAATATGTACAATCCAAATTAAACCGGTGACGCTACTTTAAGTGACGCTACTTTTGCAGTTTTGAAAAAAAAAGAAAAAAAAAGGTTCTGTGGTTCATAAAATAAGGTTTTTTAACGGAAAAGCGACGTTCAAGGTTGGCAATGAAAAAGCTTGTTTCCAAATGAATATCGTGCTTGTTCACAATGTAAAAAAACAACAAAGGATCGATTATTCAGAGTACTGTATACACTCAAAATTCAAAAGGATTTTTATACGTTGGTATGTGACAATGGATGCAACATAGATTCATCATTTTACTCCAGAATCATATTAGCAGTAAATTATGTAGAAAACAGCTGATGTTCAACACGTCCGTATGCGATACAGACTGCTAGCAAGGTAAAATAGAAAAACCATCAAAAAAATAATTAATACATGGCTTTTTTTTATTTGTTTGAACCTTGCAATGTTTTCTGGAGCCGAAGCTCTCCCAACTTTTTTTTCAGCCAAATTGGGGACGCACGAACATAAGTTCGTTTTAAATCCATTTGCACATTGCGTTGCTCCAACAAAACATGTTAAAAAAGGTTGAAATGATAACTGCGCGTATTATCATGGCATTACCGGTTGAATCCTATCACCAGCGCTTGAAAACAATCCAGTTTACACTTAATTATGGAAGAAAATCGTATGATAGCAAAAGGTGTGACAAAATCGAGTGAGGCTTTGTTTGCAAAACAATAGTTAAAGCACGGAACTCAAAAGCACTAAAAAGGCAAAAGTCAAAAAAATAATAAGTGCAGGTGACTGACAAATCGTAAACATTGAAATGTTTTAAATGCCACAAAATGGGACATTTTAGCCGAGATTGTCCCGAGAAAGGAAATAAAAGTGTTTTCTCTTTAGCAAATACTTCAGACAAAGAAGCTAAAGCTTTTGTCTGTAAGTCAGAAGGCTTACCTTCAGATGGTTGGTTTTTTGATATAGGTGCGAGTGATCGCATGTGTCACAATAGGACTTGGTTCAGCACAGAATCATCGGGCTGTGACATGATTTAAATCTTGTCATTCGATGGAAACCGCAACAGAGGGCACCGCAAACGTGGCTATGAAATAGAATGGTTTAAGAAGCTGGCATGAAAGATTAGGACATCAGAACGTGAACTTTCTGCGAAAATTCAACAGAGGCAGACTCTGATGAATTTCAAATCAAACACGAAGGAAAGCATATAGTGGAAAAGGACACGAATTCATCAAAGACAAATGCGATGTAGATAACGTCGAAGATGTCAGTAAATTCAAGAATGCAGTGAATGAAGACAACGCAACATCGACGAAGATAAAGGCAAAGTGGTGTTCTTTAAATGAGAGGAACGTCGTCGATGACCGCTTGCGTGATCGCGAAAAAACGAAGAAACGAAATCGTGACTGCTGCTTGGAGGAAAATTTCAACAGAGTGGAAATGGCATCGGCAATGCTTGCGGATCGAAAGAGTTGGATTGAAAGAGAAAGACAATGGGAGTGCGGTGATGAACGAAGTATACGAACCTTTAATCAAAAGTGAAACAAATGTATTGCCGCGACCACCGAAAAATCAAAAGATTACCGACAACAAGTGGGTATTCAAAAATAAAATGACACTGATGGCAACATCGAGCCAGGCTGATTGTTAGAGGATTCCTCAGAAATATGGAATTGAATACGGGAAGGCATTCAGTGCCGTGGTAAGATACACTTTAATTCGTGTTCTATTATTACTTGCAGCGGCAGCGGAGGATAAGATGAAACTTTGTCAATTCGATGTGAAATCGGCATTTTTATTTAGTGAGCTGAATGAGAAAATATACATGAATCAGCCAGTTGGATATGATGATGCAAGCTTTTGAAAAGTTTGTATGGCTTGAAATAGGCATTGAGATGCTGGAATAAATGTTTCACGGCATTTATTGAAAAATGTGTTTTCGATGCATCAAAAGCTGTTCATACGGAAACAGAACGACCGAAAAATTATCTTGACAATCCATGTAGACGAACGACTGGTTGTGCCGAATTATGAAGAAGCAATATCATTCCGGTGATTGTACACCTAAAAGCAAGGTTCGATGTAATAACGCTGGACGTGAATACATTTCTTGGAATGGGGATGAGAAAAAGGGTAAACGGTGGCATTTATCGAAGTCAAGTGTCATATAAACGAAAAATCTTGGTTAAATTTGGCATGGAAGAATGCAAAAGGAAATCGACTCTGGTCAATACAAATCAAACTGCTAGTTAGTTCGAAAACTCGGATCTAAATAAAGATTTTCAATGCAGGAAGGCTGTTGGAAGCTTTATGTTTTTATGCGTTGCAACATTACCTGACTTACAATATGCGCAGTGGAAGTTGCAAGCCATTGTCTTGAAAAACGACGAATGCACACGTAAATGCAGTGAAAATAATTTTCAAGTACATCAAGGAAACAGCTGATTATGGAGTCTACTTTGAAGGAGGTGGACAGTGTGATTTGGTTGGTTACAGTGGTGCAGATTATTATCAACTTCAGTGATTCTGAAGTGTTGCCTTAGCTTCGCGTCAATGAACATATTATGATTGTAGGGAACTTTAATTTTACCGACGTTTGTTTGGTTTGTTGTCGAATTAACGGACTCTACTATCGATCATAATGTAATTTTGACCTTGGATTATAGTGCTGCCATTTCAATTACTAATCTGAATCGTTCAAGTATAATATATGCACTACATACCTGAAGCTGTAGTTTTCGAATGAAGTACTGGTTTCCAAAGTATCATCTAGTGTGAATTTCACACCCTGCATGAGCGTTCATTACACAAAAGGATTTTCCTCACCTATGGCTGTTAAGAACTTAAGTGCCAGTTATCCTCCAGATATATGTAATTGGTTTAATGCCTTTATTGCATCTGTTTACAGTCCTGAGCCACCAGTCATTAGTTTATCACCTAAGTCACTCAGCATATACATTTTTCTGTAGAGGAGGTTCGAGATGGTTTATACCATCTCGATAGTAATAAGGGTGCTGGGAATGAACCCCTTTCACTAATTTTATTTAAGAATTGTGCAACGTGTCTGGCATTGCTGATTGCCCTTTTATTTAATGAAAGTCTTAGAAGAGGTTTTTTCCAGATCCTTGGAAAACATTCATTATTTGTCCAAGTCAGGTGAAAATAGTGGTGTGGCAAACTATTTTTCAAAATATTTTTTGCCCCTATGAAGTTGGACCCGTTGTCCGAATAGGACAACAATATCCGTGCACAATCCTCTGCGTGAAACAAATCGTTGCAAGAATGCTATGAAGTTATTGGTTATTAGGACAGAGACAACTACAATTTGTACATTTTTCGTACTCATGTATACAAATATGGCTAGATAGGCTTTCCATATATTGGTGGAGCGGCCATGAATTTGTTTTATTTGTAGCTGTCCAGCGAAATCCACTTCAGATTTTATAAATAGACTTTGTAGTTGAACTGCCCCAAGTAGTATAATATTAAAGAATGTTTTGCCTCGTATGCTTCAAGTGAATTTTTGATGCGAGCCCCTACTCTTAAAAATCCATCGCCATCTATAAATGAATTTGAACTGCATTTGATAATTTGTTAAACGACTAAAT
This sequence comes from Tipula confusa, assembly GCA_963556175.1. Taxonomy (NCBI): domain Eukaryota; kingdom Metazoa; phylum Arthropoda; class Insecta; order Diptera; family Tipulidae; genus Tipula; species Tipula confusa. The sequence goes on along the minus strand of OY744476.1, from coordinate 176,500,584 downwards.
GACATTTTATCTACAGTAAGCAACTTCATTCGGGTTTACGGTAAGTTTCTATGTTTGAATCGTTATACATATATTTGTACCCAAGCAAAGACTCGAACACATTTCTCAAACGATGATAATCTGATGATTACCTGCGTTAAAATGCAAAATTCTTGAATCTTTGGTTTAATTAGGGTTGCGAATAACACTGTGGATACTGCTGTGAGTTTGTTATGTTCAATCAGTGGTTCATCAATAGTTATGTGTGACTGCTATGGCCGTTTGGAAATAATCTTGACTCAACCATAAAGATCTGTTCCACCATAGTTTAAAATTGACAAGTTTTGAGGGTATCATGCCTCGTGATGCACAATCCACTGGTTTTGTTAGTGAATCGACATATGTCCAGTACTGCCGAGAGTAGGAAGAAAAAATATCTGAAGGACGATTGGCAACGAAAGTACTCCATCTTTTTTAATTAATCCATTGATCATTTTAATCAGTTTGGTTAGTAAACTTGCTGCACAAAGTTCAAGCCTCGGCATTGATATTTGCTTAATTGGTGCCACTTTGGTTTTGGAGGCTATTAAGATTATTTTGACCTCACCATTTTCATCAATACACTTGCAATATACTACAGCAGCATATCCCATTTCAGACGCGTCGCTGAATCGATGAAGCTCAAATTCGGTTTCATTCATACTATGCCATCGCGGATTTCTAATTGTCTCCAAATCTGGAAATTTTTCTATTGTTTGCCACATAATGGCCTCCTTTAGTGGCAATTCATCATCCCAATCTAAATGTAATACCCATAGAATCTGTAAAAAAAATTTTATTGATTTTATAGTGGGTGACAACCAGCCTAATGGGTCAAATATCATCGCTGATTGAGATAACTCGTGACGCTTTAAATCCTTTGAAATGCATCCATCGAGGGATTTTATTGAATACCAAGCAATTTGAGACTAGCATCTAATTCACCACTTTCTATTTTTAGTGGTAATTGTTTTCTGTTTCAATAGCTGTTTCCGCTAAAATTTCCGAATGATTAAAAAACCACTTTCGAAGATTAAGGCCATACGATTTTAAGTGACTGGATACATCTACACTAATTTTGTGAGCATCCTTTAAGGTATGTGAACCCGACATGAAATCATTTACATATAGAAATCATGCAATAATTTTTCTGCAGCTACTGGATTGGTTTGTATCATACTGTTGCCGATGTTGTGAAGCGCTTTCGTAGCTAAGTATGGTGCTGATGCTGTGCTATAGGTACATAAACTGTACATAAACGGTAATGCGTTGGTTATATCTAATCCGCTGTGAAAACACACTTGTACATATAGAATCGAATCAATATTGCGGTGATTGGTTCATAATCAGGTGGTCCTACCATTAACGTGTCATTCAGTGAGACGTTTGACTGAGATCTAAACGAAGCATCGAAAAATACTCTCAACGTAGTGGTGGAACTGAATTCTCTTGCTACTCCATTGTGTTGTAATAAACTCTTTGGGATTGGTTTATTTCTTCAGATGGTATGATCTCCAAATAATTGAGGTTTGAATATTATTCCATAAAAGAATGGTATGCTGCTTTGAATTCTGGCTTTTGTTGGAATTTTCTTTCGACGGCTTATAATCTGGCAATAATTGCTTTGATAGTGGTTTTAATTTGTGCTTGATTTGACTTGAATGGAAGTTTTATTATAGATTTACCTTTTTCGGAACGGGTGGTATTTTTGTTGAAATGATTTTTACATGTTCCCCCTACCTCTGTATACTTCGCTAGCTGATTGTATGATGTAACTTCTCCTAGCTCCCAAAATTTCCTCAAAGAGCTATTAATGTCAACTTTATAATGAAGACCAATGGTAGTTGTTGGATTTTGATCGTCTATAATAATTGAACCTGCAACAATCCAACCAAAAATGATATTTTGTGCTACTAGGTTGGTTTTCTCTGCTGTAATTCTTCCTGTGGTCAATAATTTGAAGAAATGATCGCTTTCTATCAAAATATTGATTGGGTTTGGTTAGTTAAATTTGGGATCAGCTAATATTAGTTGTTACTAATGGTACCTACATGGTGCCAAAGCTCCTGATTAATAAATATGTTTGGTTGATAAGAGGTTAATTTCGAAACGATAAGACATGCAATGTTCAAGTTGGTTTGGTTAAAATGAGATGATATTAGCAAATTAGCCTTACCTCTGGCGGTCCTCCACTGTCTTTAATTTTAATCAGTGCTGTTGGTAATCTAGTACAACTATAGGTATTTGCTTCTTGTTTGGTAAACACTTCCGCTCAAATATGTACTGGCTTGATCTTCTACTTTCAATAATGATGATGGTTGGATTTTGAGTGGTTCAAGCGATGTTTCTGGCAAGTGCGCACTGTTGGTTGATGGTTGAAGGTGTAGGAGGGTATGGTGCATTTGGTTTCAATCATAACATCTTTTTCTTGATCGACACTCATATGCTCTATGGGAGGAATTTAAGTAATTAAAACAACGCTTTTGGCTTTTGATCAAGCCAAAAGATAGGGGTATCAAGAATATGCAAACTGGTCAACTAAATTCAGCGTTTACGTGAAACCCCTTAATAACTGCTTTTTATCTAGGTGGTTAAACTTTACATACTGGCTTGAGTTCTTTCAGTTAATTCGATCGATTTGCTTAAAAATCTTTTCCATAGATGCTTTGTTTCATCGTCGGGTTTATTAAATAGCAAATGCTTCTGCACCAAGAGCCTTTAAGCCCCGTGTTGCTTCATCTGATTTATCTACAAGCTTACGAATATTGATAGAATGTGCTTGATTGATGTTTGGTTGATCCAAACAACTTGATAAACTCATTGACCGTTAGACTTTTACGATCAAATCTTTTGCACAACTTTTGGTACGCTTTAATTTAGTTGCCCATTCCACCACAGTTGATGATTTTTCAATTGTGATGGGGTCAAACCTTTTGAGGCACAGTCAGCTAGATTTTGAACACTAACCACATAATGCAAATGGTCTCTTGGTAGACTTTCTCGGATTTTGCTCGTACGGTTAGCTACAAATACCTTCCACTTTTTTGGTTTACGTGAAGGTCAATCTAACACCACTTTAGAGTCAGTCCATGCGATTGCTTCATGATCTTCTATCTGATAAATCTAAAATATTTTATAATCTTGTCATAATCACAGCACCATTCAATTCCAACCTGACTATGGAAATACTTTCGAGTGAGGCCACTTTGGTTTTGGTACTTAATAATCTGCTTGTTTGGTTGGTTTTATCACAAATGTAAATTACCGCAGCGTGTGGCAAATGAATTCAAATGAACTGAATAACTCAGTGTATCGGGAGCTTTAGAATGTTTTGATTCATTTTCATCTGCTATGGTTGAAAGCCATAGACTCTGGTCACTAATTATAATGAAAGAGACATTCCATAGGTCATTGTATTCAATTCATAAATAGATATGGGTTAAGTTGGATCATCTCTCCATAAAATTCGTTGAAATTTTCTGTCATCTTGATTTAACCACACCTGTCGATACATTTCCGATGTCTGCCACGATAACCACCCCATGCATTCTGTATTGTAATAAAATGTAGTATAAAGACCTTTGTATAGATGGACCTACAGCCAAAATATCATTCAGTGACTTCCCAGTGCTCGTTTGGGAAGTCATCAAATACGACGCAAAGTTTTGTCGTTATACTTGACTCTTTACAAAAGCCGTAGTACGGTAAAAATATTGAAAATTCGGAGCTTTTCGTATCTATTTTTATCATATGCCCAATGATTTAAGCCTCGGATTTCTAACTTGACATGTTCCCTAGACAGGCCTAATCGACGGATACTTTGTTCATAAGTAAAGGATGACTCTGAACCAGAGTCCAATAATAATCTGAATGGCTACCATTGCCCCACCGAATTTAAAATATTCACCAGCGCCATTGGACAAAATTCGAATGGTCGCCTTGTGTCGTGTCTGATTGTTACTGGTGAAGACTTCTCAGTAGTCAATACATTAGCATTGACCTTCTTCACCACATCTTATAAGGAATAATGTGTTCCATGTCGGAACCACAAACTTTTCTTAGATCTACAATGATGCATTGTCGGCCAAACAATTGAAACAATTGAACGAAGTTCGTTCGTTCTTCATTAACACTCGTGGGTTATCTACACTCATGTTTTGAAATTCGGTTCATTGATACAGTTGATGCTGGTTATTGTGACAAATCGAGCAAGTAAAACTGGTTGCAAATGTGTTAATTTTACGTGCGTTACCTGTTCGATTCGCTTTTCTCTCGGTTGAAAAAATCTCCAAAACTTCAGTGCCTGTTTGTAAGAATTCAACAAATTTTGAAAAAAATTTCCGCATCAATTTTCTTCACTAGTATGTGTAAAAACCACGGATCTCTGGATTCTGCGGTTTCTCCCAAACTCTTTAAACCTCTTACGACTTCATCGGATACATCATGTAACTGATGTATACTTTCATAACTGTAAATGTTTTAGCAAAAAAAAACAGCACTTTGCTGTGTACCAACTTTCAGCCTCTGACAGTGAAACACTCTTCTTTATTCATGGTAAAATAAACAAATATATTTCCATAAATTTTCAGCTGGACTTTTGCATCTAAAAGCATCTGAGGTTCATGTCCATAAAATGACATTTAAAATTGGTTCCCCATGATTTTAACTCCGGAACCTTAACGTACCTTAATTATGTAACAGCACAAGATAACGAGCAACATGCTATCAAAATTATACCATTGAATTAAAAATATGCTGAAGCGCCCAGGGGCAAAACCCCTAGGTAGTATGTTTATTTATACATATATGGGCTAACCAAAAAAAAATAATAATGATTTTCAACATTTGACATTGCTGTACACGGTGTATGGTGTACACATTTTCAATTATTCGTTTAAAGTTCAAGACCAATTTAGTTTTTAACCATAATTGCTTTACTTTTTGATTTTTGTTATTTATAGGTGTGATCACAAAAATATACTATTCACTAAAAAAATTGTCTGAAGGCCATCATCATCATGATCATCATCATTTAAGCGATCGGTTCGAGTTCAATTAAATTATAAATGAGTACAGTAGGTGGATTCAAATTATGTTTGTCTATAATATGGCGATCGTGTATTGAAATTAGTTTCAAATAAAAACCAAATAAAAATAAACGAGCTGAACAGATTATGTTTATACGTCATTTGGTATTATCCGGAAGTAAAAATATGTTGTGTGCTATTTTCTATGAACAGCATATATTTATACATATATCGGTAAATGTAGTTTTTTATGTTCAATCGAATTTGTTCACCATAATTAAATATTAAAAAAATATATATATGTGACCATTTCAAATTTCTTTAATAAAGCCTACATGTAAACCTCGTTTAGCGCAGTACAATCACTTCCGCACAAGTTGCGTTGATTTCAGTCGCATAAATGGTGAGAAACATTTATTGGTACTATTATGATACTATTATCATTGGTACTATTATATATAGGGGTGCGACGGTTGTACAAGCTCCTCGCGCTGCATCCTGGGTAACCCCAAAAGTATAACCATTGATCGGCAGGGTAGGCCCTGATTGGTTAATTTCAAACGGAATAACCCAGGCGTCGTAACTGGAAATGATCAGTGCATGACTGAATGCATGGGCAAATTTACTTTTGTCATCAGTATATGGGTGGGAAACCCAGAACAAAAAAATCCATAATGGAAAAAACAGATAAGGAGGAAACGTACGGTGCAGGGAACGGAGACCCAGTGCCGGCGGCTGGAGAGAGTGTGCAAGCGGGCTCTAAGTCGTCGTTATCCAATGACCGCAAAGTTTTAGCAGTGGTGCACTTGGCAGCTGAAACTGATAATACAACAAGCACTGCTACTGCCGTGGCAAACTTGGCTGCAGTAACAGTAAATTTTACAAGGGAAAATGAGAACCCATTTCTGAGAGGTAACAAAATCTTGAGATCTCCAACAATAAAAAAAGCTAATTCAATAGGAGATATTAGAAAGAATAATCCATATCAATCAAGAAAAGAGAATGAAGATAAAACTGCCTCAAACATAGAGAGTGAAAACCGGAATCTCTATGCAAATCTGAAGAGTCTAGAAGAAATGGTGTCAAAGTTAAATAACGAAGTTATTTTACTAAAAAAAGAAAATGAAAACCTAAAACGCATCATTCAAGCGGGTGGACATTCAAACAATAAGGATACCATTGAATACCACACAGATGAAGAAGAACTCGCGCGTGAAATTCATCCGAATAAGAAATCTGAAAGTGATTCTCAGTGGACACTCGTGACAAAAAAACCTAAAAAAAGAGTAACAATAAATATGGAAGTTACTGACGAAGACGAGCCACCAAGAGAAACTGCTTGGGCATTGAAAAAAAGCAAGCCCACAAAGAAAAGAAAAGCAGAATCATCGCCAGAATATATTGGACAAGCAGCACCCAAAACGAGTAATGATAAAACTCAACAGAAAGAAAACCAAAAGCAACCAGAAAATATTGAGCAAGTAACCCGGACATCTGTATTGGGTAATGCAACTACTCAGAGCAATAAAAATCCTAAACCACAGAAAATAATTCAGCCACCACCTATTAATATAGTTGGTGTCAAAGACTACCCTACGATCAATGCCTTGATGAAAAATATCACGGATAAAGATTACAAGTTAGTAGCATTAAACAACGATGTCTGGATGGTAAATGTACCAGACTCAGAAACATACCGTACACTTACCATGAAGCTTAACGCTGACAAGTTTCAGTGGTATACTTATGAAGATAAGCAAGCTAGACCAATTAAGGTTATGGCTAGAGGGCTACACCATACATGTGAAAGCAAAGATGTAATAGCTGAGTTACAGAATAAAGGGTTAGATATACAGGATGCTGTCAATATGATCAAAAAAGACAGAACTGAAAGCGATAAAGGAAACCGCGAACTGGTAAGAAGGGGACTACCGCTCTTTATGCTTACGTTTGGCAATAAAGAAAACATCCAAAATATATATAATATTCGAGCAATTCAAAACATGAAAGTTAGAATAGAGCCAATGAGAAAGAATACTTCAAAGATAGTCCAATGCAGAAAATGTCAAAGTTATAATCATACTCAGAAATATTGTGGGCGTGACGCAAGATGTGTCAAATGTGCTGGTAAGCATCTCACGAGCATGTGTACATTAGACAGAAACACTACAGCAACATGCATAAATTGTAAAGGACAACACCCTGCAAATTATCGTGGTTGTGAAGTAGCTAAAGAATTGCAAAAAATTAGAAACCGTGCAAGAAATTCTGTGCAAAATCAAAGAAACCCTGGTACAACAAACCAACCGAACAATAAGGGATTATACAATCTGCGAGGTAACGCATCATATGCAGAAGTTGCTAAAAATCAAGAATCAACCACAAATGTAAATAATACTGGCCAAGTTCAAATAGATTTCATCAAAACCATAGAAGCTTTAAGTAAAAAACTTGACGAGCAAGCTGATATAAATAAACTTATATTTGACCAATTGAAAACTCTATCATCGCAGTATTCCAACGTGAACAAAAATAAAAATTAATTTACAAACGCTGAGAATAGTAATATGGAATGCAAATGGGCTAATCCATCATATACCTGAGCTAGAAATATTTCTAAACATGCAAAAAATTGACATATGTTTAATCTTTGAAAGCCATTTTAATAGATCTTCATATTGCAAAATACGTGGGTACAGTTTCTACCATGCTATTCATCCAGCAGAAAGGGCAAGAGGGGGATCTGCCATTTTCATTAAAAATAATATAAAACACCATGAAGAAATGAAGGTTGAAACTGAGTCCATGCAAGTGACAACAATCACAATTCAAACTAAGAACAAAGATGTAAGTATCTCAGCTATATACTGTCCACCACGCTATAACTTAAAAAAAGAAGAATATGAAGAAATTTTTCACTCTTTGGGACGATGTTTCATTATTGGAGGTGACTTCAACGCAAAAAACACATTTTGGGGCCCCAGAATTACAACACCAAAAGGAAGAGAACTGTTTAAAGCAGCCAAAAAAATAAAATGCGACTTCCAATCTGGTGGCGCACCTACTTACTGGCCAACAGATCTAAACAAAACTCCTGATCTTATAGATTTCTATGTAACAAAAGGAATATCTGACAACTACATACGAATTGAAAATAATGAAGACCTTACATCAGATCACTCTCCTGTTATCATGACATTCAGCGAAACTATTATTCAAAAAGAAATATCACCAAGATTTTACAACAGGAACACTAATTGGAACCTTTTTCGTGAATTGTTAAATGAAAATATCAAACTGCAAGTGCCAATAAGAATATCTATGCACATTGAGGAAGAAATTGACAGACTAATTGAAAATATACAGCAAGCAGCGTGGCAGAGCACTCCACGCGAACCTGCAAATAACATTAGAGGCACAAATTATCCACTCGAAGTAAGAGAACTGGTGGCTAAAAAACGTAAAGCAAGTAAGTTCTGGCAAATAAATCGAACTGCAGCTAATAAAACCGAGCTAAATAACTTATGTAAAAAACTGAAATCTATTATCAGGAAAGTAAAAAATGAAACAATAGAATCATATTTATCTTCACTTACTGGTCAAAAAGACACTGAATACTCCTTATGGAAAGCAACAAAATCGATCAAGAGACCAAAAAATTCAACAGCACCTATTAGAAATGATAATGGTACGTGGGCTCGTAGTAGTAAGCAAAAAGCGGATCTGTTTGCGAGACACCTCGAAGAAACTTTTCAACCACTATCCAGACAATCTGCGAATGAAAATTTTAATTTTGTACACAGATCAAATGAGCTTGAAATACAAACTGTAACTCTCCGTGAGTTAAAAGAAGAAATAAAAAGTGTAAATCCGAAAAAAGCTCCTGGATATGATTTAATAACTGGGCAAATTATAAAAGAACTACCAGACAAAGCAATACACAAACTTCTGCACATAATCAATGCTGTGTTTAGATTAAGATACGTTCCAAGGCAGTGGAAGGTAGCAGAAGTGATCATGATTTTAAAGCCAAACAAAAACAGTAACGATATAAAGTCATTTAGACCAATATCTCTGCTTCCTACTATATCGAAGATATTTGAAAAACTACTTCTGAAGAGACTAAAGCCTATAATAAAGGATAATGATCTTATACCTGCTTATCAGTTTGGATTCAGAGAAAAACATTCGACCCTAGAGCAAGTTCATAGAATCACAGATATTATAGAACGTACTCTAGAAACGAAAAATATATGTTCAAGCCTCTTCTTGGATGTAGCGCAAGCATTTGATCGTGTATGGCATAAAGGATTAGAGTACAAGTTACATCGCGATCTTCCCAAACAGTATTATGAAATCCTAAAATCTTACATAACCGACAGGCATTTCCGTGTAAAATATGAAGATGAATATTCGGATCTAAAGAAAATTTCAGCAGGAGTGCCACAAGGAAGCGTTTTAGGCCCCATCTTGTATCTCCTGTAGACACGAGATATACCACTAATGAAAGAAACAACCATAGCTACATTTGCTGACGACACAGCAATTTTGGCAGTTGGGAGTAATGTAACGCAAGCTACAGAAAAATTACAAACATCAATTAATACAGTTAGTAACTGGATGAAGAAATGGAGAATTAAGCTCAATGAAACAAAATCGGTTCATGTGAATTTTACTAATAAAACAAACTATGTCAGTATACCAATCGTAATAAACTCTAAACAGGTCCCTTATGCAAATACAGCAAAATATCTAGGGATGACGCTTGATGCCAAACTTAAATGGAAAGAACATGTCAAAAAGAAAAAGAACGAATTAAACATCAAATACAGGAAAATGTATTGGCTCATAGGTAGAGACTCGGAACTATCTATACATAATAAATTGCTCTTATATCGGCAAACTCTGAAACCTGTGTGGACTTACGGAATACAGCTTTGGGGCTGTACTAAGAAAACAAACGTTAAGATAATTCAGACGTTCCAAAATAAAGTACTTCGGAATATTGTAAATGCCCCGTGGTACATTCGAAATGAAGACCTGCACCGTGACTTAAAGATGGAAGACATCAATGAAGTAATTGCAGTTTATGCTGCCAAACATGATTCACGCCTTCAACAACATGAGAATATTGAAATCCGTCGTATGCTGGACTGTCCGATAGCAATACGACGCTTACAAAGAACCAAACCAATGGATCTAGTGATTACAAACTAAAATAATACTATATTATAGCAAATATTTATTTAAATAAATAATTATATTTATCTTTGGGACTAGCCATTGGGCTTTATCCCAACAAATGTGAATTAAGTTAAGATAGAAAAATTGCTAGATGACTTATAAAATAAGTCAGTTGTAATAATAATAAATAAAAAAAAAAAAAAAAAAACTATTATCAAAAAAGGATAAGAAACCGATTAAAATCTATTGTCGTAACCACAAACAACATTTACGATCAATACTGGGAAGAAACCGTCGCTAGAAGATTAGGAGAGGCAATTGTAAGTTGTGGCAACCTGAACTAATTATCTATGGTAGTAATTTACCTGTAAATTGAATTTGCTTGCAGTTTAACTATGCTGACAATATACTAATGGATGTAAATGGTTGGATTTCAATTTGTTAAGATTAATACAGAATCCGTGCTAAATGCGATTTTAACGGTTAAATAACTCTAAAGTTATAAATCAAAATCCTATATTTAGTTTTTTATTTTCCAGAGCAATTCCAAACACAACAAAAACAAGATGAAAACAGTTTCAACTTAACTCAACCAAGCAAAGATGCCGTATTGGTAAAACTTGTATGCCATATTGTATGGGCTAAATGCATTAGTGTCTGAATTTTGTGGATGATTAACAATGTTGCAGTAGTTTGGTTGTTGCAGCCTGATAAGATGACTGAATTGGATATCCGTTGTTCATTAGTTTGAAACCAACCCACTCAAACTATGGAAAACTGAAAGAGAAGTACCGCGGGAAACCCAGTTCAGGTAAATTAATGTTATTGAATAAGTCATCAAGAGTGATTACACTTCTATAAGGAAATGAAGAAGTTAAATAAAAAAAAACAAATCATTAATGGCCAGATAATCAGGCTTAGAAGTTGCGTCAAATTGCAGGATAACCATATAAACTACAACGAACAGCCTAGATTTATTGAGGTGGAAGGCAGTATTTTTATTATTGACCCAACTGTCCTATCTTAGATTCGGACGTTTATTTTACGATTAATTGATTGATTAGAATGTACCGCCAAGGATGAACTAGGAACTCCCGGAATGCTGGGAGTATACCGTACACCCATGTTACAAATAACAAAACCGAAGGAGTGTAAAGGATGTTAGTTATGATAGACTCAACCCGGTTACTGCCACTTAAGCGATCGATAATTAGTATGTTTTTGTGGTGTAGGGAAAGGAAAAGTAAGTTAGTAATAACAGAATCGGTCCAGTTTCCCGGTAGCCAATGTTTAACTTTTATTGGCACAAGACAACCACAATTTGTTTGAACTGCTATGTGTTCTGACGTCTTTTATCAGCAACTTAAGTGTACCACTATTCAACTATAATCTATGAAGTTTCCGTAAGCACAAAATCTATTAATGAACTAATTTCTCCAAGTTGTAGCTGTTAGTGGCATTAGTTTCACAGATATTAGTTTAACTGATGGCATTAGTTTCCACCTGAAAATTGCAAGTTTATTATTTCACTTTCATGCTGCTAAAATGTATTAAACACAAATAATTTGACACAAAAATTTAAAACTAATACAAATCAGATTTTAAAACATTGAATAAAAATTATAAATCAATTGAACTAACCATTTTATGACAAATGCGTCCAGATGACGCTTATTTCACAATTGTAGACAAAATTCAAAGCATCTATTTCTAGAAAAATTACTTAAACCTCAGAATAGCCCATTCAATATAACAGGCGAATGCATTAATAATTCTCAGATCGTAGGCATTGCGTTCACATCGGATTTCAAGCCACAAAGTTTCAGTCTTCCTATGTTTGATGGATCGTTAAAAGACTGACAATCCTTTTACGATATAAAGTAGTATCAACCCTGAATGAGAATACCGATTTTTCAAGGGCAGTTAAGAGGTCCATCTTACAAATTAATTTATCATTTCTATGAAGCGTTTCAACGTTTAATCTAGCTGTCCACTTTGTAATTGAGAGCACCACAATTTGTACCAGTGCACAAGGTTTATAAATAAATCAGTAAACGATCGCAGAGAGTTCATGGCAAACAGCAAAAACGTCTACAATTGTTTGAGCGAATTCTACATTGTTTCTACCTGCAGAAACAAACGAAATTGCCAGAAAAGTAAAAAAAAAAACACAAATTGCTTTTGCACCGCGATATTAAATCCAACAAGTCCTCACCACCCGGTTGTAATTCGATACTTGTATCAACTCAGCAAACTAATAAAATTATCACATTCTAGCAACTGCAAATATACAAGTAAATAAAAGCGTTCTTTGGTTAAAAACTTTCGATATTATGTGGGAATCCTAAACAAATGCGAAGCTGCTGTGTCACAAGAAGTCACCAAATTTTAAATTTGATCCATTTGGGTTCAGGAGAATAATTTACAAATTAGTGCGCAAATTGTGCCTACTAATTGTACCATACTACCATCAACAAGTAAAACCAGTTACCGCAAAATATCGCGCTGACCTTGATCGCTGGACCATTTCACTGAGTTACATATTACCCAAAAATTGGAATATATAATCTAGAGTTTACCTTAAGGAAACAGAAAAGTTACCGAGCCAACGTCATCTGTCCAATAATGGACGAAACTGTTTGGAATTTGTAAGGACTAATAGTTCATTCATGAACGACCGGATTGTTCTACAATAACCTGTCAAGTAGAACTCGTCATTAATAGTAGAATGTTATTCACACTCTCTTAAATTTCACAGTCAGGAGAAGAGATTATCCGCTAATTCCGAAATAAAGCATGAATATATTCAGTTCTTAGAAAATATGCATCCCAAATAATAACAAATTTTTCTATTTACCCCATCTTCCAGTTTTCAAGGATTCAAGCTACACTACCTGATTACGCATACGCATCGTTTTTGATAACTCAGCGAAATTCTAAAACGAGCAATAACTGAATGACAATCTACCAGTCTGCCCTACCATACTAGCTATGAGTTTGAAAGCATAATTTCGAGAGAACCTCCTCATAAAATATCAAACACTACCTACCGTTTACGTACCGCTACCTAAAGTACCATAACCGCTCCATGTCTGGTAACCTATGACCCTCAATTACTAGCAAAAAAATATGAGGAAGTACCTCCAATTGCCTAGGCCGTGCTTAGATCGCACTTTTATATGCACGATCCGATTTTCGAGGCAAATACCCTATAAGTATTAAATCTTCAAAAATACCGAATGGCCCTACTGGAGAAAGGGAAACTTAGATTACAAATGTGGTCAGTACAGCATCTATCTCTACTAAATACTTTTGCTATCGAGGCAAGATAATTTTGCTATCGAGCCAAAATGTTTCAGAGTTAGGTATAAAATATGACCCAATTAAAAATTTCTTTTATTTTAAGGTGGAGCTACATACCCGTAACCTTAAATCTGAAAGCCCTATACTAAAAATTATGGGGTGCAGGAATTGATTGGGATGAAAACTTATTGACAGATTTACAGAAAACCAGGCAACAGATTAGAAATTAGAAAGATTAGAAATTGGTCAAATTGACTTGACTCATAGCCAATTATTTCGGATAATCATTTCGGAAGATTCTAAAATTGATTTGTATACCGAATCCACAATCACACTAAACTGGTAATCCAAACCACCCAAGATGTGGGAAATATATATGTTGCTAGCCGCATAGTTCTGAGATTTTAACATATACTAAGAAGTCAATGAATTCATAACATAAAGTCATCCCAAAACTCAGCAAATCTCGCCAATAGAGGTTTGTCTCCTCAACACCTGATCAATAAGAACTATTGGTTCAATGGTCCTGAATTCTTTTGGAAACATATAAAGGAATACGCACAACAGTTTGAACAAACCAAAGAATTAAGCATAACGATTTTGGTACATCATTCCACAGTAAAGAGAACTGAATTCTGCTTCCGCTGATAACACTAGTTTCCAATTTTCGTACCATGATAAATGTTTTAGCCTATATTTAAAGGTTTATCAAGCATTTCAGAAACAAACCGCTGAGAAAGACTTGGGCAAACTCCTTTTCGTATCTGAATTTTGAAAGGGTCAGTATGTTTTTCTCATGGTCCAAGCTGCAGCTTGTAGCATAGAAATAAAACTGTTAAAACATAATTTATACCATTACTGGATGATTATAATCTATTGCGGTTAGTAGACCGAAATGATTTTGAAGAAGATGCATCATGAACTATTGCAAATAATTTGAACTATTGCATGCTGGATTGCAAATAATGATAAAAACCATATGTCAACGGTTCCGGATACCGAAAATAAAGAACCTGATCTGTCCAGTTACTTATAAATGTTCAATTTGCCGTGGCCAAAGAAGCCAGTGGCAACAGATTTGAGCTCCACTATCTTTAAAGCAGCGTTGAAAAAGTTTGCGCTGTAAGAGGATATTGTCATGAAATATTTTGTTACAATGGCACGACCTTTGTAGGTGCCTCAATGGAAGCTCGCAACTTGTATCAAAAATTCACCAGCGAAGTCGACTTGAACAATGTTCAAACCTGGTGTACCGAAAAATTAATTAATTTCCATTTCATTCATCCAGCAGCACCTTTATTCAAAGGACTATGGGAAGTCGGAATGAAGTCTTAATTTCACATTAGATAAGTGTAAGGAGAAGTCCATATGAAGAATTTTTGACACTTATAAAACAGATCAAAGCGTTATTACCCTCCAGACCAATTGGAGATCAGTCTTGATTCTCATTTAGAATTAAGGCTTACCATCAGCCAAATAGCCACTAGCTCGAATAACAACAGTGCATCCTGGAGATAATGGTAACGTTCGAATCGTTAGGAACACTTTAACTTTTTGATTCTGCTTTTGCGTTATTGCACATTACACATACATTTGTAAGGATGGTAATCTATTGCTTCGCATTTATATTGAACCGGTTAGAATATTATGGGCGCAATAAGTAAAAGTGTAGTTTCACCTGTTAAAATTAAAATCAAGGTAACGATGGCTATTAACACTTCTAAATTCGATGTGCCAATAGATGAGTTAATTTTGTGAGTGCATCGTAGGTATATCAACGAGAGCCAGAGTGCAAAAAAAAAACATTGCAGTAAAGAAGAAGAATGAATCAACACCAAAGAAATGAAAACCACAAGCATCTACAATTAGGGTTACAGCAATAGTTTTTAGGGGTGTCGACAATATTCCATTCAATTAAACTAGATTTACTAAAGCCTCTAGTGTAACGTTAGTAACCTAACAACCGATCATGTTAAATTTGAGCATGCGTTAAAATTGCGTTCTACAAAGTATACCTGTATAATAAATCAATTGACAATATTTTATACCGTATAATTATCTATCCAAGTCATCACCATTCTGTTATACCACTTAACCGTTTAATGAACTCGAATCTCTTAGAAACGACAAAACAAAAATAAATTCTCAATTGATGACAAAAAAAAAATATTGTGTCTTTAAAAAAAAATTATTTAATTTCCTGATTCAAAGAAGTGATTAAGACCCCCAAAAAATCAGAAAACATAATGGATACCCCATTTAAAATATCATATCACAATTTCCGCTTCCAATTCAACATTATACATTCTGTTATTCTTCTATTAATCTCGTCACACGGCGTCACAGACAAGTATATAGCGTATATAGAGGAAACAAATGAAAAAAATTCCATTCCATCTTAAAGCCGATCACTTAAAGACATAAACACTATACAATGAAATTGTGAAGTGGTAAAATTTAAATTTATGATCGGTGGGAGTTAAGATTGTTGACTTAAAATTATATATTTAAATGTTTGCCTATTTTAACGAGATGTAGCTTCGGTGGTTGGGGAGTGTTCATATTACTCGTTAGACAGGTAAAAATGGACATTACATTTTACTCCAAAAAAAGAAAAAATAAATTAAAGGGTCTAAGAGTAAAGAATGCAGTAAACAAGTAATATGTCCAAGAATTTTATGTTCCTAGCGTTTTTGGCATTTTACCCTTCGTAAAGTTAGCCAATGACAGAAAAAATTAGCCAGTCACAGTAATCATCAAACAAAAATAAGAGAAAATTAAATTATCCTCCTTAAGGGCTGTCACCTGCAGGGCTACAATAGCTATACCAGAAAACCAACGGCATTTTAGTGATTACATACAAATAAAAAAATTAAAGGATGTCGAAAATTTGAGCGCAAAATTTTACCAGTAGTAGACCAGGAAGCAAAATGGATTTATGCTTTTAGATGGTAAAACAATTTACACCTTTCTATGGAGCATTATTATTTTTTAAATTAACTAAAGGACACTTAAGCAATGGCTACGCATAATAACAGCATAGCATAAGAAAAGCGACCTAAAATGTTGCAAAAATTATGCAGGTCTATCACTTCAACAGACTCCTCTTCATAAAATACAGCTTTTCGTACGATATCTTAAAATTATTAACAATCGAACTTTAAGCCCGGTCAGAGTTGGACAGATAGTATCAAGACTCTCCAGGACTTCTTTCGTCCAAATTTGGGACACGTTCTAGGAATTTGAATTAACGTTGTTTGAATAAGGCATTCAAGAAAAGTAAAAAGTCCATGAGATCGCTTACAGGTAGTCTTCCCAAATTAGGACCATGGGAAAAACATAAGTGAAGAGTTTGAACGTTTGGATAAGTAAGAGACAAACATAATGTTCATGGCGGAATCGAAGTGAATGTCCGGTGATCACACGATCCCGTTTAATAAGGTGTTTGATGATTTAGGTGAGTAGAAAAAAACCATATGGGACCCTTAATGAAAATGGTAAAAAAGCAGTTATGCAAAATTCTGGACGTTTCTAAAGCAGATTCCAAAACAACTCTAAACTATGCCTCAATTGGGAAAAATAAATCGAACTACAAAAATGTGTATACGTTGATATATTTGGATTCACCATACTGCCAGAAAGGAAGCTTAAGGAGTAAGTGATCAGAAAACTACCTTGATCGGTTGCTTTTTTGATTAAAAAAAAGGTAGCAGCATTTTACGAAAAATTAAAGCAGGATTCGAATTTACTAGTTTAAAGGAAAAAGTCATACATATTTTCCTGATCATTGGCAAACACTGGGAACCTACCAAAGACACCAGAATTTTTTCAATTCCAGTTAGAGTGTAAGCAACAAACGCTGTTTCCTCTATCAAAACGCTGAAAAATATGTAAGCCTTTAAAATGTTTCAAATACTTTGAATATGGACGAGTAAAATGGTAGATTTACACTGGTTAAGAAGTAAGAGGCAAAGGGAATATATTTACAACAATGATCCCCTGTTGGAGTGCAGAATCCATGGGCCGAACCATCGTCCATGTCAGTACCCGCTAAAATCAAATCTGTATTCGAGCGTCCCCGATTTGGCTGGGAACGGCAAAAGGAAGGACGTTAAAAATTAACCATGAAAGAAGTGGGAGGGCTTCAGCTCCAGAAAAGTGTGCAGGGTTCAAAAACAAATCGAAAAGTTAATATATTTCAAATGACTTCAACTTGAAACCAAAATTCAAGCTGTGTAGTGATAAAGCCACCGGTAGAAACCGGAATACCATTAGTAGTCTATCGTGTTCAATTTAACAAAAGGAGCTGCAATTGAAACGGGGGAGGCGAGGTTGATACTGCTAAACCTTAATCACTGTGAAGCTGAGTAAAACCTTCTACTTAAAACAGTTCACGATTTGGACGCACCCGTTTTTATTGCATGCTAAAAATTGTAATGCGAGAGAAAAATTGAATGAAGTGGAAATGGTTTAAGGATTTTCACTCTTTGGCAAAGATAGGTCAGATCATCTTAGGTTTATGGAAGTAATCCTAACGTATTTGATCAAAGATCGGAAACGAAAAACTTGAGCCAATAAATTTAAGAAAGGTATAGACAGCAACAATCAGAATATTAATCCAGGCTAGCAAAAGCCATTTGTTCCTTAATAAGAGAGAAATACCCTAACTTCTCCATTACGAGCAGAAAAATCGCACATAAAATTATAATGCTGGACAAAAATGGGCGATTGATAAAAAAGGATTAATGTCACATCTTGACAAAAGCGTGGCTTTTGTAAAAAGTAAATTTCACTAAACCATTTGGAATCAGGACGGAATCCAAAATAGTCCTGAATGTAAAAATTGCATTGATTTGGAGCTCTGAATGTTTTTAAAAACTTTGTGCAATCAGGGGTTTGGTCCTACTTTTGGAAATTTACCACCTAAAAATGACAAATTGCGGAAAAGCGCTTTTTTGGACGTAATTTAAATGTCTCACTAATGCAAAGTATTGAAGACCATACCAATTTTTTTAGCAAATTCCTGTTTAGCAAACACCTCAGAATATTAATTGTATAAGCATCAGTTCAGCCAGGTAATGAATCCATTAAAAAATACCTCTAGAATTGGACTCATGGCAAAGAAATCGTTCACACCAATCTCAATGAAAGTATTCGTGGACATAATACCTAGATCAAATTAAACTCGGTTTCATGATCACGTGTGACAGTTGGATACTGATGGATAAGATAGAGAGATGCCTGATGTCATTAGAGAAGTGACCTTAACCTTGTAGATAGGTCTTTCAAGTATTTTATTATTTAGATGTTTGACGGAGACAAATCTTAATATGTCGTCATCCCCGGAATATTCCACACATATATACACCAATCTAGCAGGTGGTATATTTTGGCCACGAAACCAGAATAGCAGATCTTCTATCATAAATTGTTGATTTTTGATATGTCATTTATAATAGTTGCATCGGCTACCATTTTTCTGTATTCTGTCAAATGGTGATAGTCAAATGGTGATGTCAAATGGTGAGGTAGCTAGAGGAATAAGATGCTAACTGGTACTGTTTTAGGGATACTAAGTTTTTATTTGACTTTCTTTTGAGGTATTGATTGTAGTAAATATCAAATATTTACCAATATCTTAATGTGTATGTTTGGGCAGGTTTCTTTCCGCACAGAATCTTTTTAAAGCAGCTAAAATTTATTGGAGCTCATATCAGTACCAATTTCAATGATAATAGCTTTATTGGTATAGTCATGCAAAACACCATCACTATATATGATTTCAAAGATGTTGCTACCCGACCACGAAAACGAAGTCAATGGATGATGTTGGATATAGTCCCTAGCATCTACAAACAAAACATGTATGTATGTATAATAAATCCTTTCTGCACATTTCTAGAATAAGCAATATTACAAATGTCCTCTAATTCGGAAAGCATAGGAAACATCGATAAACGGTGAAATTTTAGTCGTTGCAAGAGTAATTTTAGTCGCCGCAATTAGTAGGTTGACCTTTGGTGGGATTGATTCTGAATTGAATGCGAATAGATAATTGTGGCATAAGCAACCATCTGAAAAAATTTAGTTCAGCTATAACTCACTGGCTTGAATTGGCTTGAAGTTTTAAGATATGTTTTCTCTAAATATTGCGGAAGCTCATCATCCCAAGTAATGCCATGCAGCCAAAATAATTGGATTTTGCTAAAAATTGCTGACAACCTTCACAAAATAAAAAAAAGTTTTCACCAAAAAACCCTATATACATAGCGAAGAAGTTCAAGCGCATTTTTCGCTGGAAAGATTCTCAATTGGAGAAATTACTTATTAGGTTAGACAGCCAGAAGATTAAAAAAACTCTAAGGGAAATAGTGGTTACCCCTTCCACGATAAATAATGTTTTGATTGCAAGCAGATCGGTCACAATGCAGGTTACTGCGAGTCAGAAGCATCGGCACCATGACGCTTCCTTTGAAAACGAAACTTGAACCCAAATCACAATTAGGTGCATATTACGTAGCAGATTCAAATTCGTGAGACCTGGGAAGTAATTAAATTCAAGCTCTTGATATATGGAGCATCGCATTGCGGTCCAATAAGGTTGAGTGTCTTCAAATGAATCAAAAAGATCCATCACTTTTCATTGATTCGCTGGGGTTGTGTAGAAACATAAAGGCCTCTTTAACATTGAAGTTAGGAACAAAGCTAATTTTTCGTAAAAGACGGCAGTGCCTTTCGCAGCAGCTGAGGCAATCAAACTTATGCTTACAATATTGCAATTATCAGGAGGTAAAAAAATTATATAGGCGGTTCTGTTGCCCCACCTACAACAGGAAGTAAAAACAGCTTTGGGCTTATTACGACCATTTATTGATAAGATGAAGCCACATTCCTCTTCATTTACGATTTTATTGTTGGAGGAAGAGGTAAGAAAGATCATCGAGATTATGTTTTTGAAGTATTAAACCGCATCCAAGATTACTGTTTTAAGTTGAAAAAAAATGGCTTAAAACCTAATCCCTAGAAAGTTGAGATGCTAAAACAAATTGTCCCACTAAGAGGCATTAAACAATTACTAGCGTTACAAGAGGCTGCTACATGTCAGGGCCATTAAAAGAAAAGAGTTGAAAAACCTTCGAGGACCATTGAACGAACTGAATCATTTAAGTGGCATACGATGCACCAAACAACTTTCAAGATGCTTATGAATGTGGTTGCGTCATATTTGGTGTTTACTCACCTCTCCGGAGCAGATATAGGAACCAAAATTTGCCAAATTTGTTATTCTTCGAGATGAACTAACAACCATGCAGTGGTGCATTTTTTATGGCAGTCACATTGTCGTTCTGGGTATCTTACGCACATCGATTTTGCTGGTCTTGTAAGTTATTTTTGGTACTTAGTGATCCAAAAAATTCATTACGTGGCCAGATATTTTATAAATGCAGTCATCAACGACCGAAAAGCCAGCGACCGTTAGGAGGATGTGTTTTCTCGTCAGTGACTTGCCATACCATGGTTTCAGACAATGAATTTTAATTTATGTTGGAATGATTCGAACCATTCTCCAGACAAAACAGATGTCATTTAACGAAAAAAAAACAACTTTCACCACGGTGCAAGGTGGAAGGAGATCGAAACGGACGAAGAAGTGCTAGTTGGGTCGATAAATTAAAATTTCTATTTTCTAGGTAAAGCCTTTAAAAGATCAAACCCACAGAACCTTTTTTCCATAAACAATGACACCTGGGCTAGAAATCTCAAACAAAAAGCGGATCTGTCTGCTCGGTATGGAGCTATGGCATACCACTCTGAGGTTGTGCTAATAAAACAATCATAACAAAAAGCGGGCTTACAAGGCGCTAAAGGTGACTAAAGAACAACAGTGGCCTTTAAAATCATATTACTACTATTATTATTATTTATCTTTCGTACACATTGATTAAAGTATGGTAACAAAAAATATAACGCACATGAGTGTGTGGTATGCGCGCAGACCTAACTTCAAATATTGTGTATACATAGCATAATTACATAGGTACACTACAACAACACTTTATTAAACAACCAAAACGTAATAGTATATAACCACTTGAAAATTAATTTTGTCGCGTGTTCTTAAAATTAAATTTAAATTAGAAAAAAAATTAAATTAAAAAAAAAAAAAAAAAATCGTCTAGCACACCGCAACAATCAAATCGAATAGATAAACATTTCCAAAAAAATTTGTAGTAAAGCGTGCGTGTCAATTTGTGTTTAAGCTCACGCAACCTTTAACTGTCAATTTTGTTGTTTTCTTTTTGGACTTTTAACATTTTGTCAATTTTGGGTTGGTTTCGAAATTCGTATAATTATGAAACTGAAATGCTGACATTTTACTCGATTTCTAGGAATCGAATTATTGTCTTACCAGTCGATTGCGGTTGATATATTAGTGCATTGTATTCCAAATTTCAAACACAACACTACTCACCCTTGTAAAATTTTACTTTACAATGTACTAACATTCAACAAATGGCATATATTACGTTCGATTTGATGGACAACAAAAAAAAATGCACACGAAACGTTCGGGTAAAAAAACGTTTGTCCAAAATTAATTTTATTGTCATCGACCAAAAAAAGAACCACGATCTTATACCGAAATCACCTATATCAAACATATGCTGCAGATTATTTCGATATATATGGTAAATGTCAACACGTACGATTGTGTATGCGGTTAGATTCGAATGTCATGATTCGTATGCTATATACCTATTATGTTCATGTATGAAATGGGCACAGAAGGTTTCAATGTGTAATATACACAAATTATATATGTATGTGGTGCTGATTTTGTGGTTTCTTTAGTTTAGGGCTTTAAACCGTGCGATGTATGTACATAATAAGGGAATGGTGAATGTAATTAGAAATGTTACTTTTGTGAAACCACAAAAAAATAAATTTGGTTCTGGAAATGACTAAATGTTGAAAGATTTTCAACTCTTTTATTAAATAATTACTAAATATAGGGCTTTCCTTTACAACTTCCAAATTCGTGCTTCCAAAATAATTTTTTAGATTTCACAATACCAATGGACTAATCTCCGAAGAAGAAACCTCCTAGCGATTGGGGATGTTCATGACCTAAATCGTAATTACTAAATCTGATGGCATAAAGTGATGAAAATGTCTCCAATAGTAATTAGTGATATAATTTCGATTTGATTAGATTTGATTAGATTTAATTAGATTTGATTAGATTTGATTAGATTTGATTAGATTTGATTAGATTTGATTAGATTTGATTAGATTTGATTAGATTTGATTAGATTTGATTAGATTTGATTAGGTTTGATTAGATTTGATTAGATTTGATTAGGTTTGATTAGATTTGATTAGATTTGATTAGATTTGATTAGATTTGATTAGATTTGATTAGATTTGATTAGATTTGATTAGATTTGATTAGATTTGATTAGATTTGATTAGATTTCAAATGTTTGACAACCAGGATATGCTGATTTTATTCATAAAGTACATAAATATTTTACTTTTCACGTGCAATCCAAAAGCAAAATGCTAGTAAACCCAAACTTATAATGCAAAACTATTCACCTTTCACATTTTCATCTAAGTTCCAAGAATTATATTACGTACAACATTCAGAGTGTCAAAAATATACAAAAACAAATCTGTGATCATCTATATACTTATATTTGAATATCGAAGGCCTTCGATACAATTTATAACCAACAAAAATAATTTTGGATTGTCATCAAAATAATGATTATTATTAAATTGAATGACGATCACCAAACGAGCAACGTCATCTCAAATAACATCAATATTTAACTACATATCTTCCTCATGTCAAATTCTTAACAAATAAAAAAAAAATTGAAATTCTAATTCCATCAAACGTAACAACAACAAAAGAAAAAACCACCATCAATCTTAAACACAATTTTTTTTTTTTCGTCTTTAAATTTTGATCTCGAAAAAATGTTAAAAATAATAACAATAATAAAACGAAAAGATCAAATAATAAATAAAATACAAAAATCATATATAATGTTTAATGATATAATTATCCTGTCACCCCTGGCAAGATTTTAAAATTTTTAAGAGTTTTTTTTTTTAAAGTTATAAAGGAGAATATATATTATCATACTGACGATGATGATCATCATCAGTTTGATCGTGATTATATATGGTGATGACTTTAAAATTAAAATGAATTAAATACGACAAATAGTTTGGATTTTTTTTATAAAATGTCAGTTATTTGGAGGTAAGGATTTTAACGCCATCTATACGGAAAATATCATTTATATTGATTCAAGGTCAAAGTAAAATACTAATCTTAAAACGTAAATATGTTCTTGGTTGGGCTATGCTTTGTGTTCGATGAGTAAAATTCAAACTTAAAATATTCATGAAGGTTATATGTCAAAGTTTCTTTGATTGGTTTAAATAATGGAACTTAAAGGAGTCAAATGGAACTTTGATCGCGGTATTTAATATCGCAATATACTAATTTGAAAGGTGTGAAGAGAAGGCACTGTCATGATAAGGTATGGAAAAAATGGCGAAAGATTTAAATGCAATCTGATCTTGTCCTAGAAAAGCAGAATAAGCCAAATTGGGATCTATTCCGAGAAGCCATCTATCCTGCCAGTGACTTCTGTGCTTCCAAATAATGGCTCTTTTTACTGATATCGTTACCTAATTAGGTTAGGATCAACCCGAAGAACGTATCTGAGCCACCATACCCGATGTCCATTAACTTCATGAATACCATCAGGAACTTTCATTAAATTGTTGAACACGTAGTTGAATAGAGCTCAATTTTAATAAGTTAACGAAGAACCGAACAAAACCGCCGCTTCTATGATGAACAAATTTTGTACGCTCGATAGCCAAATATGGTACCGTCTAAGGTGGCTGCAGTGATCTTTACAAAATTTTTTTGTAGCGTGACCAAAAGCCTTATATATGCAAAATTTCGTCGCAGTAAACTCTTAATATTCATAAACCTGTAAAGTTTGATCGTTCATAGTATCTAAACAGATTTCTGAATTATAACTGCTTCAGCGAGCGTATATCAGTAGGCCACCCTAAGTTGTTCATAGTCCATGTAAGATTAAAGAAAGACCACTAATCTAATCCGTTCATTTGTAGCACATAATAGAAGACTAAGACCATGCCATCACTCTACCAAACCATTACACCAAAACGAGCTATTTAATGCGAATATACAGCGAAAGCGAGGATAGCCGCAGTTACATCGGGAATTGCAACTGCTTTAGGCCAGTGAGTGTATTAATAATAAACCAATGTGATCCAATATCGCTGATTATCAGAAACCAGTAAAGGGTCAATAATATCAAGATAAATTATCAAAAAACACTTTGGCATGCTACATAATTTTGAACCATTTTCTGGACGTCTTTATTAATAGATGGTCATTTGACCTTTCGTGTCAATTAATGTAACTTTGAAGCGACAATTAGCCAGATTATATATCTCGTCGATAAGTTGTTTTGGAAATTTAGCGAAGTGAATGGCCTAGGTGTAGGAGTGTTAATTTTTGAAAACAAAATTACTCCTTAAGATTTCTTTAAGTTCTTCGTCATTAGATTGAGCATCTGCGATGACATCAGAATCAATAGTTTCCGGGATGGAAATTTTAAGTATCCGAAATGAACTAAATCATTCCAATCACAGTATAAGAAGCGTCAACCTTGATTGCCTGATGATGATGGATGTTTGATGTGTTTGAGGTGTTGGTTGTAGTTTTGAGAAATAATGAGCACGTCGCCCAAATATACAAAAACAGAAATCAAGTTCTCGTAAAACTGTATACATTAGACGTTAGAACAACTGTGCTGCATCACATGATGTGCTGCATGTGTAAGGTGTCGAAATCACCGTTTTTAGAATGTCTGTCTGTTCCTTTGGGATATGATGGTAGGCTCCGGTCGATTACTGTGAACAATTTTCAGCTTCCAAGATGCTGAGTAAGATCTTGGAGATGTCGAATCTAATACTGATCTGTCATCGTGACTTTATTAAGTGTCTGGGAATGTCCTCATGAACTTCACTGTCCATTGACGAAATTCAATATTTTTCTCTTAAAATTTTAGAATAGAACTTACCGTAAACAACCTGATCGATGAGTAAATTCTTGAGTTCAGAATAAAGCGAGCGGGTAAAACGGCGTCATATGCAAATTACTAACTAGTTTTTAGTAATACTTCCAGCAGAATTTTTAAGAATAAACTGATAGTCAGGTTTACATTTAAAAGATTTGCAACCGAAACGATGATGATAATAAAAAGTAAAACTATTTGCTGCCGAAAGGTCACCACAACATTATAATTAGCACAATTTTGATAGTTTGGGGAATTTTTCTTAGACTTACTAGAACCATGTTGTTATCGAGAATTGCAATGATGATTTTGATTTTTGCGATATCGAGAGTTATGCTTAAAAACTTTCAAAATTTCTTTGAAAATTAGAACTAGACGCAGATTTCCCAATGATACTTATCTGTGCTTGCTTCATTGCCTTTTTTCCATTATTAGCCCGATTAGTCAAAAATCAGAATAAGACGTCGAATGGAGTTTAAGAACCATTTGAACCTGATGTGGCACCCAGAATTAACAAAATGTTCCTTCGTTCAAGTTGTTAAATTGTATATTGCTCAATAATTGCAACGATTTTTGTCGTCAAGAGTCAAAGTTGTTCATTTTTGACTATTTCGACTCTCCAACATCGTTTCAATTCAAACTTAGAAAATGGTCCATCATATCCATAATATAATCCATCAAATAAAATATGTCCCAGTTCACCGAAGCTATGAGAATAACTTAGATATAGAAAAGTGTAAAGGTTCCTTCCAATTTAAGATAAATCGCAGTGAACCTTCTGCCAAGACAAAGGGGAAATGTTGTCAGACCCAAGTTGGCTGTTGGTTCCTTTAGGCCAACATCTGCCAACGCAAGTCCAACCATAAAAGGGGGCTTAAATGATCACACCACAGTCATCATCCGATTCAGTTCTGATGACAAGTATCATAAAGTGCTATAATGACAATATATGACCTCTTGTTACCCTTTTAATATTAGATTTGAGCAGTTTTATTGATGGTACCTAATTTTATGCCCGTACTTGGAGCGCATGAAGGAATAAAATGCCATTGTATCTTATGTCTTAGAATAAATAACGGAATATGATTAGTGTAATCGACCACCCTCTCGAAGTAGTTTTTCGGTATAAATAGAGTTAATATTTGCAGGAATTTGATATGGGTTGTCTCTTGTGCTTTATATTGCGGGGCGTAACTTTGTTGTTAGGTATACAAACACAAACAATGAAATGCAGATATGATTTCTGGTGGCGACGATCTTTAAGAATTCCACAAATTTCACGATAATCGCAAAATTGTAAGACATTCGGTCTATACTGGGGTATCTCGATAGCAGGTCCTCAAAAAATTCATTGGTGGTAGTGAAATACGAATTCACCTATGTAGACATACGTTGTAGTCCTTAACATTACTTTGCTCTTGTAACACGTGAAAATGCCAATTTAATTTTTTGCCACATTTAAATTGAACCTGACCACCATAGTTTATGAGTTTCTTTATATATATAGTCCGCGAGTGGCACAATCAATTGGGTTATCTTTGGATGCGATATGTTGCCCATAATTATTCTTGTAATGAGATAATAGATACGATCTCCCATTATTAATGACGATTTTTTATCGTTTGGTAGTGGTGACAGCCCACTTAGCGCAACTGTTGGATCGGTCCACAATATGATGGTTTAAATTTTGAATTCAAATTTTCGAGCGCAATTTTCGTAAAGAAGACATAGGATCTATTGTAGGAACACTTAAAATTTTCCAGAACCTTTTTAACGTAGAATCAACATCCAGAATGACGTTTAAATTGGCTGTGGATGCGAGGCCAGCTTTGGTTTTTATTTTCCCTACTTAAATCAATCGAAATTGATCATTTAATTATTCTAACAAAATTTAATTTGTTAAAGTTTCGGTGATTTTATGTCAAATTATCTGAATATTAATAAGAATTTAATGCAAATACATTGTTTTAATGGTAGAAAACGGTGAATTTGTTCGAATTTGAATGTTTAATTGTATTAATAAAATTTTATTTATACAAGGTTCGATGATTTTGAGTCTATTGAAGTGAATTGAAATAGGATTATTATGCAAGTACTTTGTTTATTGGATAGAAAACGGTGAATTGGATTGAATCTAAACTTTTAATTATTTTAATAAATTTTTATTTATCATAATTTTGGTGGTTTTGTGATAAGGAAAGTAAATAAAAATAAGATTTTCATGCAAGCACTTTGTGTTTTTGGCCAGAAATGGTGAATTTTGTCGAATTTGGACGTTTAACTGTTCTAATAAAATTTTATTTATAATATTTTTGATAATTTTGTGCCAAATAAAGTGAATATAAATAGGAATTTTATGAAGTAATTTGTTTATTTGGCAGAAAACGTTGAATTAAGTCTAATTTGTACTTTTAATTGTTTTAATACAATTTTAATTATAAAAGTTTCGGTGATTTTGTATGGAGTAAATTACTTTCTGTTTTTGGCAAAAAATGGTTAATATTATTTATAATAGCTTTGGCAAATTTGTGTCTAGTAAAAAGAATAGAAATCGAATTTTCATACAAGGATTTTGTGTTTTTGGCCGAAAATGATGAATTCGATCAAATTTGAATGTTTGATTGTTTTTAATAATATTTAATATATAATAGTTTCGGTGATTTTGTGTCGAATAAACTGAATATTAACATGAATTTAATGCAAATACATTTGTTTATTTGGCTGAAAACGGTGAATTTGATCGAATTTAAACATTTAATTGATTTCATAAAACTTTTTTTTTATTTCGGTGATTTTGTGTCGAGTAAAGAAAATACAGTAAGGAATTTCATGTAAGTTCTTATTTTAATTGGAAGAAAACGGTGAATTCGATCGAATCTAAATGTTTAACTGTTTGAATACAATTTTATTTATAATAACTTCGGTGATTTTGAGTCGAGTAATATGAATTTTAATAGGATTTTTATGCAAAATCTTTGTGTTTTAGCAGAAAACGGTGAATTCTATCTACGTTTAATTGATTTAAAAAATTTTTATTTTATTTCGGTGATTTTGTGTCGTGTAAAGGGAATACAAATAGGGATTTCATGCAAGTGCTTTGTTTATTTGGCAGAAATCGGTGAACCGATCGAATTCGAACGTTTATTTGTTTCAATATAATTTTATTTGAATACTTTCGGTGATTTTGTACCGAGTAAAGTACTTTTGGTGTTGGTCCGAAAACGGTGAATTCTATCGAATTTGAACGTATAATTGTTTTAATAAATTTTTATTTATACTAGTTTCGGTAATTTTGTGTCGAGTAAAGTGAATATAAATAGGATTATTATGCAGGTACTTTGTTTATTTGGTAGAAAACGGTGATTTCGATCAAATTTAACTTTAACTGTTCTAATAAAATTTTATTTATAATAGTTACTGTAAATTTGTACATGGGTGTACGGTGGACTCAGTAAATTCCAGGATAATCTGCTTATTGCTTGGCATTCTAAACATTCTAAATCAATCAAACAAAAACGATTCCTAATCCATGTAGAGCTATCCGAAAATTGAGAATTTTCTATTTTTGGTAGCTTAATGTCACAAGTTTCACTTAGAATCCTACTTCGAATAAAGATAAGCTACCATTCTTTCACAATAGAGGCCCAACTATTATTTTTTAACTTTTGATCTTTTTAAAAATTACTCGAACTTTAGGTGATTTTAATTAAAAGCAATTGGATTTATAAACTCAATGAGAAACCAGATTGAGTTACTGTAAAATTGTCAAACTAATCGATTAAAAGTATTTTTCAAAGCGGGATCTTAATCATTTGTAACTTAGAAAACTCGTTTGATCTAAATTTTGTCAGAAGACGTCACAATCATTTATTGTATAGTAAAGTATTTTTTCCGTTAGATGTCACTAATGAACATTTTAATCTGTCGTTTAAGTGTAAGACTTTTTTAGAGGTAGAAGTTAATTTTAAAAATTAACATTATTAAAATACAACAACTGTATAACTAACGCTAATGCCATTTCTTTTAAAATTATAACTATTAGTTAGGTAGCTTTTATCAGCTTGTAGAGAACACCTTCAACCAGCACCTCTTTTTCACTGACATTACAATTTAATGAATGCACTTTTTAAGTATACAGGAAAAACACGAAGTACTGTTCTTATTTGGATAGTTCAAGCTTTTAAAGCTCTTAAGGTCAAAGAAAACATTACATATCATATAATATTACATATATGTACATTTTTAAAAATAATATCGTAAATTGCATTATACTTTCCTCAATATCAATTACTAGTTTAGTAGTTCTTTGGACTACAAAACGTATTTCAAAGAGAGATGCATTAAACTTTACATAAACGAAGTAGACAAGATTATAATTTCATTGTACTTCAATTAATTCAGATTAAATATGATGTTGAGCTCTTGAACTTTATCGTTCTATTATTGAATCCTCCTTGTACATATTTTATATACTGAGATCTAATTTAACTATTTGTTAAAAAGAATAATAAAACGCCGTTAAAAACTATTAAAAACATACGGGGTAGAGTACAGCATATAAAGCTTTCAAAAAAAAAATTAACACTATAGAAAATATCGTTAATTAGTTTAGTTCATTAAAACTCAATATAAAAAAATCGCACCAATAAAAAATAAAATACTCGTATAGCTAAAAGAAAACGACACAACTCGGAGAGCATTAATTTTTTTTTTTTTTTTTTTTTTAATTTTGAAGCAGCCTTAATGAATCAAAAGTAATAAATCAAGGTTTACTTCTTCCTTCTTTGTCTCATCTCGTAACATTATTATGAAACATGTACATCATCAAATCTCGCGCATAATAAAAAATTAAAGAATGTTGATACACTCGTATAAATAAATAAATAAAAATTCATAATTGTCTTTTATTTATAATTAGCTGATTTATGTTGATGATTTCAGGTCGTTTGTTGGTTTTTGTATACCCTAATAATCTCGGACAGCAAGTTAAAATTTTTTTTGTTATACTTTGGATGGCAATAATCAATTTTACAGGCTATGGCTGGCCTATAGCGTATCCTCTATTCAGTTTCATTGGTTTTGGTCCTGCAAGCTAGAAGTTTGATCTACAGTTTAATATTTCACTCTAGGCTATTGATTCCTACCAACTTACAAAAAACAGGAAATTTCAGGTAAATAAATTCTGATCAAAACATTTGCTGACCAGTCTTTTAAATTAAGCGCCATCGTTTGTTGTATCCTTACGATTCACCGGTGATCTTGCGATTTTGGATTGCCATAAGTAGTTGACCTATAAAAAAACCTCCAGGCGTCAAAATAGCTGTACCATTGAGAGTTGTGAGTGCTGTTAAGGGCTGAATTTAACATGTCCTCCACTTATTTGCAGTTAATGTTGAATTCTTAGCTCGTTGTAAATGCAGTTGCACATAACTGGCCAAAAGTAGATATAGAACTTGGCTAATTGTTTACCTCCGACAGACTGCCATAGTGAGTTAACCGTAGAGGTGGCCACCAAAGTGAGGTGACCAAAATGAGGTGACCTTACCAATGAAAACATTTTTACAATATTTCCTTCCATTTAAAATTGTTTGATATCGAACAGTAACTTGTTATTTTGTAAGAAGTGGGACAGTTGCTGTAATTCTGACTTTGCTTTCGGACCTTTTTGCCCATATGTATTATGAGAAAAAGTGCAAAATGCAATAAAATATGGTGTTTTAGCTGGCAAACCTTACATGAATTTTGTATCTGGGTAATATCTGATTTGGTTTGTTAAATCGTTCGTTCAGGATGGTTTTGGCCACCTCATAATTATCGGAAGTAAAGTTTGACGACTCAAAAAATTTGTAGCAATTTTTTTTACTAATGTTTCAAATACTGTAACTTTAAGTTACAGTCAGTGCAATATTGGAAGGTACCAATTAATTACTTTGGAGCACTCAGTAAATTCACACTATTTCATAATGTCGCTGGAAACTGTGGCAAGTGCTATTTTAAGAGGTTCGCACTTAATTTATGGAAATATTCCAAAAAATCACTCCATTTTTTTTTCTAGAATTAGTTTCCAGACAAAAAGTTATAGTTTTAGACACATTAGCCTGATCCATTGTTGCATCTTTATCATTCTCATTTTCTATGATTAGTTTAGTTTATCTGAATTAAAATCAGTTGCAAACTTGAATGGCAGAGGGAAGTCAAAATATAAACGGCCAAGTACTTCATGGTGATAAAAAGGTTCAAGCAAAACTTAAACTTGCAAAAATGTTGCTACAAATAGCATTAAAAATGTCAAAAAACTTAGGGTTTCAATTTGCACCAAGAAGTTACTGCGGTGATAGTTTAGCGCTCACAGACTTTGGTAGGTCAGATCCATTTTTGCACTATTTAGCCGCTTTTTAGCAAATAATCCACATGTCAGCATTCTTCGTATGAGACAAGCGGCTTAAACAGACAAAACCATAAGTAACAAGATCTATAGAATATCAGTAATTTATACTGTCCATCTCGATTTAAATAAGGCCAACATCTAGTTTTGATAGCAGTAAATGGCATGGTAATAAAATCAGCAAGTCCTTCAAAACTAACAAATTACAAAACCAACTGGGAATATTTTCGACATCTAGTCGAAGAAAACGTGAGTCTACATGTGCAGATCTCTAATGTTTACATGTTAAAGAAAATAAATTAAAAAACCTCTTTGATAGTGCACAAGAACTGGCGTGGAAAAGTACTCGTATCTAGCAAGGAATATTATAAAAAATTATAAACTATCCAGTTGAAGTGAGGGAGCTAGTTTCAAAAATTGCCGCTAACGACAAAACAATCCTACACACCTTGTGCAACAAATTTAAGCTACTAATAAAGGAGATTAAAATGTGACAGTTGCTAGTTTTGTCAGAAGCCCGACCGGTACACCTGACAAGGACTTTTCCCTGTGGAAGGCTACTGAAGGTTTGAAAAAAACTAAAATGCAAATGTACCCATAATAATAGTTGATGGAACCTAGGCTCGCAACGATAAAAAACCACAAACTATACAAGGGAAAAACGAATATTTAACAGCTGTTATCAAAATAGATGGGATTACTGTACCAGTTACTCTGAAAGAAATCAAACAAAAAGTAAAAAAAAACCTAAAAGATGAACAAGTATTTGGATTCAACTTGATAAAAGGGCACATAATCAAACTCCTACCCGAAAAAGCACTAAGAAAGGTACAGCATATAATTAATGTTATTTTTAAAAAAAGTTTTGTCCCGTGACAGTGGAAAGTAACGGAAATCACAATGATTCCAAAACCTAAATCGTTTTTAAGCTCAAGACCAATTTCTTTACAAACATCGAACATTTTCGAAAGACTGTTTCTCAAGAGAATAAGCCACTAAAGTGCAGAAAACGTATACCAGCACATTATAATAATATTATTATATTATTATTTTATTATATTATTATATTATTATACTATTATACTATTATATTATTATATTATTAAATTATTATATTATTATATTATTATATTATTATATTATTATATTATTATATTATTATATTATTATATTATTATATTATTATATTATTATATTATTATATTATTATATTATTATATTATTATATTATTATATTATTATATTATTATATTATTATATTATTATATTATTATATTATTATATTATTATATTATTATATTATTATATTATTATATTATTATATTATTATATTATTATATTATTATATTATTATATTATTATATTATTATATTATTATATTATTATATTATTATATTATTATATTATTATATTATTATATTATTATATTATTATATTATTATATTATTATATTATTATATTATTATATTATTATATTATTATATTATTATATTATTATATTATTATATTATTATATTATTATATTATTATATTATTATATTATTATATTATTATATTATTATATTATTATATTATTATATTATTATTTTATTATATTATTATATTATTATATTATTATATTATTATATTATTATATTATTATATTATTATATTATTATATTATTATATTATTATATTATTATATTATTATATTATTATATTATTATATTATTATATTATTATATTATTATATTATTATATTATTATATTATTATATTATTATATTATTATATTATTATATTATTATATTATTATATTATTATATTATTATATTATTATATTATTATATTATTATATTATTATATTATTATATTATTATATTATTATATTATTATATTATTATATTATTATATTATTATATTATTATATTATTATATTATTATATTATTATATTATTATATTATTATATTATTATATTATTATATTATTATAT
The DNA here is from genome assembly GCA_963556175.1 of Tipula confusa. NCBI lineage: Eukaryota > Metazoa > Arthropoda > Insecta > Diptera > Tipulidae > Tipula > Tipula confusa. The sequence goes on along the minus strand of OY744476.1, from coordinate 176,466,558 downwards.
TATTATATTATTATATTATTATATTATTATATTATTATATTATTATATTATTATATTATTATATTATTATATTATTATATTATTATATTATTATATTATTATATTATTATATTATTATATTATTATATTATTATATTATTATATTATTATATTATTATATTATTATATTATTATATTATTATATTATTATATTATTATATTATTATATTATTATATTATTATATTATTATATTATTATATTATTATATTATTATATTATTATATTATTATATTATTATATTATTATATTATTATATTATTATATAATTATATTATTATATTATTATATTATTATATTATTATATAATTATATTATTATATTATTATATTATTATATAATTATATAATTATATTATTATATTATTATATAATTATATTATTATATTATTATATTATTATATTATTATATTATTATATTATTATATTATTATATTATTATATTATTATATTATTATATTATTATATTATTATATTATTATATTATTATATTATTATATTATTATATTATTATATTATTATATTATTATATTATTATATTATTATATTATTATATTATTATATTATTATATTATTATATTATTATATTATTATATTATTATATTATTATATTATTATATTATTATATTATTATATTATTATATTATTATATTATTATATTATTATATTATTATATTATTATATTATTATATTATTATATTATTATATTATTATATTATTATATTATTATATTATTATATTATTATATTATTATATTATTATATTATTATATTATTATATTATTATATTATTATATTATTATATTATTATATTATTATATTATTATATTATTATATTATTATATTATTATATTATTATATTATTATATTATTATATTATTATATTATTATATTATTATATTATTATATTATTATATTATTATATTATTATATTATTATATTATTATATTATTATATTATTATATTATTATATTATTATATTATTATATTATTATATTATTATATTATTATATTATTATATTATTATATTATTATATTATTATATTATTATATTATTATATTATTATATTATTATATTATTATATTATTATATTATTATATTATTATATTATTATATTATTATATTATTATATTATTATATTATTATATTATTATATTATTATATTATTATATTATTATATTATTATATTATTATATTATTATATTATTATATTATTATATTATTATATTATTATATTATTATATTATTATATTATTATATTATTATATTATTATATTATTATATTATTATATTATTATATTATTATATTATTATATTATTATATTATTATATTATTATATTATTATATTATTATATTATTATATTATTATATTATTATATTATTATATTATTATATTATTATATTATTATATTATTATATTATTATATTATTATATTATTATATTATTATATTATTATATTATTATATTATTATATTATTATATTATTATATTATTATATTATTATATTATTATATTATTATATTATTATATTATTATATTATTATATTATTATATTATTATATTATTATATTATTATATTATTATATTATTATATTATTATATTATTATATTATTATATTATTATATTATTATATTATTATATTATTATATTATTATATTATTATATTATTATATTATTATATTATTATATTATTATATTATTATATTATTATATTATTATATTATTATATTATTATATTATTATATTATTATATTATTATATTATTATATTATTATATTATTATATTATTATATTATTATATTATTATATTATTATATTATTATATTATTATATTATTATATTATTATATTATTATATTATTATATTATTATATTATTATATTATTATATTATTATATTATTATATTATTATATTATTATATTATTATATTATTATATTATTATATTATTATATTATTATATTATTATATTATTATATTATTATATTATTATATTATTATATTATTATATTATTATATTATTATATTATTATATTATTATATTATTATATTATTATATTATTATATTATTATATTATTATATTATTATATTATTATATTATTATATTATTATATTATTATATTATTATATTATTATATTATTATATTATTATATAATATA
>OY744476.1:176353592-176464160 GCA_963556175.1 Tipula confusa | reverse complement strand
TATTATTATATTATTATATTATTATATTATTATATTATTATATTATTATATTATTATATTATTATATTATTATATTATTATATTATTATATTATTATATTATTATATTATTATATTATTATATTATTATATTATTATATTATTATATTATTATATTATTATATTATTATATTATTATATTATTATATTATTATATTATTATATTATTATATTATTATATTATTAATTATTATATTATTATATTATTATATTATTATATTATTATATTATTATATATTATATTATTATATTATTATATTATTATATTATTATATTATTATATTATTATATTATTATATTATTATATTATTATATTATTATATTATTATATTATTATATTATTATATTATTATATTATTATATTATTATATTTATTATATTATTATATTATTATATTATTATATTATATTATTATATTATTATATTATTATATTATTATATTATTATATTATTATATTATTATATATTATTATATTATTATATTATATTATTATTATTATATTATTATATTATTATATTATTATATTATTATATTATTATATTATTATATTATTATATTATTATATTATTATATTATTATATTATTATATTATTATATTATTATATTATTATATTATTATATTATTATATTATTATATTATTATATTATTATATTATTATATTATTATATTATTATATTATTATATTATTATATTATTATATTATTATATTATTATATTATTATATTATTTTATTATTATATTATTATATTATTATATTATTTTATTATTTTATTATTATATTATTATATTATTATATTATTTTATTATTTTATTATTATATTATTATATTATTATATTATTATATTATTTTATTATTATATTATTATATTATTATATTATTATATTATTATATTATTATATTATTATATTATTATATTATTATATTATTATATTATTATATTATTATATTATTATATTATTATATTATTATATTATTATATTATTATATTATTATATTATTATATTATTATATTATTATATTATTATATTATTATATTATTATATTATTATATTATTATATTATTATATTATTATATTATTATATTATTATATTATTATATTATTATATTATTATATTATTATATTATTATATTATTATATTATTATATTATTATATTATTATATTATTATATTATTATATTATTATATTATTATATTATTATATTATTATATTATTATATTATTATATTATTATATTATTATATTATTATATTATTATATTATTATATTATTATATTATTATATTATTATATTATTATATTATTATATTATTATATTATTATATTATTATATTATTATATTATTATATTATTATATTATTATATTATTATATTATTATATTATTATATTATTATATTATTATATTATTATATTATTATATTATTATATTATTATATTATTATATTATTATATTATTATATTATTATATTATTATATTATTATATTATTATATTATTATATTATTATATTATTATATTATTATATTATTATATTATTATATTATTATATTATTATATTATTATATTATTATATTATTATATTATTATATTATTATATTATTATATTATTATATTATTATATTATTATATTATTATATTATTATATTATTATATTATTATATTATTATATTATTATATTATTATATTATTATATTATTATATTATTATATTATTATATTATTATATTATTATATTATTATATTATTATATTATTATATTATTATATTATTATATTATTATATTATTATATTATTATATTATTATATTATTATATTATTATATTATTATATTATTATATTATTATATTATTATATTATTATATTATTATATTATTATATTATTATATTATTATATTATTATATTATTATATTATTATATTATTATATTATTATATTATTATATTATTATATTATTATATTATTATATTATTATATTATTATATTATTATATTATTATATTATTATATTATTATATTATTATATTATTATATTATTATATTATTATATTATTATATTATTATATTATTATATTATTATATTATTATATTATTATATTATTATATTATTATATTATTATATTATTATATTATTATATTATTATATTATTATATTATTATATTATTATATTATTATATTATTATATTATTATATTATTATATTATTATATTATTATATTATTATATTATTATATTATTATATTATTATATTATTATATTATTATATTATTATATTATTATATTATTATATTATTATATTATTATATTATTATATTATTATATTATTATATTATTATATTATTATATTATTATATTATTATATTATTATATTATTATATTATTATATTATTATATTATTATATTATTATATTATTATATTATTATATTATTATATTATTATATTATTATATTATTATATATTATTTATCTTTTAATCTATCATTTTCGGAGAAACAATGAAAATGGTTGCAGACTGGAGATGCTGATAAGAGATTGCAGAATGCAGAGTTTACTTGCCTCTGTTATTAATATACCATTATTTTAACAATCCATTTTCAAATATTTTTGAACGCCTCTAGCCACGGTGGTTTTGGATATTCTAATCAATATTTTTAATGCTGTTACCTTGATCAATTTACAATATATAATAAACGATAAAACCATAATGATGACTGCATATTGGTTTGAATACAATAAACACAAATCGTGTTTGCAAATGTTAAACGTTCAATTCTGATATTATATGGATTTTAAAGGTGTAACCGCTAAAATACGAAACGAATTTTAGGTGCTGGTTTTTTAATTGCTACAAAATTTATTTGAATCATCAGACATAATAATAATCGTTTAACTAAGTCAATTTTATTTAATCTAATTTTACATCACAGTGACTAATGTTCTGGTGTCGCACAATTTTTTTCTGCAATCAATTTGCTTCTTACATAAAGCGAGGACACATAAACATAAAAATTCATTTAATTGTTGTTTATTTATAAATGTAATGAATATCAGCATAAAAACATAAACAACTCCCACAAATTTAATTAAATAAAAAAATGTAAAACTTTTGATAATATCTGTCGTCCCTAGTACGTACATTTTACGTACGTTTACATAAATTAACATTCCATATATGTCTTATATATGTTTTAAACGTAAAACGATCAACATCGATCGGCGTATTAAAAAAACAACCAAACACCGGTTACCTCTCCAATTCATATACGATTTGTAGAACTTTGCGCACCGAAAAAGCCCTCTTTTGTGAACATCCATCGATATTACAACAAAGTAGAACAAAAAAATTTAATTTATAATTTTGTACAAAACGACGAAGCGCAAAACATAAAAACGTTAAAATGCCGCATTTTACATTTTTACACAAAAAACATAAAAAAAATTAACAAAAAAAAATTATTGAATCCGAGATAATATATATAGAAAGATGATCATCACAACAGCATCATCTCGTACCAATAATCGTTATACGACAGTGATGATCACTATAATTGAGAAAAATACAATTACATGTTTTAGATCTATAAAGTATTTTTGTTGTTGTTTGTACAAATCTGCGCGCAATATTGTAACATTTATTTATTTTACACCAGGATTAACTCACAAAATGGACACAAGTTGCATGTTTTTTTGTATATCTAAATATTATGAGCAAATAGAGCATATTATGAGCATCTTGTCACTGGTAACCGTGCTATGTATGTCTTTTGTCCACTGCTAAAGTCAACATACCTTGCAAGTGCCGACAAATTGAAGATGTTCAAGGTTTTAATCAATTCATTAATGATTAATCATGTAGTCATGTTTGGGTTTAAAAGAGTAGGACTCTGATGAATGAGTATGAGATATTGTTAATGACAATCGGAAATGGAACCATGTGCGTGATATATGGGCCCTCGTGCGCCGTTGAAATTTGTGGACACAGTTCTGCACACCCGATTTGGAAGATCAAGAGATCAATACTCTATTATAATAGTATTTTAAGGAAGCGTTCCTCAATATCAAGATTTAATACAGAATGCGCAACTAAACAATTTGATCAACAAATGGGGACTGGGAAAGAACTCATCTATGAAAGGGCTAGTTATCTTTAGTAAGAAATTGGAAATCACGGTAGTTGCCTCATTTGCCATAAATTTCACTAGATTGGCCTTTACTGAAAGACCTTTTTGAGAGATTCTTACCTGAAAACCTAACATCACAGAAGGAGTAAATAAAGCTATAGCGATATTTTCATACGCAGGAACGCCATTGGTATGGATGGGCTCTCAAACCGGAGCTAGTACAGTAAAATTGTTCTTATAAGTACGGTGTGTGCATTTGGTGACCACCACAAGACAAGGAAACTCACAAATATCAATGTGTGGTGCTATGAAAATGGTCGTTACATAAGTTTTTTCTATTTAGAAGATGCTTAGCTTACCAATACATGAGAAATGGAAAAGAAGAAAAAATTTGTTCAATAGCATCGAATCATCCCATGGTTCAAACATCTTGTGGCAAGATACGGCGCGGAAGACGTACCATATATCACAGCTTAAAAGTCGACAATGGTTCGGCAGGAGAATCTCGCCACATGATTAATTGAAACTTCTGATCTTCTTCTTGCACTGAAATTTGCTGATACATCTTGGCAATATCGGCGCTAAACACGTATGCGTGTATTCGAAAACGAATCAATATTGAAAACCAATCGTTTTGAACTACTGGTCCATCATTATTGTATTCAATGACTTTCCGGTCGAGGTTTTGGTGGACAAATCAAAAACTACCTGTAATTTCGTTGAGGAGCTTTCAGGTTTCATTGCGCAATTCGGTGATGTGATGGATTTTGAATCGATGTATTCTTTGTGGTCAAACGACTTGTATTCAACAATAAACTTGGTATACCTGGAAAATAGTTCTTATGACTGGTGTAAGCGTCTTTCTAGATTGTAAAATCGGCGTGTAAAAATTTGGAATTGCAAAAACTCGCCGAATCTAATGAAAATGGAAGTTTAACAATAAATCTTCCATCACTGTCACGCGTAGTGAATTTAGTGAAATGATTTTCACATTCAATTCCTTCGAGTGACAGCATCTATTGGAATGAAAGAGATTTTCGATGGTCCAAAACTTCTCTATTTGCTCGCTCAACTGGCTCGGATTTTCGACAACCACTTGAGAAGTGTGGTTAGATTGTGAATGAGACGATAATTTTCCGAAAACCACCCACCCTAGTACGGTATTCTGCAGCAAAGGAATATGATCAGCCAAATTTTGTCCCACTGACAGTAGATCCTGATAAATCACCTAACAACAAATCAATATGTCGGCGAGCTTGATATTCGATGGTATTGCCCAAGATTTGATGTTGTGAATTGATGTGTTTGGTTGATAGCAGGTTATTATTGGTAACACTTGGACATCCAACGTGGTGGAAAAGTAGGTCGTTGTCAATCTTAAAGTTATGGTTAAGCAGCTAGACAATATGGTATCTTCAATAGCGATGAAAATGACTCGGTCATAAAATTCAGTTGTGACCCGGAGTCCAATAGTGCTCTCCCAATCACAGGGTGCCTAAAATGGTCAAACACTTTGATCAGTGTCGTGGCTAAGTACACAAATCATGTGTACCCTGGAGTTGGAAGCAGCAAGCGTTGATTCTGATGATTTGGTGGCAGTTAGTTCGTTGCTTGAATCACAAATCGTAGCATTCGTCGATGTTCAAGCCTTCGAAAGTAACGACGGTGGCTCAGCCTTTGAATGTGTGGTATGAGGTTCATTGGCATCTTTGTGTAATAGCGAATGATGCTGAGAATTTCAGTGTCAGCAGCGTAACTGGACACGAAGAAATTGCGTGATCGAAATGAAGACAATTGTAACATAAATTTGACTTAGTTACGGACTTGTGACGTTGATCAATAGTGCAATGGAGAAATTTGTGACATTTAACTAATGAATGGCCGTTTGTTTTGCAATGAACACAATAGTATATATAGCATTGGTGCTAGCAAGTGATGTTGTGGTCGAGCGATTGTAGTGGAATTTGATGGAAGTTTGAATGCACTAGATGATGATGGTACATATTTTGCCTGAATGTCTTGCCGGTGCGCATGGGAACTGATAAAATGGCACAGGTCATCCACTGTGGGAAGGTGAGTTGACGGGGCAGCTTCATTCAATTTGTGTCTTTCATCAAGATCTCACTTGGATACTATTAGATTTACGATCAAGTCATTCCATTGCTTCACGAGTCTTTTTCATGCTTCAAGTGGACGCAAATTAGATCGAAAATGGTCCAACAGCCCCAATAATTTCTTGGAGTCTCGTCGATCGATCGAATTTACTGTAAATAGTTCCTGTATGTGTTGTTGTATTATGAAATTTGGTTTATCAAACCGATCTTTGAGAATGCTCAGTGCACCTTTGTAAATCTCATCACTTTGTTCCACTGCAGCTACGGCGCTAGCAGTGACACCTCCTAAAGTAAGCTTCAAATATTGGAAACTTTTTTGATTCGTCAACGATAGATTGTTGTGAATTAGCGTGTTAAATGTTCCAATGAATGAATGGTAGTCTAAATACCCACCACTGAATGTTGGTAATTCGATTGTTGGAAGTTTAGCGCTCATTGTTGGCAGGCCGACATTCGCTTGAGTAGGCTTCTGCTACTTGTGCTTTACGGTGTGATTTCTTCAATTCATCTAGCTTGTCCTTGAGCTCTGATACAACGTTGATATATAAATTGTCAATGCGCTCCTGAACTATAGCTCTGTCAATAGTTCCGTGTCCATGACCTCGTAAGGAGACATTTTTTGGTATACTAACCAACTTTCAACAACATCCCTTAAGCGGTATTGGATTTGCTTAGTTTTTGCATGTCCGAGTTGAGTATCTATGAATCTTTCACATCGCTCCAATTTATCGATAAAGTTTTCAATAAATTGTTTAGAGTGACGTCGATCTACGGCTAGAGGCATTACTTTATATTGGAGAATAACTGTACTCACGAGTTAATCCCAATATACAGTAAGGTAACTGTTTCCAATATGACCGTGGTAAAAGATGAATACGTGGGTTTTTTTTGTCCTTTTGTACCTGAGGGCGTGGGTTCATACCCCACTTCTGACACCAAATGATGAACCACAAGAATTTTGTGCTGATATATTTCCAAATTTTTTATCCACGTGTGAGGCACAATAAAATGGACGGACTTTGTTTCGTTTGCAAATAATTTTAGTTTTTTAACCTTTCACTTTCCACTTTCCACTGGTTGGTATGCTGTTGATTGAACTAAATCTCGAAACTTCCACCTCTCTCTTCGCACACAAATTGTTAAGATAGATAAACAAGAGAATGTAAAGGAGAAATAAACATTTCATACAAAATACATATTCATATACAGATAACAGGGAAACCCAGGAAAATCCAATCAATCAACATTTAGGACCTTCATCACACTGTTAGAAATAAGAATAAGATTTTTATCGATGCATCGACATTATGCGTCAACAATACTTCTTAGATGTACCAGGTGAAACAACAAGAGCATTCTTACTTAATCTTTTATTGGCAAAAGTACGAAGTAATAAACAACCCGATTTTGCAACATCTTCTTCTGGAAAAGCTGCAACTCTATTAGATGGAGGAAAAACTACTCAAAGAGCATTCCGAAAAGTTCAAATCCGTTTAAATCTATAGTAATGTAATTTGTGAAATTGTAATCCTCTAAAATTGTGCAATGCAACGTAACTACAGGTTACACATTTACATAAAAATTCCAAAGAATCTAAAATATTCACTAGATGTGCTCAAGCATAATGAGTTTTTCTCAAACAAATCCCACAAATGCCGCCTGAGATTACAGTTTCCACTCAAGGTATGTTTAACCTTAAGAATTTGAGGACTTTATTTTAGGGAAGAATGCTTTTAACATAGAAATTTTTACCGTCTATAGATTTGTACGTTTAGCAAAAGACCTGTCAAAACAACAAAAGTTTTCATTTGATTTCAAATGGCTGTTAATTCGTTAATACTGGAATAAGGATGAATTTATCTGTATTAAATTTTAGCAAATTCAACATTTGTACTGTCAAAGTTTCGCAGCTAAACCAAAATATTCGTAATGACCTTGAAGGGTCAACAACAAAACAAAAAACAATTATTTTGTTTTTGAGTTAATCTCGGTGTAATTTTTGTATAGAAAACACGGTATACATATAAAGAGTGTCCCAATTAATAAATATTTTAGGAACACACCGTTTATATAAGACCTCGAATTCGAACACCCTTTACATTTTTACAATAAAATATCGATCTTAAATTTTAACAAGATGTATTGTTGTTGTTATTGTTTATATATATATATATATATATATATATATATAATTTTTTTCATCTTGAATGACGGCCAAGTCAAATATACGTATACTGTGTGTGTGTGCATGTATGCTACATTAATTTATAAGACAAGAGATTAAGAGAAAATATGTCTTGGGTAAAAATATAACAACAAAAATTCATTAAAATTATGCACGGTGTAAGGATATTATTTTTAAATTAATTTTTTTTAAAAATTTTTTTAATAATTTATTTTTAAAGATTATTGATGTAAATATTTACTTGGATAATTGTTTTAAGATTGTTGTGAGGAGATATATGTTCAATCTTATATAGGCATGCAAGTATATGGTTTTGTGTCTACGCTATCATGTTTAAGGAGATCTATACACTTATAAACTTTTGTTTTAAATGAAACTGAATATCTTGGCAAAAGCCATGCAACAGTTGATGACTTGTAAATTACTATATGAAGTCTAATCATATGTCAAAATGTTATTCATGTTGAGAAGTCATCAAAAGAAGTCCTATAACTATGCATGATTTTAACTTTATCAGCTTTTCATGGACAATGCTCATCAATCAAAGGAATCGACCTTTTCGTGCTGAAATCGTATGATCTATCGTTTTATCAGCCGCTAATGAGAAAATGATTAATACTTCTGTTCATACAAACTTTGTTAGCTTCTGTTAGCCAATTCATTTAGTTCATCTAAAACGGAAACGGCTGATTAATTCATTTACTCAGCTGTCAATCTATGCTACAATGGTGTGTGAGTAGATGCGATACCTCTACTCCCATTTATTCCACATATATGGTGACATATGGTTAAAAAACAAAGATCTAGATTAAAGACTTTGTAGTGAGTATCGAAAGCTCAATTCAGCCACAAGACCATTATTCACAACAGTATCACAATCGATGAATGAAATACGGCTTGCGGATATATTATCTTGCACAACCGACCAATAAGTGGCAGCAAGTTAAACTACAGACATCGACCAACCATTTAACACTAAACAAAACTTTATCCCCATACAGCAACTCGACCATCTATAAGGTTACCCAATAAGAAGTATAATTTGAATAGCCTGCTATTTAGGCAACTGCCAATTTTGAAGCTGTCATTTTTAACATTTGACAAGTAAGAAGTACGCCATTACTAAAAATGGTACGATGCACGCTTCAACAACGCATTGAAATTGTTAAAATTCACTTTGAAAATGAGGCTGATGCAACTGTTACGGTGAATGGATTGCGCTACCGAGCTATGATGATTAATGATTTTTTATCGCCGGAATTGGTAGATATTGTGGACAACGTTTATTTTCAGTAAGACAAGCAACGAAACAATCACAATTTTGCAAAAAAAGTTTCCTGACCGTGTGATTTCTCGAAGAGGTGATTACAATTGGCTACCGAGATCTTATGATTTAACATTTTGAAATAAGTCTTTTTTTAGGGCCACGTGAAAGATAAGGTTTATGCCAATACTCCACAGTCATTTTAAACGAGGTTTAAACGAGGGTTAACTCGATTTGAAAGCTGCGAAATTCTATTTTCTGCATCTATTCGAACTAAAGGTAACATCACCTGTATCTTTTTTTTCAAATATTTTCCGAGAGAATTTTTTGTAAATGCAGCTACTAATACGAATATGTATGCAATGCAACAAGGCAAAGTATCTTGGAAACACACCAATAGCAATGAATTAATTAAACTTTTTGCCATTCACATACAAACGGGTTAATTGAAGTTTTCCAAGGACTAAAATGTACTGGTCAAAAGATTTTGGTTTAGATATGGTTTCAAATTGCATGAGCTATGATAGATTCCGTGAACTTCGAACTTATTTGCATTTTGTAAATAGTTTAGAATTGGACAAGATAAACTTGTGAAAGTTCGACCAGTTATAAATTCTGTACGTAACTGATGCCTAGAATTTGCTATAGAAGAAAACATAAATAAACGACGGATGATTCCTTTTGAAGGGAAAGCCCTTTATTCCACGGGGAATAAAGGTGTACGTAGTGTGTAGCAAACATGGAAAACCATACGATTTTTTCCTCTATCAAGACAAAACAACTGAAATCTCGCAATCGGAACAAAAACGCTTCGGATATGGTGCAACAACAGTGCTGCATTTAATAAAACGTATAACAGAATTTGGCCATAACTTGCATTTTGATAATTATTTTTCAACTTACCAATTATTTGAAATTTTGAAAGAAAAGGAGATAAATGCAATTGGAACTCATCAATCGTTTAGGAAAACCATTATTGTTACCTGACACTGAAATGAAAAAGAAATCGCGAGGTTATAGTGACAAAATCAGTAGTTCAGATAATAAAGTAGTAATCGTGATGTGGCAGGATAATCGAATTGTCACTATGGGATCCAATTGTATTGGAAAAGGAGTTGAAAAAACCATAAAAAGGGGGGAAAAAAGCGCAAAAATAACTGCCGCAGCCGGAAGTAATTAGTAGATACAGTCAAAATATGGGAGAAATTGAACGGCTAGACCAATTGATCAGTTATTACTGAACTTTTATAAAGTCGCGAAAATGGACGTTGCATGGATATTTGGCAAGAGCGCTAATTGAGATGCAGCAACCTAATATAATAAAAATATAAACTCATTAAGTAATAAAACCCGTAAATGTGAAATCCGACCGTTAAAGGAAGTCCAGTTCGATATGGTAAGCCATTTACCAGAGTACAAAAGTTTTTTGATTTGCAAGAAGTTTAATGTTCATCTGTGCATTAATCGCGATAGGAATTGTTTCCTTACTTTTCATCAAAAATAATATTTTTATAATAAGGCGGATTTCCTACCAAATATTTTGAATACCTATACGTCGTTATGTGAACTTCCAATGTGATAACGTTAATTTTATGTGATTGTTTTTTATTATTTATTATTTTTTTTTTTACTTATAATTAGTTTTTATTATTACATTAAAAAAAGTTTTATAAAAAATAACAAGAAATATAGACCTATTTCTTATGAAATCGAACGAGAAATTTGAATTTTTTATTCATGAGGCACAACGATTACTAGATTTGTCCTATTTAAATTGTCCCTAATAACTCATAAACATAAAATATGAATTACCAAATTTTTGTTTTCAATTAAATCTGGAGTACGGAGTGATAGGGTTAAATATTACAAATCAATTGAATTTACCGTTTTATGATTAATAATCTCCAAAAATCTAATTCACATACTCTTTATTTGACACAAAACTTTAAAATTAATATAAATTAGATTTTAAAAAAACTGATTAAAAATTACAAATAAATTAAAATAACGGTTTTATGACCAATACGTGAAGTAATCTACAAAAATCTAATTTATATACACTTTATTTGACACAAAACACTAAAATTAATATAAATTACATTTTAAAACAAATGATTAAATATTACAATTCAATTGAATTAACCGTTCAATAACCAATACGTCATGTAATCGCCAAAAATCTAATTTATTTACACTTTATTTGACATAAAACTTTAAAATTAATATAAATTAGATTTTAAAACCATTGACTAAACATTACAATTCTGGTGGTTTTTTAGTGTTTTTGTGTTTTAATCTGTTTTGGTATTAGTGTGTACGTGTGCATCAAGGACAAATTGGGCATCTGGGATGGTGAATTGGATAACATACTCTGTCGTTTCCCAGAGTTCAGGTATCAATGCGACATTTGTAATGTGCATTGTTAATTTATTTTACGTGCATTGGTATAGTAGGTACATAAGTATGTACATGATAAATCGGTGTAGTACATATTACATGGTATAAACCATATAGTCAGGGCCAGCGCGGGTGTTTTATAAAAGCCGTGCTATAACTTTCGTACACCGATACGATAAAACAATCGGTACACTAACGGTAAAAAAAACGTATATAAAATTATATAAAAACGTATATAAAACGTATATGTATAGTGTTTTGTAATTTTTTACGTTTCTACTATACTTTTTGTGTTTAATGTAGAGAGAGAGAGGGAAAGAGAGTATTGTTTTCCTGGTTCTCTTTTTATTTATATTGCTTCGTTGTAATTTATAGCAAGTTTACTAACAGGTTCAAATTTTGTTTTTGAACAGTTTCGGGATTTAATGTGTGTTGTTGTGAAATGATCGGTTTATAAAGGGTTGACCAAAAGGAGTGCTTTATATTGATTGATTAATCATGATTGATCAATATGCATTATATTGACATTTTCAAGTTTTGAATTGGGTAACAGCATGAATAGTGTTGCAACTTTATTATTTTGGGTTTTAATTAGCAGCAATATGGCTGGTGGGATATCGTTGATATTGCTTTTGTTAGAGGATTTTTATAAGAGGTCATGGAACGGTTGATTCAATTGATTTTTAATCAATTTAAAAAAAAAAATGTCTAATTTGTGTTAATTTTGTAGTTTTGTCAGGTAGGGTGTAAATAAATTATATGATAAATGGATTGCAGTGATTCGGAAAAGTGGCTGAAATTCCGAAAATATTGTTACTTTACAACGGTGACATTTTATGACGGTGACGTTTCATCAATTTTTTGGAAGTCAAATTTGTGAAGGTTTGAGTTTTATGTCAAATAAAGTGTGTAAATTGGTTTTTCGGCGATTGTGTGATGTATTTGTTGTAGAGCGGTTGATTCAATTGGTTTGTGGTGTTTAATCAATTTTTTTTTTTAAATATTTAGTTGTGTAATTGTGGGGGTTTTGTCAAGTGGGGTGTCTATAGGTTGTATTTCGGCAATTGTATGACGTATTTGTCGTGGGGCGTTTGGTTCGGTTGGTTTGTAATGTTTAGTCAGTTTTTTAAGATCTGATTTGTATGAATTTTAAAGTTTTGTGTCGAATGGAGTATATAAATTGGATTTGGGGGGCGGTTGATTCGATTGGTTTCTAATGTTTGATCAAGTTTTGTGGGATCTGGTTGGTATTATTTTGTAGTTTTATAGTTTCATGTTTTTGTAGATGTGATAGGTCGATTGATTGTAGATTTCAGGCGGGGGATAGTCTAATTTATTACAGGCTTGCAAGAATTATATTGTTGTATTATGGATTGATTAGTTAATGTTTTCAGAGACAATTCGTGGTTTTCGGGCGGGGGCCAACACAATTTGTTACAGCTTGAGGCTTGTGGGAGTTGTATTGATTGATAATTGTATTATTGTGTTGGGGATTGTTTGATTTGTGGTTTCGGGTTGAAATTGGTTCTGTTTCTTGTAGCTTGTGGCTAAAAGCGGTTGGTTCATTAATGAATTTTGTTTTCGGGAAGCCTCTGCGGATTGCAGTTGAAGGGTGGCACAATGGAGTTGCTGATAAGAGATGACAGAATGCAGAGCTGTTCGGTAGGGCTGTGATTGTCTTGTGCTTGCGGTGTTTTAAATGTTGGCTGCTGGCAGGCTGAATCAGTTCCGTCATTGATGACCTACCTTTCCTACCCCACAGGAATTTGCTGGCTGTTGGTTGTCACGGTGTCTGTAACCGGGTCGATCACAGTACTTGACTAGTGTTTTGTCTTGTCCCTCCAAGTGTATGGGGGAAGGGTGTACGGTGGTTCCGGCGCTATCCGAGAGATTCTGCTTGGTGCTTGGTCGTACATTCTGGATCAATCAATCAAATAATTTTCGAATGTGACATGTCCCTGGTTAGGATTTTCATACACGCACTTGTGTATTTAGTACAAAACGGTTATTCGATCGAGTTCGAGCGTGTAATTGTTTTGTTAAAATTTTATTTAAATTAATTTCGGTAATATTATTTCTATTTAAGTGAATATAAATAGGAGCTCACTTAATAAATTTTAGCAGCATGGAGTTGAAATATTCAATTTGTAAATTTCCGTCGAAAACTAATGCTTTATATTACAGGGTACGGTTAAGAGTAATTAGTGCATTAAATAGTGTTGTTGGATTGTCGAATTTTATATTATTATATTTCTTAAATTTTATTTTTTGATATTCTTATATTAATATATTGTTATTGAACAAATTAATAAGTTTGTACTTTCAGGAGAAAACTAATCCAGTTTATTTCAACATTGGCTTCCAGGTAACCAGACCAATTCTGTCAATGCTAACAAACCTTTCCCTTCCCTACACCACAAAAATACTAACTATCGATCGCTTAGGTGTCAGTAACCGGGTCGAGTCTGTCACAACTAACATTCCTTCCAATCCTTTGGTTTTGTTATATGTAACACGGGTGTACGGTGGTGCCCAGCATTCCGGGAGTTCCTGGTTCGTTCTTGGCCGTAAACTCTAATCAATCAATCAATCAATCAATCAATCAATCAATTGACTAAACATTACAATTCTGTATGTAATCGCCAAAAATCTAATTTATTTACACTTTATTTGACACAAAACTTTAAAATTAATATAAATTACATTTTATAAAAATTGATTAAACATTACAAATCAATTGATTTAACCGTTTTATGTACCTATAAAAAGTTATCTAATTAAAAATTTAAAACATGTCGTTTAGTTCTGGTTGAAATTATAAAACTATCTAAAAGATCGGCTGCTATATTCAAAACAGTTTTTTTAGTCTAGGTTCAATTAGTGGTTTCGATAATGTTTCTACTTTATACCACTATAGCCCCTATAAATGTTATGAAAGTAACAATTTTGTAAGAGGAATGCGTACATTGAAGAGGAAAAAATTCCAAATCAAAGTTAACCACAAAATTACATTACATTTTACAGTTATTGTGCAAAACAAAAATTAAAATAAGACAAATTTGGGTACCAATTTTACTTCCTTATCATATACGTATTACTTATATATTGTTTATAATATATGGAAGGGTAAGAATAATGTAAGAAAAATATCTTTAAAATATTATGTTCAGTTTGAAAACCACAAATGGTACGTCAACCTAACGAAAATATAAAGATACACATTTGAAGAGTTTTTTAGGATAAGATAACATGATAAGCATATAAAAGAAAATCGGAAAAATGTCTACTTAAATATTTATTTTTATGTTTTCTTGCATATTTATGTATATACGAGATTATTATTATTATTATTATAACCCTTACATTATTGTTTTATTAAGACATTTTACGTTATTTGAATTCATCTTAAAAACTAATAAAATATACAAAAGTAACAAATATTAAGGGTTATTGTTAAAGAAAATGAGAAGACAATCCAATTTAACACTCTACCATATACCGGGATATATGTTATACATAAATATTTTATATCACATACATAAAAAAAAAAATAAAAAATAAAGTCAAGATGATATATTGCAAACATTCTTGAAGACGAGATGAAATTCTTTTATTTTTGGTCATCCCAAACTATTTATCAACTTTTTTTTTTTTTTTGTACTCTCAGCTAAGAAGTGTCCAAATTTTTGTCTTAAGTATATATAGGGGCGAATTATATATAACGGACATAAATAATAACAATGACATGTACGTGATTGTGATAAGAACTTTGATTCACTATAGTGCGTGTACGTTTATGTTGAAACAATAATTCATGTTTTAAATGTTGTGTCGTCAGCGGCGACTGATAACATAATGCAATGAGAATTGGTTAATTTATCTTGGCGATAAATCATGCTGGCCTAAAAAAATAGTGAATAAGAGTTGCAACTTTATTAATTATGGTCTATACTTTATAAAGCAGCAACTATAAAGTTCTACTATATGTGTAGTAGAAAGATACAAAAATTCAAACGATGTTACAATTTCTAGATTAGAGTTCAACATCTTAACATGGGGTTCGAAAATAAGTTGAAAATGTGCTTACGAACAGCTATTCTCACTACACTACAAGCATTCCCACCACCCCCAGTGGTAAATTTGCTTAAGTCTATAAATCCACCTATAATTACATACAAAGATTTAGCCTTACAATCTAAATCAGAATGTGTGAAAATTCGAGAGGTTAAATTTTCATGCGGTTCTTCAGGTTGGATTTTTAAAATCCGATCCGGTACTACGGCGCTCTTGTTTAAACATAGCCATTAAAACTTCTTGCAGCGGTGCAACGCTTTAAACAAACTTTATCATCAATAATGGAAGACCTTATGAACACCCAAAACCAACGAGGCCAGGAGCTCATCTCACAAATTTCCAAGCTGCAACGAGAAGGAAGTACCTTAATCAGAAGCCAGTTGGACAAACATCAGCAAACCGTAAGATCGATGTACGAAAGTTTTTCCGCGGGTGACCATAAACTCATGGCTACTAATGAGTTAGGTTAGGAACATCCGGATGTGTTGGAACGAAAAACAGATACGACGTGCCTACAACCATTTCATTGAGGAGTGTAACGCACATCATGTGCTCCTTCAATAAACCATCCAAAAAGCAGCGATTAAAAATTCACACCTAACCATCAACCATCATTGAAACCTCCGTCACAAGCTACGATGATACGATCGTCTGTACCCATCAACCAGGAACACCAACAGTTACTCCACGAGGAGAACATCAATAAACGGCTCTCGTATGGACACCATCAAAGTAGATTGTGAAACAGAAAAATGTTTCCGGAGTTATGCGGATCAAGATCAACCAAACTAATAATGATTTTGCGGTAACTAGGCAGCAACATCGAGCCATCCTGATCAACATCGATAAAGAGGAGCTATTTGCAAAATACTTTGTAGAGGATTACTACGGGGAGCTCACCCGGAATGAAGAGGACACTTTATTGACACTATATGACAGCCTTAGCAATGAGCTCAAAATAGAGGTTCCTATTTTCTACTGTGAGTATGACAAATGGCCATCCTTTAAAGACATCTTGATCACAGTAATCCTCCAAGGTACACTATCAAACCTCAAAAGGATGTGTTATTTTAAGTCACTCATAGAAAAAGATGCGGCAAAGCTCATCTACTACATGTCTGCAGTTGAAGGAAATTTTGAAAAGGCGTGGAGTATCTGGCAAACAATATACGACAATAAACATCATTACACCATTTAAATTCAGCGATGGCATCGAACGTCCGAAGCCTGCATGATATGGTCATCGAAATGATACATAACATCTAAAATCTCAAACTAGGTAATCCCTTCGAATCGTTTGTGGGTCATCTAATAATAAAAAAGGTCGATGCAGACACGCTGGAAAAGTTTGAAACATCTCTCAGCAGCCCACGAGAAATTCCCAGTCTAGACCAGTGCTTTGAATTCTTGCTGCGATGGTTCCAGTCGGTAGAGACAGCAAAGGTTCAAAAACCATTCACCACGCGAGCCACTGAACCCGAGCAAAACCATCATTAGCGGGCCGTACTTCTTGGTACCGAAGGTAGCAGTAACCGAGTTTATGCGCAAAAGAATAAGTCCACATGATCAAGTTCACATGCTTTATTTCAGGTAAGTATTCATCCACGTTTTTCATCCCTAGATCGGTTACAGGTTGACGCATATGTGTTGTCACAAATTACGAAGAATGTTCCGAAAAGGCAAATTAAACAGAATAGTCGATTGATTGGCTGACTCTTTGTTTGACACCCCCGCCCCTAGCAACACATCTTATTGGGAATATATGGTGATTACATCGAAAGCCAAATAATCAGGAGAAAACCAGGCGCAATCAAGACAAGCTTCGGTTGGGCATTATCAGTCTCACATCAATAGTATAACTGGCATCAATGGGTAAAAGTTTCCAGCGGAACGAAGATAGAACAAAAGATGCAGTGATTCTGGGAGTTGAAGGAAACAACTGATAATAATGGTGCAGAAGAATCCACGGGTAACATATCTTGTGCAGGTACTTTTCGGAAAACCACCCTAAGGGACCCTGATGGACGATATATAGCTGCCATTCAATGAAACGCAGCTGGACCATCTAGGAAGCTCAAAGCGACGGACAATCGAGCGGTTTTGGCAGCTCGAGAAAAAACTGGAGTCAGATTGGGAATTAAAAAAGTTATACTCTAAATTTATGACCGAGTACATCAGCATAGGTCACGTGAAACGAGTACCTCACCACGGAAGAAAATATTACTTGCCCCATCATGCTGTTATAGAAAACACCGGAAGCCCCAAAAATTCAAGTAGTTTTGACGCATCGATGAACACATCAACTACCATAAGTCTGAAAGACATTATGCACATCGGGCCTGCGTTACAAAAAGATTTATGGACCATATTGTTAAAGTGGAAGAAACATCGGATATTTTTTTCTGTGGATATCTAGAAAATGTATCGACAAATTAAGATACATGAAGAACATTAACGGTATTAGACAATTGCCCAGATCTATTGACCGACATACCTAAGGAGTAGATTTTGAGTGATGACCTCGCTTTTCGGGATGAACAATCAAGTAAAAACCCCGACCATCACTTCTCATTCAAAACTCTGGGAGTGCAATACAGCCCAGCTGGAGACTATTTTCTATTTATCGTAAATTTACTACCCAACAACAACGAACTTACAAAGCGTCAATTTTGATCTGAGATTACAAGAATCTTTGACCCATTAGGGTGGCTAGCATCACTGATAGTCAAATGTAAAATAATGTTAGCCTTATGGAATCTTGATGTAAAAGCTGGGACGACAAGCTACCAACGGAATTTGCGGACAAATGGAATCGAATCAAATTGGATCTGAAGCTACATCAGTTATTATAAGGAGAAAGTTTTGCAATATTTCTGAACATGCATATGCAGCGGTTGTCTACTGTAAGATCAACACCAACAGTGAAGTAGTAACACATATTCTGACTGCGAAATCCAAAGTCGCGCCAACAAGAACCACAGTGACCATCCCAATACCTCTATCAACTTGGAAATCATTTGTAGCAAATCGTGTGACCGAGATCCAAGCCAACAGCCATACAAGTTGTTCGAAACATGTCAAATCCCTAGATAATCCAGCCAATTACGCATGCCGTGGAGTAAACGCAAAGCAATTATCATCAAGATATAGCGGTGGAACGGGCCTATCTTCTTATGGAAAGGGAACCAACAATATGACGAAAACACATTCGAAACATCGGAAAAAAAGAAAACAACTGTCTCAGCGCATCACAAAGAATTCAAGCAGAATTGACGATTGAAAGTCTCACTAATACCTAGTCATCCCTTAAATGCCTCATCTGCATCACTATCTATCTATTAAGATAGCGACTAAAGCTTCGTGAAGTGACACAACTACAAGAATGGGATCACGCTTTGAGAGCATTAGTCCGTGTAGTACAGATCCTGGAATTCAAGGGAAAACACTCTTACCTAAAGAAAACCAAATCCTTCAGCAAAAACAGCAAGCTGCAATCAATACATCCGATTTTGGATATACACAACGTTATTCGGGTACGCGGACGATTAGATAATGCTCAGTTACCTTACGAAGAACGACATTCAATGGCCTTACCGTATAAGTGGCCACTTATCAACCTAATCTTAGACTGGGGTCATCGAGAAACATTACACGAAACTAATGCATTATCACTGGCGCATAAACACAAGCGTTACTGGATCGTCAAAGGGATGCAAGCGATAAAATACCGCAGTTTTCAGTGCAAACGCTGTCAATGCTTCAAAATCAAAACAGCAGAATAGCTAATGTGAAACCTACTCTATTCTCGAGTCAACCGTTTACTCATACGGAAGTCGACTATGCAGAACCCATATACCTTCTAATGAGTACAGGCTGGGGAAATAAAACATACAAAGGCTACATCTACATCTTAATCTGTTTGGCCACCAAGGCTATTCACAAAGAGGTAGCATCCGATCTGTCAACTGCAGGTTTCATAAGCGCTTTCCGAAGATTCATTGCCCGAAGTGAAAAGGTTTCTTATGTGTACAGCGACAACGAGACCAATTTTGTTGGGGCCCATAACCTACTGCAACCAATAAAGTGGCACTTTATTCCATGAGCGTCACAACATTTCAGTGGACTTTGGGAAGCAGGCATAAAATCCATCAAAACCCACCTAAAAAAATGTAAATGTAAACACGAAGCTAACTTACGAAGAAATGACCATGTTATTAACGCAGATAGAAGCGTGCTTAAACTTCAAACCACATTGTCAATTTACCAACACTTTAGCATAACCACCACTTTAGCTAACCTTCTATGGTTAGCTTACCTTTTAAAAAAACCAACAATCAAACTAGGAGGTTCTTTCAATCAAAGATTTGGGGCACTAGAAAGGCGGTTTGCTCACAATAAGGTTTTGTATCAAATGTTTGACCAATTTATGGCGGAATATGAGTCACTTGGACGCATGAAAAAGCATTACCACTTTTTCTAGTCACCGCAGAGTACTCAAACAAATCAAAAGTGCCAATTTAGAACCCGCAGTTGTTAAAACTATCCAATCCAGCATGTACATAGGCAATATTGATTACAATAATTATTGAAAGGTCTAGATATAAAACTACGAAATTGGGTGGTCAACTCTCGTATCTTACTTGAAAACATTCTACTAGTCGACCAGGAGGAAGGTGGGAAACCTATCAAAGAAAGTTACAAAGTGGATCATACAATAAAACTTTTGGGCTTTGAATATAACTCACTAATTGACGTTTTTAAATTTAAGGTTACGCCATCAACAAATCTGACAAAACATTTTGGCTCGCTCCAATAAATCTAAAAATCAAAATGTTCATTCAGTGGCTGTGGTGCCAACAAAGGAGGCCTTATATTGGCATAAAATACAAAAGAATCTGTATAAATTGCGGAAGAATATCAGTACCCCAAGTTAGTAAGTTAGTTTTAGGTGGCCACCCAACAAAAGGCAAATACACATATGGTCCGTAGTCTTACCACAGATATTGCTTCTCCGCACTACTCTACTGTAACCAACTTGAGCTTCTCACAAAGTAGTAGATATCTCTTTCTCTTACGCTCAATTTACTGAAATGCGTTAGATCACTAAGGAGGTGAACTCTCAAAAACTTGAGTCTGTTTTGAGACAGACTAGGATAGGTGCATAAAAATTAAGTATTGTTTCCCCTTCTTCTTCGTCGTTACAGCTTCGACAGTAATCGTGAAAGAAAACACCAAGTCTGCTGGGATGCTTTCCAATAAAACAGTTGCCAGTAATGACAACCCACAACTGTGCTAATATTTTGGCTTTGCATAGATATTACCTGATTAGACCATTTTAAATCCAGATTAGGCCAAATCTGCCTAGTAATTACACATGAGATGCAATTTGCCCATCTATTGTTTGTAATTTTACGAGCTTCTTTTTTAAGAAGCGATTTGCATGTAGCAAGTGGTACTTCGATGTCCACCTTGCAGGGTAAGCTGAGGCAAGTGATACTGCGTCGCACGAGTTCATCGGCTTTCATATTTCCCGTAGTATTAAAATGCCCTGGTACCCATATAAGATGGATATTGAGCTGTTCAGCTATCTCGTTAAGAGTTTAAAGACAACTCCGGGCTACTTTCGACGTGATAAAGCCTGATTGTAAAACTTTGATAGCAGCTTGAATATCCGTAAAAATGCCAATATATCTTACAGATATTACATGATACTTCATCCAGTCTATGGCTTGCTTGATTGCTATAGGCTCGGCCTGAAAAATACTGCAATAATCAGGGAGGCGGAAAAAGAGATTTACAATTAGTTCTTCGCAGAAAACCCCTACGCGACCTTTCCATCAATTTTTAAGCATAAGTACCCCAAAATATCAATACAAATAACTCCTCCCAGAGTAGAGCTTCATGGTTTTTGTGGTATGTTGTCACAAAACCCATGGATATACTGTCGTGTCATCAGAAGAACACGAAATTACCACAAGCATACTTTCAGCCAAAACGAAGGTGGCTCCTATGAAATAGTTATCTTTACCACGCTTGAAGTTATGTGGTGCCACTTTACTGGTCAGCCTTGAGAACGTAGTCAAGTTAGAAACAGTGCTTCTATAGAGGTATTATTCCAGAAGAGTTACACATCCATTGTTTATGATGGAATAGACCAACTTGGTTGCAAAAAACATAAGACCATTGGCCGAAACAAAGAACTATGATCATATTCCAACTTTGACATCTACTTCTGATAAATCACATACATTTATTGAACCAGACAGCCTTGGAATAATGAAGACTTGAGTTTTCAATGTTGTATCGAAATTAGCAGATGGTATTGTATGATGGACGGCACTTTTTATTTTTCAAATTTCTATTCGTTTTATGTCAGTTATATGTACCATTGAACCTGCTTGTTTTCTAAAAAAGAAGTTTGTTCCTGATCTATCTGATGATGCATGTAATTTCATGTAATGCTTCCTGTAGCTCCATGTTTTTGGATCTACACTAAAGTACTCTGTGCCCCATTTAAACAGTTAAAGCACCTCTCGCTCCTTTTTATTATAGCGGATTTGTCAACTGAAGTCAAACTATTGTAGGTGTCACATTCAAATATTCGATGTTTTCTGGGTACACATTTCGGACATGGGGTGCTATTGCCCGGTTTGAAGTGATCTGATCTGCAAAATAATATGACCTGCGCAAAGCTCTTTATTAACTTGATCATACCAATGTGATTTACCAAAAAATCTAGAAACTCTTTGAAAGTAAAAAACTGCTTCTCATTTTGCTCCCCAAAATTGTTACGATTATCGCTATATAGATCCACACAAAATCATCTACGCGCAGTGAATGTTTTGTATAAGCTGCGATGAATGTTTCAGCGTTAAAATCACTGACTGGTTCAATTTGTATGGTCTAAGTGGTCCAGTATAGTCACCTCCGGTATTTAGAAATCGTCTTCCACGCGTGATACGTACTGCTGGATAATTTCCCATGAACTACGTTCTAGTCTGAGCATTGCACCAATAAAACCGATAAATTAGACATTTAGCTATTAAATGTCGTGGTAGATTGCGACTGTGTGTAATCCATTACCTGATTTGCAGATGATGTAAATCACCTGTATTCCTCCATGCATTGTTTGTTCATGTGCTTTTTGGATTAGTAGCTTAGCTATTGACCGAGCAGTTGGCGCAGTGGTTAAAGCTGTGGTATTTGGGATGGGAGGTACCGGGTTCGAAACCCAACGGAGGAGGGTTGCAAAAAGGATTTTTGATCACCTGATAACGATCGGTGATGACGAAGAACACAACTATGACCCCCTGTTGGAGTGCAGAATCCATAGGCCGAACAATCGTACATGTCAGTGCAGGCTGACTGGGGCAATGCAATGTGCAGATGAATTTAAAATCGAACCTGTATTCATCCGTCCTCGATCTGGGTGGTGACTGCGTAAGGTCGGACGTTAAAAATTAACCGCGAAAGAGTTGGGAGAGCCTTGGCGCCAGAAAAGATTGCAGGATTAAAAAAAAACAAAAGAAAACTTAGCTTTTGGATGGTTTTTCGTTATGATAACTGAATGCTTTTCATGAAAGCTCTAAGTAGCTACGTTTCAAATCAACCGCCGACACATAAAGTTTCATCGTGTCGGAATGGGGACAAAGATTTAATTTTATAACCTAATACTTTTATCGATTCTGTCCAGAAATATGTTGGAGTCTGCCCAGACTTCATATCTTATTACACTTTGTCCATTAAGTTCCCAAATAAACTGGCTTCTCATAACTCTAATTTTGGAAATTTGGTTGCTTTTGGTGCCACACGTGTTTTTAATGTTAAAAATGTACCCTTGTGTTATAGAAATATATCACGCTACTTCAGAAGCGTCAAGAAAATCGTGTAATTCTTCCAGTAAAGCTGAATCATAATGGATCCACCTTGGTATTTTTATCTACTCCAGTTTCGGAAAGGATACATAATATTCATGATTTTATTAGATGTTTTTTGGCAGTTACTGTGCGGTTACTTAGTGGATCACTAAGTTTGATCCACTATGGATTCCAAATTAATCGTAGTGTTTTTATTAAATCGTTATTAAATATTAAAAGGTAGAATGATTTCGAACTCATGGATCGACACTTTTTACGAGTTTATTAGAGGCCCATTTTCTCTTTGTAGTAAGCTAATCAGTTGATCTTGCGCTTTTGCTTTTTCTAGGTTGTCACTTCCTGAAAACCAGTCTTTTACGTAGAAATAACTTCAAAATATTTTCGATTTAGATTATTTCCTTAACAATTTATAAAGACACGCACACAAACAATGCCTAAATCAATTTGTTCCCATCGCAGCATTACGGATGAAAAAATGATACTTAAACAAGACACAAGTCAAATATTAAAAGTTTAAACATATCATTCCACCCAAATAATTTGCAAACTCATTATACAATTACGTATTATATAAGATTAAGGCGCCGTTTAATTAATTAAATCCAGGTATAGATACGTGCTAACATCCATTTCGTGATTTACACGAACTCGAATCGCCTATAACCAAATTTCATTGCTTACAATTTTTTTGATTAATCGATAGCCTTTACATAATTTTTTGTGCAAAATGCAACTCATTAAATTAAGACACTTCGATCATCAAAATAATTGGAGAGGAAATACAATCTAAGTGCAATCAAAGTGTATACTCGTAATGTAGCAACAGGTAACACACCAAGTAATTTAATTTTTAATTTGTTAATCTTGTATTAGGTCATATTATTATACATTCGAAAATCATTTTTTTTTTTTTTTGTAAGATTATTGAAGTTCAGCGTAATGACAGAACAATTAACCTTCAAACGAAAAATTATGAATTTTTTTTTTTCGCTAGAAACCAAAAATTATTTTGTTATAATAAATAGATTTCAAAACGATAATTTATCCAATTACACAAAAAAAAAATTAAATAAGCGAAATAGGTAATTTATATCGCGAGTCGTACAAGAGACGAATACAAAATTAGCAAAACCATACCAAAAATATATAAAACGTCTTAACGAACTGACTCAAATTAACCTTGACAATAAATCAATATAATGGAATAACACTAATAATTTTTTTGGTATATTGTAGAACAGAAATTGACCGATTAGTTGTAGATAGATTATTATGTCTTTTTATGTATTTCCGCAAAATTTAATATGATTTTGATTCATAAGTCTTAACTATATAAACGTCATCTTATAAAACACAGTGGATACCTTTACCAAATTTAATCACAGTTGGGTATATGAACAATTCGATTAGATGAATTTAATATATTGTGATATTTGAGATTTTAACCGCAATCCAGTCTTCTACTTGAACTATTGTCTTTAACTCACTGCATATCTTACCTAGTTGTTTCGCTTCAATTAGCATAGTTCTTTGCCAAATCATCAGTGGTCTTTCGGCTTTTCTTTTTTCTTGCCGATTCCATTCTAATGACATCCTGTCAATGTCATATCAATGTCAAAGGCAGGACATGTTCAAGATCTTATGGAGAATGTTGAAGCATTTTTTGGTTTTGTAAATTATTTGACTTATGCACCAAACATTGGTGCCGAAACCTAGAAATAGTAAATTACAAGGACGGGGTGAACGCATAAGAATATTTAACTCGAGTATTCCAGAGCACGTGTCAGCTATATAATCTCAAATAGCATCAATCTGTGTATTGTTCGCGATTTTTCTGGTTATATGAGTATTAAAACGGTAAAGTCAAAAGATTACGGTGATTTATAACGATTAGAACTAAATTTCAAACATTTCAGAAGTTGATATTTATATTGAACCAATATGAGAGTACTTCCAACCGTAATCACTCGTCGCTGGAAAACTCATTAAGTCATTTAGCATCCTACTCAAATCATGGACAAAAAGGTGCTGAGGAAATTCGCCGAGTACATCAAAAGATGCGTTAAAGCTCGTGCTACCCTAACACGTCTGGAAAATGACATAACCTCAATCACGATGACTAACATGGATTTACAAGACGCTTAGGTTTACTTGGAGCAACTCAACAGATGCTGTCGGGAGTCATTTTCTAATCGTATTCTTTGAAGAATACGATTAGAAAATGAGACATTGATCCCAAATCAACCAAAATCACCAAATTCAAGCAAATATTCTTAAAATTAAAGGCAAAACTAAGAGGCGTGGTACATGATACAAATCCTCTATTGACTGTGCAGTTCAAAAGCAACTGAATGAAATGATGACTTCGTTTAACGCTCATCAAAGGTACCTATTAGACACGATTAGGGAAACAGGCATGGCCTTGATACCAAAGAAAATTCTACCCCCATTAGACATCCCATCCTTCTACGGAAAAAAGTCAGAAGAGTTTCAGTCATTCAAAGACATATTTGAAGCAGTAGTTGATAAAAACGTGTCCATATCAGACTGTCAGAAGCTCAGTTATTTAAAGGATCTACTAAAGTGAGAGACGCTCACAACTTTGTTTGCCATATAACAATCACCGACGCCAACTATAAGAATACCTGACATAAAGTATGCAAGCGATTTAATCAGCCGGGCCAAGTCATCCAAGCATTCGTTAAAAAGTTTTTGGACCAACCAAGAGCCCTAAATAAGAGAGTTCACTCGCTTCGAAAGGTAGTTAACACGTCCACCAAAGTAATAGCTGGATTCAGTGTCTTGGGCGATGAAGCCAAGTCACGCAATATATGGATAAACCACATAATAATGAACAAATTGGACGATGATTCTCGAAGAGCATGGGCAACCAAAACTGTGGATGTAAAATATCCAACCTTCGGATCGACTTTCTCGAAAAACTATGCACAGCTCTCAAATATTGTGAGATATCAAATAGACGGCCACAACCTGGGCGACATAGTAATGAAATCAAGATGCATCATGCTTTTACATCGAAGTTGAGTACTTCAACTCAACCTACCTATAAAGCAAGTGTGTCGTCATGAACCATAACGTGACGCAAATGTTCCAGTAATCATCGTCTCCAAGACTGCCTAGAATTTAAAGCATTAAATGTAAGTGCTCCAAAGGAGTTCGTAGTCTCATCTGGATTTTGCTTTAATTGCCTAGCCAATGGCCATATCTCAAAGGTATGTCGTTTCTTCAGAAGATGTTACTTGTGCCGTAAAAAACATTATACCGTCCTGCATCCTTCTTCAGAAACTAACAATGAACAACCTTCGTCTCAGCACGAGGGCACAAAAGCTAATGTCGCAACAACTACATCCAACAACGCTTCTCATATTAGCATACATACTGCATTGCTCCAGTTAAGTCCACTCCTACCTATAAAGCACAATACATCATCCGTAACACTGAAGGAGACACCTACATGGGACGTATGCTTTTAGATTCGGGATCCAACAGCTCCATGATCAGTGAGACTTATGTCTCCCTTCGAAAATTCTGGGAGCTGGACGAATTACCAGAGCATAGCCACATGACCATGCAAGAACGCAAGTGCGAGGAACTATTTCGTGACACAACGTACCGCGAGAACAGGGCCAATTCGTAGTATGACTCCCATTTAACCCAAACGCGTCACCACTTGGAGAATTACTATCACGAGCAATTGCCCGTTTTACTAGCATAGAAAAAAGGCTACAATCGGACATACACCTAAAGAAGAATACATCAAATTCATGGATGAATACTTCAATGCGGATTATATGGAAGAGCTCAACGCTGCAGATCACTTAATTCCATCATCAAATCACTTCTACCTGCCGCACTATCCGCATAGAAAAAAGGCTACAATCGGACATACACCTAAAGCAGAATACATCAAATTCATGGATGAATACTTCAATGCGGATTATATGGAAGAGCTCAACGCTGCAGATCACTTAATTCCATCATCAAATCACTTCTACCTGCCGCACTATCCGGTGATAAAATAAGCGAATGTCACGACAAAGATACGGGTTGTATTTGTCAGGTGGCGACTGTCAAGTCTTCGGTATTTCTCGCAGTCAAACGTTAATGGTAAGGCCAATGGGTCAACCAGATCTTACATCAATCCTAACACGATTCCGACTTAACAAGGTAGCACTTACGGCAGATATGTAGCAGCTGTTTTGACAGGTATGAGTACATTCAGATCACATGAATTATTAGCGCATCGTATGGAGAAGAGATCCAACCGAGTCACTCAATTAATTTAAGTTAACAACCGTTACTTACGGAACTGCATCAGCTGCTTATCTTCCCACTCGAACACCAGCTCAATTAACTAAAGTCGTCGAAACAACCAACCCAGTCGCTTCAGCTATTATTAACAACGACTTCTATGTGGATGACATTTTGAGTGGTGCTCACTCCAACGAAGCAGCCATCCCTTCAAGCAAAAGTATTCATCAAGTGGTGGGCACAGCAGAATTCACGTTGCATAAATAGGCTTGCAACTCTGAAAGGCTTCTGCAAACCATCGGTGCGAAAGATCCAGTTAGCACCATAGCAATGACGAAAGGCAACCCGCATAAAGCATTAAAACAACACTGGAATTGCGAGAAAAATAGCTTCACCTTCAAAATCATCCTCGAACCTAGTGATCTCACACTGACAAAGCGTCTCTTTGTTTCGGACGCGTCTCGCGTGGGATGACGCTGTGCCCACTGAAATTGCTGATACTTCGATAAGCCTCAAGGTTAAGATGGAGCACGTCGAGCGAACTAAAATACCAGGACAGCTGAGAGACAACGACAAATAAGGAAGCCCATGAATTCTGCGAAGCCAGCAAGGCAGCTTATACGCTGCAGCAGTTTACTCAAAGGTCATTAATCCGATCGGCGAGATTAGAGTATACCTAATCGCATCCAAAACAAATCGCATCCAAAACATACCATCTTACTCCTGGACATAGGTTCTGAAATAGTGCTCCATATTGGTTAACCAAACAGTCCGCAACTCTACCAACGTTTATTGCGAATCGAACGATCGTGAGGCAGGTGTCAAGTGCATGAAGCATCACCTAATACAAAGCACCAACAATGCAATTCTCAGTTTAGAAGAATTCTCTACTCTACTATGTGAGGTAGAAGTAATCCTCAACTCTCGTCCACTCACGCCAACATCCAACGACCCAATTGATAACCCGTATCGTGTCGGTTAAAACCGGGTATAATATAGATATAATTACATGACTCGGCCCATTAGCCATTGAGTAGTTTGCAGGTTAATTAGCCATTGAGTAGTTGTCATGTATAAGGACGACGTCATTTATCTCCCAATTTTTATGTGTGATTTGCCATTTGGATCTGCCTTGAATCGGTCTGGAATTGAGAAAGCCTTCGATTTTTATGGTTGAAATTTCTTTCAAGGTTAGTAGGCATCTCCAATAGAATAAGTTATTTACGTTCTGGCAGATTTGACAGCACTTTCCCACCTTGATGAGGTGCTGCTGGTGGAATAAATCGCCAGTTAATTTTCTTCTTCAAAAGATTAGAAATAATTTCATTATAGTATTAGTTTTTAAAAATTCATATATTTCTTGAAGGTGGTTCTTTGCCCTAACAAAGTTTATTGCATTATCGCAGTATATGGCGTGGTTGGTGTATGGTTATATAGCGTAACTGGTTGACATTTTCCTCTTCAACTTATGCATCTTCGTAATGCGCCTATTGTCTTTGGCTAGCCATGATGACCCATTACACCACTCGTTATAGGTACCATTCGTTAGATAACATTTCTCTACTTAATTCTCCTCTAGTCTCACAATCAGCAGGGTTGTGTTTAGATGGCATGTGTCGCCATAAATCCCTTTTGTGGATCCTTATAATTTCTGACGTGCGGTTTGCAACAAAGGTTGTTCAACGTCTTAGTTGACTGGACAACCAATCCAACAAAATTTTCGAATCAGACCACAATATGACTGAAGACATAATTTCTGTGATGTGCCTTACTAGTCGGCTGGTTGATGCAGTAACAACGAGGAATTTTTATTTCAGGGGTTGCATAAATCACATCAAAGATCTCTCCATAATAATCTCGTTTCTGCAATTTTTTGTTCATCCCAACCAATATTTTGTAGCCATAAACTTTGGAATAGTATTTTTATTCTTACTGTGATTGGAGATAAAAGGCCCAATGGGTTGAACACTTTACTAGCTTTGGACAGAAAGATTCGTTTAATGTGAATCTGCGTATCTTCTAGATGAACTTGAAATATAAAACTATCTGTATTTGCCTTCCCCGCAATGCCCAATAACTGGCTCTGGATGTTCTGTAATAACTTTGGCTTGATTATAACCTAGTTGTTTTAACAGGTTTCGAAATTTCTAGTGGCCATGAATAAAGTGGACGCCAGGCCATATGTAACTGTTTTTAAAGCATAAGGGCGAATTATTTTATGTTGATCCCACCACAATATTAGTTGATGTTTGGTATCTTCCTCAGCTACCCAAACTTAGCGATACATCTTTTCCATGTCACCTACTAATGCATAGCGACGTTGCCGGAATCGTAATAGTATTTGAAAAGACTTGACTGTTAGGACTACTCTAGGAATTTGTTTTTCTCCTTCTGGTTTTACAATACTGAAATACCGACAGAAAATGTTTTAATGTGGAAAGCCGACATTATTGAGACCAGTCGGAGAACCGAACAAATGTATTAGCAGAAAAAGTAAGAGTAGTTAAAATGTAGGAGCTTTCTGATTTTAATATACTTTTGTGATATACTCATTAATACTTGACGCCACAGTTTTAAAATTTTAGTTTTGTTTAAAATTTTAATGTATCACAGGCTGCAAAACATGAGCTTCCGGTATATATTGAGAAATAAAAACAAAAGGAGGTACAAAGAGTTCTCTACAAAAGGAGAAGTAAACTAAACAGTTTCTCTCTACAATAAACAAATGACTGCCTAACACGGCCTATAAGCACCATCTTCCAGTTTGTAAGAAAAAAATAATTAATGCCAAAAGCTTCTGTTGTAATATAGCAACTTTCAGTACAAGAAAGCCGAAACTTCCTAATGGTATCCATATAACATATAGCATGAGTATTTACGTTGAAAATAATTCAAAACTATTACGTATTATTAGCGATCATTTTAACTTTCCTACTTGCTCAGATATGATGAGAACTTTGAACAGCTACTTCGACAGTAAAAAAACAGTAAAAAAGGAATTATAAAATACAAATTCTAATGTTTTTCTTTCGGATGAGGACCAAAAAGCATATCATGGTAATGTTACTGAAAGATTAAATTTGACAGTTGGAAAGCACAGTGACTTAGTCAAACTCCAGAATGAATCCAGAAAGACTGATTTGTCCTAAACAAGTCAATTTGATACTTTATTTGAAAATTTGGAGGTCATGACAAACGGGGAAAGACAAATATTACCTACAACTATCGTCAACTATTAATTTGAGATACGCTGAGAATACAACAGATTAGAAGGGTCAATAATGGAAGTATAGTGTAGCTTTTGCTGAACACGTTCTGCTGGTACTTTATTATATTCTTTGCTGTACGGATAGCTAATCTGTTATTTATAAAAAAACATCTAGGATGCTAGAATACAAAATCTGTTAAATAACGCATACATCAAAAAAACTAAGGAGTTTGAGTTGATAGGTTTACAATTCAAACCCTTATTCGCATTAATGGCTTCTAACAAGACATGGCACTGGTAACGACTGACATAGAAAAAATGTCATGTTTTTGAAAGATGAAAACTGCATCTATTAAAAGAAATTGGCTACAAAATTTACGATCCGAAAATGTTTTATTAATGCATCATTGCAGAGATCACTAGTTTCCCTTACAACTGCGACAATCAGAATGTCGTATTGTTTATCAGTATTACTGACTATTAATTAGTGGGTATCCACCCGGATTAGCGCCGAAAACGTGATTAATTCTAACATTACTTATCACCTGTCGAGTGCAGTAGTATTTATGACTTCTTAGTATTTCAAAATAAATCAAAAGGTAATAAATCAAAAAATCGTTTTACTCGTCATCAAAGACAAATATATTATATCTTAATATCAGCATACCGGGGTCACATTAGACCGAAGGTTATACTAGTTGTAAAACTACATTCTTAAAATATCGCACGTTACAAATTTATTTAAAGTTCCACGATTTACAACTGTCCTCAAATCCTATTACATTTAAGGATCTTTATATTCACAACACACAATTTTTTAAGATAATTTATGCATTTTAAAAAGTTTTGTGGCTGAAAGTGGTATTTAAATGTATCCAAGCCATATTTTGCTTTGTACCAACAAAATTACATTTGTCTTGTTGAATTTTATCTTGTCTCAGATAAGTTGATCTTGCCACAAATATATGAACTTTGCTTCAATAAATGTCGATGATTTAAATAGTCACATGACTCGTTAATTTGGTAAGCCGATGGTATAATGATGGTTAATGGTTTTAGTTAAAAACTAATTATTTTATTTGAAAGGCTACTGTTCACAAAAACCTTCGAAAGGGGATACATCCTATCATACATTTATATTGACCATGTAAAAAGATACAAAACAACCTGGTGCGTATTTTTGGATTGCAATAATTCAGAGATCCCATTATCCACAAATCAAACTCTTCAATCGTCAATAATGTATACTAATATTAAGTCTGGCGGATATACAGTTCTTCCAACACCAATTGTAAAATAAATTCCAAACAGCTGACAGAGAAGGTACGGGGAACGGCAGAATATTATTCGATAGTGGTTCGCAAATGAGTTTGTATTGAAATCATTTGTTTGGCGATATCAAATACCGATGACACAAATATATGTCTTGGTGACTGCAAAAATTGATGCTGGGAAAATCACGGGCTCAGTAAAATTGTTTACTAGATGGAACTTCAAACCGTTGTTCACTATAGAAGTGTTTAAATTGTCAAAGGTTACTTCAAACTTGCGTAATCCAATCTCAACTTGACCGGCCATAAATACCGATTATAGATGTCACCACAAATGAACTCCTAGCAGCATGGAAGTGGATGTAGGTAGAACGAAGACTAAGCATTGATATATTTAGCTAATACGCTCGTTTTGTATTTTTTATTGCAATCCATTTAAGAATCTCCCGCAACCACCGAATCCATTTCATTTCAAATAAACATATCGACTTTATGAATGACAAGCATTAAAAATCTATAACATTTTCATATACCCGGTAAAAATACCGAACACAGTTTGAAGAAATAGTATGATGCATTTACATGTATACAACATGTGCGAAATCGATATGGGTTCAAAATCAAACGAACATATCGCGCGGCATTAATCATGCAGTTTCTCATCACATTTTTTTCATCCAAAACATTTTTCAGCAAAAAATTTCGTATCTAACACCAAGACGGAACCAACATCTTGTGCGCACGTTTACACACTAAATTATAATTATTAGGAATAGTGTAACCGATGCCAATAATTATTATGACTTATCATACAAAAACACTGTAACATATTCACAAACATTCTAAAGCTGAGTCATTACAGCTTCCAAATAATAATAATTAAATAACAAATACACTTAGCATTTTAATTGTAAACCAAAAGCTCAAAAATATAAGAAACGATCATCAAAAAAAAAAAAAAATTCTTTGTCGATTTCTTAATAATTCGCCACAGGCGCATTACAATGTTTTTTTTTTTGTTATGTACCTCTATATAGATAGACTCGCGTAGATCTATTCCAAAAAATAAAAAAAAATATTTCGTCATTTGTCATTTTTGATTGACTTGACTTAATAAATATAAGAAAATAATAATAGTGGTGTATATAGGTAATACATAATGATAGTTGAAGAAAAGTTTATAACAAAAAACTTCTCACGGTCGAATGGATAGATTTTTTATGTATCCAGCTCTCCGTCTTCGTCTCCGATCATACGAATTTAGGATTTTTTTTTTAAATTAATAACCAAAACTATTAATGATGACATTAAAAAACGAAAAAAATTACGTCTATGTACAAAGAGTCTGAAGTCATCAACAAGTTCACTGTGGTCTAATATTCGTTAACGGTGCTATTTAGTGCACACAGTATATAAATTCGCATTGAACATAGTACAAAAGATGTCCATCAAAACTAATGATGAATTGATCGGAGAGCTAGAAACTGTTTTTGTTTTGTTTTGGGTTAGCAAAGGGTTTTCCGTTTTGGGTGATTAAAAACCAAAATTCATTGTTCTGGAAAAGTTAACTTTTAAATCATTCGCTGAGCTGCAATACTACTAAGGTTTTTTGCTTCTTCCACAAAATCTTGATTGTAATGGAATCTTAATTTGAAGAAAAGCGCTTGCAAGACTGAGGTGAAAGAAACTCTGAAATCTTAAATGGCAAACCTAATTTTAAATTGAAATGTAGATAAGTTGTGCGGCGTATAAGTCCCGCCTGTTTCCTCTCCCGATTTTTCCTGGTTTCCCTTCCTGCCTTAGAAGACAACTACAACATCTGCCTGACGTTTTTGGATGTCAAAATTGATCAAAAAAACGAATATGTTATTATCCGTAAAAACAAAAAGCGATGTAACTTAAACTAGTATGACATTTGCGAGAGAAATTTTCAACTTGCCTTTAGGAATAATTAAATAATAATTCTTCAACAATGATGAGTTGCTAGTCAGCAGGAGAGCTAATATTCAGGCACTGAAGATACGATAGACTTCGTTATTTTCACAAAATTGACAAAACTTGGTCCATCAATGATCACGGAGTATTAAACAATTTGACAAGAACAAAAATAGCATCGTACAGTGTATGATGAGCAATAAATTCACTCGGAATTAGAAAGCAAATATTCCTTGGAGTTAAAGTTAAGTGTGCGTAATACTTAGTAGGAAAGCCCTAGAATTTTAATTGATTTTTATTAGTTCATTTATTTAAAATTTTTAAAATTTGAACTGAAAATTTTGTAAATTTTAACGGAATTGTAAAAAATCCCGAATTTATTCAAAATAAGCATTAACACAAAATTTTAAAAATTTGACTATTTTAAGCCATGAAGTGCGTCTCTAGATAAATCTTAATCTGAACAAATCGTTTAAATTGGAAATTAAGAATTAAGTAGTTTTAAAATTGTCTGAAGGACAAATTGTTTGCCAAATTCCGAAATTGAATACTAAATTCCGCTATATTATTACACAGATTTTTATTGAATTCGGCTTTTAAAATTGTATAGCTTGATCGTAGGCCAATTTTTGAAACGAAAATTTGATTTGAAATTCTGAAATTGTTAAACCCAATTTCAGTAATTTTGTTTTAAAATTTGGTCTGTTTAGGGTTACCTTTAAAATCTGAACATTTTCAGTTTTTACCAACTTTTTAAACGTTAAATTGAGCGAGTAACAAAGGTCTGTTAATTCTAAATTAATTTTAAATTTTACGAATTTAAAAAATTCAAATAAATAATTTGGAAATAAAAAATTTAAAATCATACTAATAAACTTGTTCTGGTGGACATTTTTTTAAAATGCTTTATTTTATAATTATTGAATTTCATTTAAGGTTAAAATCTTGAACTTTGTATTGCTGAATTTTAAATTTTACCGAATTCATCAACTAAACATCAAATTCCAAAATTGTATTACAATTTTAAAAGTTCGGTTATTTAAAATTTACCATTGAATTTTTAAAATTTTAAAATTCTGAATTTATTTATCTTAATTTTATGAGTTGTCTTAAAATTTACAGCAGGGACATAAAGTTAAAATTAATCTGTTAAGGCCTAGTTAACATTTAAATGCCAAACATTTTGAATTTTTTAAATTTTTTGTTTATTTTTGAAATCTGGAATTTTGAACCATTGTCAATTTAAGCGAAAAACGAAATTCTATTACTTTTATTTTCCGATATAGTTGGTAAATTTTGAATTTTTACAAAATCCAAAATTTCAAAACTAAAATCCAAAATTTTGGAGTTTTTTTTTGTTAAATCAAATTACGAAACTTGTACAAATACCAAAAGAAATATCCCTTATGTTATAAGTATAGAAGTTCCTTTATGAATCATTGAGTAATTTACAAATAGAGTGAAACCCAGATGATTTAAAGAATTTTAACAAATTTAGTAATATTTTTAAATTTTACTAAAATTTGAAACAGAATTCAAATTTGTATTAAAATTTTTTGTGATAATTCAGTTTTCAAAAATTTTAAAGTTTGAAGAACTGTCACAATAAATTTCAGTAATTTTAAATTTTTAAATTTGTCTGCTATGGTTAATCTTTGAAATCTGAAATTTATAAATTGTGTAAATTAGACATTAAATTTAAAATATTTGGAATCTTGAACTTTCAAGTTCATTTATGTTTGAAATCTGGAATTTTGAGTAACTTTAAATATTGAACAAAACCCAAATTATTTGCTGAATTTGTATATTAAATTTTACTGGATTCTGAAACTAAATACAATATTTTGTTAAAATTATTTCAAGCCAAATTATTTCGATTGCAAGGGAAAATTTGATTTAAAATTCTGAAATGGTAAAACTAAATTTCCATAATTCTGAGTTTTAAAAATTTGGCCTTGTTTGGTTATTTTTAAAATCTAAACATTATAAATTTTGTAAATTTTGTAAATTTGGTAAATTTTGTATATTTGGTAAATTTTGTAAATTTTGTAAATTTTGTAAATTTTGTAAATTTTGTAAATTTTGTAAATTTTGTAAATTTTGTAAATTTTGTAAATTTTGTAAATTTTTGTAAATTTTGTAAATTTTGTAAATTTTGTAAATTTTGTAAATTTTGTTAATTTGGTAAATTTGGTAAATTTTGTAAATTTTGTAAATTTTGTAAATTTTGTAAATTTTGTAAATTTTGTAAATTTTGTAAATTTTGTAAATTTTGTAAATTTTGTAAATTTTGTAAATTTTGTAAATTTTGTAAATTTTGTAAATTTTGTAAATTTTGTAAATTTTGTAAATTTTGTAAATTTTGTAAATTTTGTAAATTTTGTAAATTTTGTAAATTTTGTAAATTTTGTAAATTTTGTAAATTTTGTAAATTTTGTAAATTTTGTAAATTTTGTAAATTTTGTAAATTTTGTAAATTTTGTAAATTTTGTAAATTTTGTAAATTTTGTAAATTTTGTAAATTTTGTAAATTTTGTAAATTTTGTAAATTTTGTAAATTTTGTAAATTTTGTAAATTTTGTAAATTTTGTAAATTTTGTAAATTTTGTAAATTTTGTAAATTTTGTAAATTTTGTAAATTTTGTAAATTTTGTAAATTTTGTAAATTTTGTAAATTTTGTAAATTTTGTAAATTTTGTAAATTTTGTAAATTTTGTAAATTTTGTAAATTTTGTAAATTTTGTAAATTTTGTAAATTTTGTTAGTTTTATTTTTCAAGCTAAATTTGGTGAAATTTGACTTGAAATGCACAATTTTGGCAGTTTTTTTATATCAAATTACTAAACTTGCCCAGGTGCAAACTTTTTAAAATAATTAAAAAAACATCCTTTAGGTTGATTATAAGAATAAAAGTTCATTAAAGAATCTTCAACTTTGAGTACTTAAAAATTGAGTGAAATCAAATATTGAGTTGAATTATTTACTGAATTTGAAATTTTACCGAATTTTAATACAATTTTTTTTGAAAATGCGGCTTTTAAAATTACAAGGTTTGAATATGGACATGTGCTAAATTATTTCGATCCAAAACGAAAATTCTATATAAACTCTGAAATTTTTATACTAAATTTCCATAATTTTATATTTTAAAATTTAGTGAACCATAATTTTTAAAATCAGAACCATATGAATTCTGTAAATTTTCCATTTAATTTAGATATTTTAAATTTTAAAATTTGATTAACTAACTGAACGAAAACCAAATTATTTGCTATTATCGTATTCTAAATTTTACTAGATTTCAAAACTGATTACAAAATTCCACATTTTTTTCTAAATTCCGTTTTTAAAATTGTTATTAAAAGTTTGAATATGAATCGATTTGTGACTCATGCTAAATTATTTCGATCGCAAAGGAAAATGTGACTTCAAATCCTGAAATTGTTAAACTAAATTATCATAATCTTTAAAACTTGGTCTTGTTTGGTTAATTTTAATAATCTGAACATTATAAATCCTGTAAATTTTCCATTTTTTTTTAATTCAGAAGTTTTGAACAGTTGTTAAATTGATCGAAAAACGAACTGCTAAAAACGAACTGTTAATTCTAAATTCTAAATAATTTTGAAATACTAAATTTTGCAAAATATTTTTTGAAAGTCCAATTTCTAAACTTGTCAAGGTGGATAACTCAATTACTAAATTTTCGTAAATGTCAAGGAGTACATCTCTATGTATATGTAGTAACTTTAACTATATGTAGTAATTGAGCAGATCATGTTCTAACTCCACACCCAAACATGACAACGATCTGATCAAAACCTTCTGCAAATCCAGTTACTTGTCATTTGCAAGATATATAGATGTTAGCCGTCGAGATAAGGACGAGATCAAAATGTTGCGTGTTCCAATCACTTCGTGGTCACCAATGTGTTGACTACAATTGTTAAATTAAATTAAAACATGTAGTGTTTTGTAGTTTTTTAGTCATACCACGCGGTTAATACTAGCACTTGACCCGAAACCTTAACACCATGTCTAACGATGATCACAATAAACACCAAATAGTACCAGTTGTGGGTAAGGGAGGTATTGTTCCAATAGGCCATGATGTTTGACGACATCTTGTGGAACCCTTCTTCATTTGACAGTTACAATTACCTTAAAAGTTCAGATTGAGCATAAACAACACACAAAACAAAGATGGGCGACCAACGTCAATTTTATGTTTTATGGCGGGTTCAAGCATGGTCATTGACATATTTAATGCAACTCGTATAACCCAACTATAATCAAGAAACTAACAGAATTTATCCAGATTACCATACTCCTATACAGCAGGATAAGGAGGCCAACAAACTTTCTAATATAGTCGACAGACTACACGAGGAAATTCTATCCGCGTACGTGATAGATTTTGTCCATCGAAAGTCACGTTCATACATCTTGGAAGGCTTCCTGGACATACTATGACAAGTAGTGCAAGTCCCAAAGAGCACCTAGCTTGTACTATCTAAAGACTTAATTCTATGCTAGACAAATTCGAGCTATGAGGCAACTGGTGAACACGATCCCGCACCCCTTTTTAAAGAAGAGAGCAATACCCATACTGGCAATATAAATTATAACGTTTCTGATAGTCACTGGTGTGGAAATATTATATAAGCCACAAAACGCATGTCAACAAAGGCTTGTCAGCCGCTAATGGTACAGCGTCAAATTCCTACAGAGGCAAATATCTGCAAGTCGATATATTGTTAATATATATTGATATATTGTGAACGAATATCGTCCTATCATTGGTGCAGAGTTACTTAAAAAATACTATGTACTAGTCGATCTTAATAACTGGAAGCTGGTTGATCAACACATACTGACAAAGAACATCTACGGGTGTTCAAACCAAGAAGGTTAAATCCAATTCGATACAAAGCGCCAGCAACGAAATTCTAGCTCCTGATCCAACACGTCAGCCATCGAAACCATATGATGCCTGTCCATTACACTTAGAGAAAAAGTATGTTATGCAACATAATCTTTAAGATCAATTTGATCAGTTCTTATCCCCTATTGGTGTGCCCCTATTGGTGTGCAGAACTCATGGGCCGATCCATCATTTATGTCACAAGGTAACATGGGAGATATGAAAAGCACATAGATGGTATACTGTACTTGTGTGAATGGGTTGAATGAATTTGTGTGGACGTCAAAAAATTGAAATATTAGCGTTCAAGGAAATTTAATAGGCTAACCAGCGATTCCGTAAGAAATATGTAAGAAACTTTATGGAATTTAACGAATGTTAAGAGTTTATCAAATGAATCATTTCGTATTCAATCATCTGAGTCACATCAAAAATAGTATGAACAAGACTTTTCTGGCTAATTTAAATCAAGACGTAGCTCTATGGATGAAATCCCCTTGCTAAAAATTCAAAGTATTAAGACACACTAAGTCTGAACATGGCCATTTCAGCCAAGTACGAATAGTTTCATTACCAAAAAGTTTAACTATATGTGACACATGGGTACTGAGAATAATATTGTCAAAATAATTTGGCATCTCTTTTACCTTTACTTATTAATCCGCATACACATGCATGCAACAGTTTGTGATGTATAGCCCATTCGAATTTTATAAAAAAAAATTACCGGTAATGATGTTTGGTTGATTTTCAGGAGTAGTTTTAACGGTAGCTAAATGCCATATTATAAGAACTATAGACACATTTGACCCACTGAAAATATGGATATTCAAAATTCGTCATTATCTGGTCAAATATTTTATGGCCTCTTTTACAAATAATGACAATGAACATTACCCAACATTAAAAAAGTTATAGGGCAAGCCCCTTTCTAAACAAAAGTACAATGTCTAAGGATATTTAGTTTGCTTTTAATAAGTGAGGCCCGTGATCTAAATGAAAATAAGTAATCAATAAAAACAGGAATTGTCCTGATATCAGACAACGATTAAACAAAGTTTTAAGTACAGCTTAATTCCAAACAGTGGTTAAAGTGCCAAACTAGTTTCAAAGTACTATTACATTTTTGGTAGAAGTAATTCAATCACCATGGGAGATGTATAAGCCTTAACCTAGTATAAATGAAGCCGGGGAAGTTAAGTTGTCTTAGATACCAGCAACTGGATAAACCTACTTCAATCATTTTAAAATCAAATCGAAAAAAATAGGATCCTTGCTATAAGGTCTATTTATAGCAAATTTGAGGGAAAAAAGAATGGATGGCTAAAGATCCCTTATTATAAGATTACAATTCCCCAGCACAAAGCCAAGATTACGCGATTTTGTCGAAGGAGACTGCTGACAGTATATAGTTAAATACAGGTTTAGATAAAAGTAAAGTTATACTCTAATGGCCGAAGGCCATCGATAAGAAAACCCAACGCCTTTGATGGTACTAAAATAAAAACTATAAAAAACTATAAAAAATTATCGCTTAGAACTCGTTGTTCTCAAAGAAATTATTTGGCCAACATTTTTAGAACATATGTTCCTATATACGGTACCTTCAAGAAGGGATGTTTAAAGTCATCTTGGAGTTGATTACTTCATTGAACTCAGACGCAAAAGGCTATATTGAATTTCAAAGTAGTCGACAATCATATGTATAAGATTCGTTTGCGCATGCGACTTGTCAACCTGTCAACCATTTGTAAACTCATGTCTAATTTAAGCCAACCTATAAAGATGTTCCAAATAATTCAATGATCTGATGGGATCCATACCAAGGCACGAAGTCAGATTAGTGACTTTAATGCTAGAGCTACCAAAAACCCTACTCATGAATAATGTAAAAATA
This sequence comes from Tipula confusa, assembly GCA_963556175.1. NCBI lineage: Eukaryota > Metazoa > Arthropoda > Insecta > Diptera > Tipulidae > Tipula > Tipula confusa. The sequence goes on along the minus strand of OY744476.1, from coordinate 176,422,587 downwards.
TAGGTTGGTTCTCCCAACAAGATCTAGCGGTATGGGACAGGATGTTATATTTAGAGACCAAGCTCGATATCATTGTGCATAGCACATTATTTCCTCATAAAATATCAACTTGCAAACATGGATACACTTTCGTAAGATGTCCCAAAATCTACTTGACAATGTGTTAATTTCTGAAGGAAGATCTCGACTCATCCAAGATGATAGATCTTATCAATCGGTCACTGCAAGGCTAAGGATGGCAGTTTTCGTACAGACCGGGATTTACAGGGAAATAAATCTTAAAGGCCCCTTACGCTTTCAAACAATTTGAACAAATTTATGATGCGCAAATAACTTCCAACATGTTTAAATTTATGCAAACTATTGTGCAAAAATGCAAAAGGCACCACAACAGTATTTGTTGCGCAAATTGTTTGATCGTGTATGGGGTCCTTTATGTTTTAATTATTAAAAATGCATAAACAAAGATGAAAAGAACAGAATCAGCGCAATCGGGGTCTTCGTCTACGACCAACACCGGCTGGTTGTTGATGGAACACTTTATTGGTCATTTGTTATTGTGGAGATCGTGTAACGTAGCCGAGCCATCTAGCTCGATTTGATTTGATGAATCCGATAGTATCGCATTCTCCAAGAAGTTGCCTTATCTCGTGGTTCATCCAATATTCGTTGTCCACGACTTTGATTGGACCAAAGATTGAGCGAATGACCTTCCTTTCGAAGGGCCTCATTTATTAAATATACAGCGCGTAGTTTCAGTGTTGCTTTTTCTCACTACGTATACTCAAGCGCCAAGTTGGACAACACAGGCGCGAGTGCATCTCTCTATCGAACACCAGATGTTATTTCAAAGGGGTCTGACACAGCTCCCTTAATTACGATTCTACATACAGACCCAAAGGTTGTTAATTTGCACAGAGAAACGAGTTTCTCTGGAATTTCTAGGCATATAGGCGCGGCCCATAAGTTTTCGCGGTTTATACTGTCATATGCCTGTCTGAAGTCTATATACAGTTGGTGTCGGGTTATGTTGTACTCCCAACATTTTTCCAAGATCATCCTCATGGTAAAACATTGGTCAGTGGTCGAACGAATGAGACAAAAACCACGTTGATAGTCGCCTATGTTGTTTTCGGCAAGAGGGATGAGTCTGGCAAGTACAACATTAGCCAACACTTTGTAAGCAGTGCTCAACAGAGCGATACCACGATAGTTTCCATATTTAAGACGGTCTCCTTTTTTGTGCAGCGGACACATGAGTGCGGTCTTGCAATTCTCCGGCAACTCTTCTTGGTCCCAAATAGAGACGATCATAAAGATTTGTGTTTCTTATTTCAAGAATATTATTTCTTATTTCAATAATTTTATTTCTTATATAAAGAATATTATTTCGTATTTCAAGAATATTGTTTCTTATTTCAAGAATACTGTTTCTTATTTTAAGAATATTATTTCTCCTTTTAAGAATATTGTTTCTTATTTCAAGAATATTGTTTCTTATTTCAAGAATATTATTTCTTATTTCAAGAATGTTATTTCGTATTTCAAGAATATTGTTTCTTATTTCAAGGATACTGTTTCTTATTTTAAGAATATTATTTCTCATTTTAAGGTTATTGTTTCTTATTTAAGGAATATTGTTTCTTATTTCAAGAATATTATTTCTTATTTCAAGAATATTGTTTCTTATTTTAAGAATATTGTTTCTTATTTCAAGAATATTATTTCTTATTTCAAGAATATTGTTTCTCATTTTATGAATATTATTTCTTATTTTAAGAAAATTATTTCTCATTTTAAGAATATTGTTTCTTATTTCAAGAATTTTTTTTCTTATTTTAAGAATATTATTTCTTATTTTAAGAATATTATTTCTCATTTTAAGAATATTGTTTCTTATTTTAAGAATATTGTTTCCTATTTTAAGAATATTATTTCTCATTTTAAGAATATTGTTTCTTATTTTAAGAATATTGTTTCCTATTTTAAAAATATTAGTTCTCATTTCAAGAATTCTGTTTCTTATTTCAAGAATATTATTTCTTATTTTAAGAATATTATTTCTCATTTTAAGAATATTGTTTCTTATTTTAAGAATATTGTTTCTTATTTCAAGAATATTATTTCTTATTTTAAGAATATTATTTCTTATTTCAAGAATATTATTTCTCATTTTAAGAATATTGTTTCTTATTTTAAGAATATTGTTTCCTATTTTAAAAATATTATTTCTCATTTTAAGAATTCTGTTTCTTATTTCAAGAATATTGTTTCTTATTTTAAGAATTTTTTTTCTTATTTGAAGAATATTATTTCTCATTTTAAGAATATTGTTTCTTATTTTAAGAATATTGTTTCCTATTTTAAAAATGCTATTTCTCATTTTAAGAATATTTATTCTTATTTCAAGAATATTGTTTCTTATTTCAAGAATATTATTTCTTATTTTAAGAATATTATTGCTTATTTTAAGAATATTGTTTCATTTTTCAAGAATATTATTTCTTATTTCAAGAATATTGTTTCTTATTTCAAGAATGTTGTTTCTTATTTTAAGAATATTGTTTCTTATTTTAGGAATATTATTTCTCATTTTACTAATATTGATTCTTATTTTAAGAATATTATTTCTCATTTTAAGAATATTGTTTGTTATTTCAAGAATATTATTTCTTATTTCAAGAATGTTATTTCGTATTTCAAGAATATTGTTTCTTATTTCAAGGATACTGTTTCTTATTTTAAGAATATTATTTCTCATTTTAAGATTATTGTTTCTTATTTTAAGAATATTGTTTCCTATTTTAAAAATATTAGTTCTCATTTCAAGAATTCTGTTTCTTATTTCAAGAATATTGTTTCTTATTTTAAGAATATTGTTTCCTATTTTAAAAATATTATTTCTCATTTTAAGAATATTTATTCTTATTTCAAGTATATTGTTTCTTATTTCAAGAATATTATTTCTTATTTCAAGAATATTGTTTCTTTTTTTAAGAATATTTTTTCTTATTTCAAGAATATAATTTCTTATTTCAAGAATATTGTTTCTCATTTTATGAAAATAATTTCTTATTTTAAGAAAATTATTTCTCATTTTAAGAATATTATTTCTCATTTTAAGAATATTGTTTCTTATATTAAGAATATTGTTTCCTATTTTAAAAATATTATTTCTCATTTTAAGAATATTTATTCTTATTTCAAGAATATTGTTTCTTATTTCAAGAATATTATTTCTTATTTTAAGAATATTATTGCTTATTTTAAGAATATTGTTTCTTTTTTCAAGAATATTATTTCTTATTTCAAGAATGTTGTTTCTTATTTTAAGAATATTGTTTCTTATTTTAAGAATATTATTTCTCATTTTACTAATATTGTTTCTTATTTTAAGAATATTATTTCTCATTTTAAGAATATTGTTTCTTATTTCAAGAATATTATTCCTTATTTCAAGAATGTTATTTCGTATTTCAAGAATATTGTTTCTTATTTCAAGGATACTGTTTCTTATTTCAAGAATATTATTTCTTATTTTAAGAATATTATTTCTTATTTTAAGAATATTATTTCTCATTTTAAGAATATTGTTTCTTATTTTAAGAATATTGTTTCCTATTTTAAAAATATTATTTCTCATTTTAAGAATATTTATTCTTATTTCAAGAATATTGTTTCTTATTTCAAGAATATTATTTCTTATTTCAAGAATATTGTTTCTTTTTTTAAGAATATTGTTTCTTATTTCAAGAATATGTTTTCTTATTTCAAGAATATTGTTTCTCATTTTATGAATATTATTTCTTATTTTAAGAAAATTATTTCTCATTTTAAGAATATTATTTCTCATTTTAAGAATATTGTTTCTTATATTAAGAATATTGTTTCCTATATTAAAAATATTATTTCTCATTTTAAGAATATTTATTCTTATTTCAAGAATATTGTTTCTTATTTCAAGAATATTATTTCTTATTTCAAGAATATTGTTTCTCATTTTATGAATATTATTTCTTATTTTAAGAAAATTATTTCTCATTTTAAGAATATTATTTCTCATTTTAAGAATATTGTTTCCTATTTTAAGAATATTATTTCTCATTTTAAGAATATTGTTTCTTAATTTAAGAATATTGTTTCCTTTTTTAAAAATATTAGTTCTCATTTCAAGAATTCTGTTTCTTATTTCAAGAATATTGTATCTTATTTCAAGAATATTATTTCTTATTTTAAGAATATTATTGCTTATTTTAAGAATATTATTTCTCATTTTAAGAATATTGTTTCTTATTTTAAGAATATTGTTTCCTATTTTAAAAATATTATTTCTCATTTTAAGAATATTTATTCTTATTTCACGAATATTGTTTCTTATTTCAAGAATATTATTTCTTATTTCAAGAATATTGTTTCTTTTTTTAAGAATATTTTTTCTTATTTCAAGAATATTATTTCTTATTTCAAGAATATTGTTTCTCATTTTATGAATATTATTTCTTATTTTAAGAAAATTATTTCTCATTTTAAGAATATTATTTCTCATTTTAAGAATATTGTTTCTTATATTAAGAATATTGTTTCCTATTTTAAAAATATTATTTCTCATTTTAAGAATATTTATTCTTATTTCAAGAATATTGTTCCTTATTTCAAGAATATTATTTCTTATTTTAAGAATATTATTGCTTATTTTAAGAATATTATTTCTCATTTTAAGAATATTGTTTCTTATTTTAAGAATATTGTTTCCTATTTTAAAAATATTATTTCTCATTTTAAGAATATTTATTCTTATTTCACGAATATTGTTTCTTATTTCAAGAATATTATTTCTTATTTCAAGAATATTGTTTCTTTTTTTAAGAATATTTTTTCTTATTTCAAGAATATTATTTCTTATTTCAAGAATATTGTTTCTCATTTTATGAATATTATTTCTTATTTTAAGAAAATTATTTCTCATTTTAAGAATATTATTTCTCATTTTAAGAATATTGTTTCTTATATTAAGAATATTGTTTCCTATTTTAAAAATATTATTTCTCATTTTAAGAATATTTATTCTTATTTCAAGAATATTGTTTCTTATTTCAAGAATATTACTTCTTATTTTAAGAATATTATTGCTTATTTTAAGAATATTGTTTCTTTTTTCAAGAATATTGTTTCTTATTTCAAGGATACTGTTTCTTATTTTAAGAATATTATTTCTCATTTTAAGATTATTGTTTCTTATTTTAAGAATATTATTTCTCATTTTATGAATATTGTTATCTTCTTCGGATCGTCTAGAATAAAACGAAGAGCAAGCGTTGATACGGTAGAGGTCAAATCATCAAAAAAAATTATCATCAATGTCCAAAGTCACCGATCAAGCACCCCAATTGGAAAACCTTGTATATATAATCTAAACGGTGTTAAACGTAAATATATGACTAGAAATCTGAATCCAGGAAATGTCGAACGGTTATGTGTTATTATTATTTAATAATTTGTGTCTTGTCCTTGGGGCTGTGCATGGTGTGGTAACACATATACACACACACCCAAGCCATTATGCTTTTATTGATTTGTATCGTATATAAAGTCAAAGTCTTACTTGAAGGTTGATTTTAATTAAAATCAAATTTTGTGTGATGTATTGTTAAACATAAGATGTTACCAATAAGTACATAAAATCGTGATCAATGAACTCGTTTTCAATTTTATTGATTTGTAAAATTTAAATGTTTCGATATCTTGATGATAATTAAAGATTTGTCATGTTAAACAAGACGTTAAGATAACAAATATTGGTTTTACTAACATTTTTTTTTTAATTTAAAGGTCGTTCTCAGGTGAATTGTATCTTACTTTTTGATGTATATTATGCTATGATGTCAGGTATTTTTTTTTGTGTGTGTCTCAAATTGTGAAGGGTGGGAAAATGTTTTTCGAACAAAAGGATTTTAAATTATGACCCGTTTCTAACAATTTTAGCATTATATCAGTAAAGTCTAAGACAAATACACCTTGAATCTCACAGTTGGTGAATATTATGAGTAATTTTGTTGTTGTTGTTGTAATAAATATTGTCCTACAATTAATATTGAACCCGCATTTGAAAACATATAATTTTTATTTTTATTTTTTTTTTTTTTGTAAAACTTCTAAATGAAATGACGAATCAAATATAGGAATTGGATAACCTTCACATATCAAAAAAAATTAAAAGACATTAATTAAAGTAAAATCAAAGAGTCTGCTTACTTAAAGGTCATATGATCAAAGAATTATTTGAGTAAAAAAAAAAAAAAAACGTAATTGGGTTTTTCACATTCATGATATATTGGAACTATAATTTTTTGATAATTTGATGGCCAGAATGTGACAGGTGTTCTATGATTTCTAGCTTAACGAATATTCATGTATAACTTATTTTATCCTTTCCATAAATTTACGTTCGTATATCAGTTCAAAATATATGAGTCATTTGGTTAAGAATAGAATTACTTTCAAAATGGTCAAGGTTTCAATATGCTGCAGTACAACATCACCCTCATACAAGTTTTGACGTGGATAACGATTTGAGGATATGGTTTATGTGCAGAAAGGTTACCGAACGTATTTATTGACGGTTAAAAGTGATAAGCTATCCGTGAAATATGATCTGAAAGATCTTGTAAAAGATCTCAGTAAAGAACCATCTTTGGCCCATAATATTGGTTCCTGTGCGCCAGCTAAAAAGTGCCTAGAATTGGAATGAGAACTGTTCCAGTGTTCTTGATACTTCGTGAACCAAATTAGACATGTTCAGCCACCTTTCAAACTCATTGTTCTAGGCGAAACCAAACATGATAAGGGCGGCGAGGTCAGAAAGACGAAAAAGTATTCTGCCAGGATATTCAAGAATACTAGACAAACTGCAACATAAGCAGCACACCAACTCAATGCAAGGATGACACTAATTGAGCAGCTCTAGGAAATATAAGTGGAGGTCACTTCTGAAAAAAAGCTACTCCAGATAAGACTTGCTTTTATTCAACAACATTAGAAATTCCGCAAATTTTCTGAAATGAGCATCATCTATGATATATTCAAAAGGATTGTTCATGAAAACGACCATACAAATGAAACCGTTAAGAATGACCGATTTGGAAGTGCGGAAAAAATTATAAATTACTTAGGGGCAATAGATGATAATTATTTTGACGCGTGGAAACTGTTAACGACCGTTACAAAAAAAATTCACAGTAATACATTCGGAACCAGCAACAGCAATAAAGTCGCTAAATGTTTTACTTATAGAAGACTTCAAAAATCTAGGCATCGTCACAAGCCATTTAAGCAATTAAAAACCGTAGTTTGGAGCTATGGATCGCCCGCTTTACTGAGAATTCAGAGGAGAAAGAACATAAATACCGACAGGTAAAAGTATACCCCAATGATCAACAGAACCAGAAAATATTAGGGCGAATATCTCCCAACCAACCGCTAAAATTATACCAGCTAACAACCGTAACGGATATCATCGACAACATATCTGGCCATCAAGAAGTTGCAACAGATGTTAAGGTGAACCTCAACACCAAAAAATGACAAATGACCAAACGTAAATTGTTATCTGAATCATCAAAATTATTTGATCCTTTAGGGGTGGTTATTGTTATACCTAAGACAAACTAAAATCTTAACGCAAACCCTTTAGATTTTCGGTATAACCAGGGATCAAAACTTTTCAGACGATTTCGAAAACAATTAATGTTAACTTTATTAGACCTCTCCGTGGAAACTAGAAGGGATACCAATTTCAATGTAGATTAACTTCAACTTAATTTTCCCATGAAAATTACATGCTTCTAAAAGTAGCATATGCAACAGTGATGTCCTTCTATGGCAGGACTTGAAGTGTTTTTAAAACTCTCCTTAGAACTTTCCCTGTAGTCATTACAGGTGATTTTTAAAAACTATGTTCTTTTCCTTGGGAGTTATATTGGAAGGGTTATTTGACCTTTCCTTTTTCGAGGTTTTTCATACTAAAGTTTTAAGTATGATCCTCTAGGAAATTATTTTGCTTATAGATCACGATTCTTGATGCCGAAACCCGGGATTTAATGTCCTACAACAATTATTTTGTTTAAAATATTGCTTCAAAAATTATGGTTGCTAAAGCTTAAGTGGGACGACAACTTACCCAATCACATCATAATTTCCTGGCAGGCTATCTACCCATCACTTCTGACGCTAGAAAAACTAAAATTCTAAGACGTCTGACGTCAATACATAAACCCAATTCCATCCAACTTCACGCATTTTGTGACGCGTCGGAAGCTGCTTATGCGGCTACGCCATTTACGTAAGAGGAGTAAATGAGTTGGGATCTATATATCAACATGGTATGTGCTAAAAGAAAAGTAGCCCACAAAGACATTGACAACATGTACCATTGAAACAGAATCCCGCTGATGTTATTTCAAGGAAAGTAAAGCCCCAAGAGTTGATCAATTCACAACTTTGGTGGAATAAACCATGTTGACTATGAGAACCTGAACATGGCTGGCCTACAACCACATCGCTATCAATATCAGCGCAAAATTTGATCGTAGAGGAAAGGCCAAAATATATCAAAATTTTGACGGACATAACCATTGAAGATGACATTTTAACCAAGTTACTAATGAAAATATCTTCGTGGTTCAAAACTCATAAAATCATGGTTTATATTCTGAGATATGAAAAAACGAATCAACGGAAAATGACAGTTCACTGATTACCCCCATTAGAGATGCAAGCAGCTGAACGAGTACTTATTCGCTGAACGAGTACTTATGTCCAAAAACTAAAATTCCAAAATGAAATTTCGATTCTCACCAAGGAATGTTCGTTACCATCAAAGAATCAACTTTCAAAACTAGATCCCTTCATAGATGCAAATGGGTTGTGTCGAGTTGGAGGACCATTACGCAAATCAGTGATGAAATATTCGACAATGCATCCAATCATTCTGCCTAAAAACCAACGAATCTGTGAATTAATTGTTCGTGATGTTCACTTAAACAATATGCACGCTGGTAATTCACTAATACTTAGCATTATCCGTAATCAATTTTGGATGATAGGTGCACGATACATCATAAAAAAAACGTAAAATCCTGTACAGTTTGTATCCACTACCGACTCCACAAACCTGAGCATAAAATGGCTAATTTGCCTGCAGCAAAATGTAATCAGAGCAGATCATTTTCAAAAACCGGTCTCGATTATGCGGGTCCACTGTATATTAAGACCAGCAAACGTAAAAACGCGCCGATTGAAAAGGGATACGTAGTCGTTTTTGTATATGCTTTTCGGTTAAGGCAGTCTATCTTGAATTCGTAAGCAGTCTCAATACTGAATCATTTTTGGCAGCACTCAAATGATTCATATCACGACGTGGAGCTCCCGAAAAGATTTGGTGCGGCAATGGGTTCATTTTTGTTGGTGCCAACAGAGAACTGCAGTGGCTGAAATCTCAAATCATTAATCATACAAACAATTCACTAATCGTTAAATTTGTATTACAGAAAAATTTAACATTCCATTTTAACCCACCACACGCCCCACATTTTGGTGGACTATGGGAGGCGACGGTATAATCCTTCAAATATCACCTGAAACGGGTTACGAATACCAACCTCACGTTCGAAGAAATCAACACACTCGTTGTCTAAATTGAGGGTCTACTCAACTCAAGACCACTATGCAGAATGACTGATGACCCAACCGATCAGGAAGTTCTAACTCCTGCACACTTCATAGTTAGTGAACTATTAACAACTATCCCAGAGCCCAGTTTGGAAAAAGTGCCATATAACTATTTGTCCAAATGGCAAAATATATAACATCGCCTTCAAGGGTTTTGGAGACGATGGCATCGCGACTATTTAACAGCAGAGGTACAAATTGAACCCACACAATGGAAATCAATGACGTTGTTTTGCTATGCGAAGATAACTTGTACCCCAGTCAATGGATGAAAGGCAGAATAACTAGTGTTCACCCAGGTAGCGATGGTGTCATCAGGGTAGCTACGGTAAAAACATCAAAGAGAAGTAAAACGACCTCTTATTAAACTTGTAAGATTACCGCTTAAGTAATAACATATCTTAAGGCGCGGGAGTATGTTCACGTAACCAATCACAACACAACCTTACTTACATATTTTTGTTTACTTTCACAATTAATAATGTAATAGATTATTATTAAGGTTAGTTACCAAAATTATTACCAATGGTGCTTTACATGGATAAATAAATCAATATTCGAATTTTGCACCAAATTAATGGCATGGAATTCTGGAAAATACCTTCAAAGGAAATTCAGTGAAAATAAAAATCAAATTGAAAGTTTTTATATATACCTTACCATTGTTGCAATTTGGACACCCAAATATCACCCCTAATAATTGATTGACCAACGCTTATATACCTGGATACGGAAAACATAAACTTTAAATTCCGACTTTTGCATCGTTTGGGAATTGGATAACCTGCCAACACAAAAATACGACCCAAGCTAGTACACGGAGAAGAGTTTATTTATTATAACCTCATCCAGTTCAGGTGAAAGTTAAACATATACAGCGTTTTTCCACCCACGAGTGGTCTACAACCAACAACGGTGTACTTCGTGCAATTTCTACGTACATTTAAAGCAAGAATACAATTCATTGAAGACACTGTACATATACATTTTTTGGTGCTGAAACCCGGGATCACGTTTCTTGATGTTCTGAACCGTTGGCTTTAAAAAAATGCTGGTTTGATTTTCTACTTGTTAGACAAAAACCAATCTACTGATGTCTTTACTTGAACCCGTAATATTTTAGCGCCAAATTAAGATCATGATATAACATAATTGATGAGATACCACGAGCATAGATTACTGAAAAGGCTTTCTTGGTATGGACATGCTTTTTAAAGTTGATTCTGCTATCGATGGTGGCACTTTAATACTTCCAAAAAATATATACTTGTCCTCTTCTTGTTTTTTTTAAGAAAGTAGTGAGACAAACCACGGACTAATCCGATAGACACAAAATATTAGTATACAGTAAGAGCCCAGCAATGGCTTGAAAAGCTTGATTATGTAAATTAACACTATACGAGATACGCTTGTCATTACATATTATAATATTTGAAGGTCATGACTTAAATTAAGTGATCCAATTACTTAATCGTGTAATTTACGATCACGACATTTTTTTTCGAGTATTATTTTACACCAAATCCTAATTTAAAACATATTTAAGTCGATACGTGCTTCTGGTATAATGATTTCTAAATATTAGTTGTCAAAGGGTTACGCATGTCAATAAATATAATGTACATTCAAAGTAAAATTAATTAATTTTTAAATTAGTCCTTGGTCACTAATGAGATTTAGAAACTTTAAATTGATTTCAAATTGAAATTTCAACAATATATTTAGGGCACGGTTTAGGGCAGAAGTTTTGACAACATTGACAATGAACCTAAATTTTGAGAGGTGCAACATATTTCAAAGTGGTCGGTGATATAAATCAACCCCAATTTTGTAACGACTTTTCGTTCTTTCACTTTTAATTAGACGTACAGAAACACATTTGCTTTACCAAAGCAGGCAAAGTAGGAGATAATGATTTTTCTAAATTACTTAAAGATTTTAGTTTAGCAATTTTAGGACAACTGTTTGCTTTTGTTTCAGTGTTAAGTTATTCCATATAAGGCAGATTGAGCACTATGGGTAGTCTGGTATTTAGTCGGTTAATTTAAAGAACATCTGATATATTTTGTTTGATTAAATGGCAATAATGCAAGATACTGAATTTCCATTTTGGCAGTAACAATTTAAATAAAATCAATTGAATTCAACTAACATCATGATCCACACAGCTGCGATCAGGCTTGGACCAAATAAGTAACAAATAAGTAACAAATTTCGTTAGAACAACACGCCCAATCTTCGAAACAAATTTACTCGATCAATCAAAAATCTAAAAGAACAAGTGTATATCTCTTTGCCCTTCTTGAGAAATTGATAGCTTTACATTTAGAGACGTCAAGACAAAGCTAGTTCATGTCGCACCCTCTCGATTTACTATTTAATAATTTATAAACCGATAGCATACGTCACAACCTTACAATGTGTAAAGCACTGTGACATTTTTTTTGTCAAATTTGACAATGAACGATACCATGAACATCAACGCAGCCCAAACATTTAGTAAGGCGGTACTTGTACAGAGAGTTTTGCGGACCTATCGTCTTGAAAATATCATCAATGGATTCGGTCTATTCACTGGCTCTGAAAGTATCGGACAAAGTTGTAAGCAAGTCTTCTGATCGAATTTTTCCTTCTACCGTTTTTTCAGCCTTTATATCCTCCTATGCACAGTTGGCACAGTTTTTAGAAACGTTGTTGTCACCTATATGCTACAATATAGTCATCGCCACAGTTTGTTTAGTGATAATTATGTTACAGAAACTTATTATCCTTCAATTTAAAATCTGGGTCGTTATATTAACTTTTTCTCGGTTCTTCGGACATGCTCATTGTAAACTGGACACCAAACATTAGCTGTATATTTAATCGACATACGCAAAGTAAGAGGACCATGCCGAGGGCTAACATTTTTTTGTTCATCGCACTTAATAACACCTAACATAGAATTGGCTCTAGCAAAAAATTTAGAAATGTGCCTTGTAAACGAAATATTTTCAAAGACCTCTAATCTTGCTAAGATTTTTGTACCATTCGAATAAATTTGGTAGAGTTAACTGTTATGATTATCATACAACTGAGTTTTTTTTTCAGACTTTTAGGACGTACGATATCATCTATAAACCACATATTTAGTAGTAAAAAACTAATTCCGTAAAAAGGGTGCCGCAAATAAACAATTTAACGGGGGAAAAGAAGTTAAAATCTTCGAACAGAAAAAAAATTTAAATTTGCAAAAATACTTACGGTTTTTTGAAACAGAACTACATTTAACCAATCGTTGGCTAATTAGGTATATAATATATGTAGAGTTCTGGCAAAATCTGAAAAGAGAAATAAAAATGTTAGTTTGTATCCAAAAATGTTAACATAGTTTATATGATATGTTGAGATGTACCCGACAGCCACTGTCATGAGATAAATTCGACTTAATAAAATATGGTTCTATATAGTTAGAATAACAGAAAATAACGGTTGATTGAAGTGTCATGAAATAACCAAAATGGTATCTTTGAACTAGCGGAGGCAATCAATGCAATTGCCCCTTGCCGAAAGACCAAGCGAGACTCTGTCTCTTGGCACGCCAAAGTTATCTCAGACGCCGGTAACAGGAGGGAAAGGGTGGCAAAAATCGTAGGCCAGGGTGTTAAATGGCCAAAAACTACTCGACCTATTGAAAAAACTACTGGCTACAGAAAAGGATAGGACGCTAAACTTTTGTTGCCAATGAAACAGAGACAGAGACATTTGGAGAAACCGAGGATAAGGTAATGGATAAGTTCTTTCATGACGGTATGAAAGGGCATCACCAGAGAACTGTAAGGCCATCTAAAGCAATTAGTATCGCAGGGACCCCAAAGAGGTCAGCACTGCCATGCTAATACAAAGTCAAGAAAAAACAGAAAAGGAAGAGAAGAAACCATTCCAGGAGATGAAAAATGTCATTCGGAGCGAAGCTTGTTTGGAATACTGGGAAACAAAAATCGTGTATAGAAAACCACAGATGGAAAATTACTCGTTGCAGAGCTCCCCTTAAGCACTAGGAGAGATCGCAAGCAGCAATCAGCGAAAATGGTGAAGAACGGGGACTAGCACGTCGAAAAAAAGTTGAAATCCTCTAGCTGGACTGCCTGCCGACGAAGGACAAAACCAACGTAGAACTCTAATGAGACCTTGCAGATAATTGAAGACATCAAAGTTTACTTGGATTCCGAACAACAGGAGAAAGCCAAGCTATTATCGACTAAAATGAACAAAACGCTTCAAAGCTGATAAATATGCGGAAACTCAAAATAAGCTATAGCCATATCAAAAAATGGGTCAAAGTTTCGTGGTATTACAAATGCCGTTGTATGGGCACACCAAGGCAAGATGTACAAGCCTTGATTTGAGCAGCTTTTGTAGGTGATGCGGTCTGGTAGAACATAAAGCCCCGGCTCGCAAATTGCAGCCAAAATGTTCTTTATATATGTGAACAGCGACATGGTATATAGTGCTAAAAACCGACCATAACCGATCCACTGGTGACTGTGATGCTTTCAAAAAAGCTCTTTGGGCGACTAAAGGAACCAGTCCGAAATGATTAAATTTCCGCAAGGCTGCAGATATATTTCTACAGCAACCGGTTTATGAGATTAAAGCTGAGATAATATAGTTGTAAGGTGAGTAGTACCGGAAATGAACTACTTGACCTAGTTCTCGGACCTTTTGGCAGTACCACGATATTGGTGGTAGCGGCTACGTTTTTAGCATTTACCTATCACCGAATGATACGATTTCAGGTTCGGATTAAATTGGATGACCTGGAAAACGCTTTACGTGATACCTCAAGAGAACTGGTGATAGCCGAAAATTTGATTGCACGGGCATTGGAATGGGGTACGCTAAATCAGGGTACTAGAGGCAAACTCATCATGGAGATGACTTCAAGACTAAACTTACACATTTTAAATGTGGGTTCCATGGTAATATACGGGCGACCAGACTTGGATAATTTTATAGTGGAAAAAAACGATGGTGGCGGTAAGGCTAGCGTCTTTTTCAACGGAGTGGCAAGTAATTGAGGACTGCAGGGAGTGACCACAGTAACATTACCTGCCAAATAAATGACAAAGGATCACATACTCAGCCTATGAGAAGCCATTCCACACGCGGCTGGAATACGTCCAGGATGGATGGCGAAAAACTGATTTGGCTTTTACTTTACCAGCTAAGCAGGATAACCCTGCGATTTATCGATGCTTTGTCAAAATGCATAAAAAAGAAGACTACAGGCCTACTGGTGGATCAACAAGATCGCCAAACATAGAAATAAAGTCATGAGATAACGGAGAGTGACGCAGCGAACACAATAAAGAGAGGAGGCAGCAATAAATTCAAGCAAAGTTAGATGCCGGTGGAAGTTAATGAATGCAACGTCATGGAGTGGTCATGTCCCATTTAGCACGGGTCATAAGCTTGTAGTCACAAATTTGGCTTCATGAGTGCAAAATGCAAGAACAATGAGAAACATTGAACATGTTACAGAACATGTTACATTTACGGAGGAAATACGTGTTAACGGTGTGGCGTCTCTGAAGATCAAGAAGGTCTTAATGGTATTTCTGCAAAATCGTTGAAGGCAATGATTAGCAGACAGCATAATATACTGCTAAACACATTACACTGACACTGGAAGGTGGCTCGGCTAGAGCTGAATAACAAAGGAAAAGGTGATGATGCATGCGCGATACGTTGGGAAAACTTAAAAAAAATGTTAAAGCTAAGGTTGTGGCTTGCCTTTTGGGTTGCTGGGGATTTGACTCCAAGACCTCAGGCATCTGGAAAGGTCATTCTATGGTCGAATGACATTGAGAAGGTAGTAGACGGGGTTGTGAGAACAGCCAAGGTTTGCCATTTTGCTAGGGCTATAGTGTTTCTAGGTACGATTGACGTCAAAAACTCTTTTAATTCAGTGATCTGGAATGATATGCGCGAGGCGACTAAGTTACCTTTTAAGAATGCTACAAATATATTTGGAGGACTAGAAATTCTGGTTTGAGAAGTCTCAAACAGGAAAATTCTTAAAACGATCGACCCTAGAGCAGTGCAAGAGATGCGGTTGTTAGACTTGTTCTCTGGAACATCTTTTATGACAGTCTTCTGTAGCTTAAAATGCCTGACGAAGTTTTTTTGGGAAATTATGCGAACGATTTCGCCGTTGTGGTCACCTCCAGAAATTTTTAGTTGGCCCAACTCAAACATAGCCATGTTACGAGGAGAATAAAATCGGAGATCGGCATGCTCACTAGACGGAAAATACCAACTGCTATTTACATGGCTATTGGTACGAAGGTGGTTATGGCAAAAAGGACGACGAAGTGTTTAGTGGTTAGCTTAGATACTATCCTCTTTTTCCCTAAACATAACCGCATATCTTGCGAGAAGGCAGCATTGGTAACAATATCGGTTAGTAGATAGCTAACTTGGGTGGTCCTCGATATAATAAATAGTATGCCTTGTTGTTGCTGGAGCAATTTCATTTAATCTTCTAGAGTTGAAGCGCCGAGTTATTATTTAGTTGTGTGCGAATAAAAGAAGGGAAGAAGCTGTGTTAAAAAATGACCCAAAAACTGAGCTCCGGTCTAGGATCGAGCGTAGCTATGGAAAAATGAAATTTTAATGAATCATTTCTTGACAGGTCATTGCTATTTCGAAAGGAAACGGCGTATTTCTGCAGTAGGTTAGGTTATGCCTGAAAATAGTGTAAAGCATAATTTATTTTTTAGTTTTGGTCATTTTGTTGAATGACCTTGAAACAGATTTCCAGTAAAACTTGCTGAACAATAGCTGAGTTTTTCAAAAATATTATTTTTTTTAAAACTGTTAATGTGAAATTAGATAAATAATGAAAATTTGTCAAATGACCTTGAAAAAAATTAATATTTTAATATTTACTTTATAAAGTTTGTTAGTTCAGTTTTGTAACTAGATTCCGAAATATTGCTTACAGAAAAATGTTCGATGTATCATACTGTAAACGTGTACCACAATGAGTATTTACCATAATAATGAAATTTATTTAAAACATTTTAAAATTTCGTTGACATAGTTAAAATATTGAGTTGAACACAATGTTTTTTTTTTAAATATCAAAAACACCAGTCTCGTAATTAATTTATAATTTAAATGTCATTTTAATCAACCACTAAGTAAATGTGACTTCAAACAAAAACCAGAATACGCGAGATATTCGAATATCTTAAATGGATGGATATACGAGTATTATGTATATAGTTAAGTAAAGTAACCCCAATTCATTTTACATTAAAATGTCGTGTTGTACATGTGACATGACAGCATTAATATGACAAATATAGAAATTTGTCATATTTTAAAAATAAATTATGTACATTTAAGATAAGACGTCTGTTTGATATATTAGAAATAAACAAGAATATAATTTTTTTATAAACGTTTGTTCATTCGTTTGGTTCGTTCGCGCAGTCTTAATTGACATATGACAAAATTTACAAAAAAAAAAAAAAAAACAAAAAAAATGTTAAACTCAACAGACAAGGCAATTAGTTGTGTGACAAAAGAAATAACATACCAACCGCATTACAGTACATATGTTTCGATCTTACAGATATTTGCGTGGTCCGCGCATTTTTGTAAAAATAACATTTCATCATTTTCATCAAATTGTCAAAATTCACTTTGTAAATTTTAAGTAAATCCCTCAGTCAGTCACAATCTCGTATGACACTGTGTGTGCGAGATGAAAAATTAATTTATATTAGATGACATTTTCCATTTAATATATGAAAATTATGAAATTATTTTTCTTTTCGAAGACGAACGACTCTAGTTTCCAATTTTATTTTGTTTTAAATTTTTAACAGTGAAGAAATAATTTCAACACACAATGTACACAAAAAAAAACGTCGACGACGACTCAAGAAAATGTAAAGCAACAGCAGCAGTGGTACACGATTTTTTCAGCTAAGATCAAAGTGGATGATTTTCTTTATTTTGTTTATTTTGATTTGTTAATTTTTTTTTCCTTTTTTTAATGTTATGTTGACTGTCGTCAATGTAGTCATTTGTCTGTGATGCGCGAGAGAAATAAAAATATACAAAGCGTACAAAATATTTATGTAGCTTGAATGTAAACATAAGACATGGTGTTGCTACACGAACACACGAGTAAGGTGGAATATCGATCTTTTGATTTTTTTTTTGTTTTTTTAATGATTAGTTTTGTCAAAAAAGTGAAAATCTAAGAAAAATATATTGATGAGATTATAGATGAATTTTTGTTTGGAAAATTATCAAGGCTTTAAAAAATAAACAAAAGTGATCGAATGTTGTGACAGCAATGTTTGACTTAAATATAAGGTCTGCTTTATTTCATATCAAGAAACTGTAAACCTCTTTTCGAAAATCATAGGATCGTTCTAGATAACTGTGAAAAGTCAGTGTACAGCCAGAAATTTAAGATCAATTCATATGATCAACATATTTTCTGAGATATTACGGTTTAGTATTGAGTAGGTCAAAGGTTTTGATCGCATTTATTTCTGGAATTAAAAGATTTTTTACTGTATCATAACGCTTTGACGTACATCAACAATAATGGCGTACCACTTTTATTGGAATAGATTATTTCACAACTATACGGTCTACTTAATTGATTTGGAGTGCACAACCAAGCATTCCAAACAAGATTTTCAGGAAAACACTGAGCCAACTATTCACCCACTTTAACATATACTTGGCATAGTAGGAAAGGACAGTTAGAGATTTAATTGAGATCGACGAAGTCTACAGACACTTGGCGGTTAGTAGTTAGTATTATATCTTCATGCATAATATAACAATGCAGTTTCTTATATATGACCAGCATCTCCATTCTACAACCATTCATCTGTAACCTGTAATATTTCTGTGAAAAAAATCAATAATAATATAATAATATAATAATATAATAATATAATAATATAATAATATAAAAATATAATAATATAATAATTTAATAATATAATAATATAATAATATAATAATATAATAATATAATAATATAATAATATAATAATATAATAATATAATAATATAATAATATAATAATATAATAATATAATAATATAATAATATAATAATATAATAATATAATAATATAATAATATAATAATATAATAATATAATAATATAATAATATAATAATATAATAATATAATAATATAATAATATAATAATATAATAATATAATAATATAATAATATAATAATATAATAATATAATAATATAATAATATAATAATATAATAATATAATAATATAATAATATAATAATATAATAATATAATAATATAATAATATAATAATATAATAATATAATAATATAATAATATAATAATATAATAATATAATAATATAATAATATAATAATATAATAATATAATAATATAATAATATAATAATATAATAATATAATAATATAATAATATAATAATATAATAATATAATAATATAATAATATAATAATATAATAATATAATAATATAATAATATAATAATATAATAATATAATAATATAATAATATAATAATATAATAATATAATAATATAATAATATAATAATATAATAATATAATAATATAATAATATAATAATATAATAATATAATAATATAATAATATAATAATATAATAATATAATAATATAATAATATAATAATATAATAATATAATAATATAATAATATAATAATATAATAATATAATAATATAATAATATAATAATATAATAATATAATAATATAATAATATAATAATATAATAATATAATAATATAATAATATAATAATATAATAATATAATAATATAATAATATAATAATATAATAATATAATAATATAATAATATAATAATATAATAATATAATAATATAATAATATAATAATATAATAATATAATAATATAATAATATAATAATATAATAATATAATAATATAATAATATAATAATATAATAATATAATAATATAATAATA
Organism: Tipula confusa; assembly: GCA_963556175.1. Classification (NCBI taxonomy): domain Eukaryota; kingdom Metazoa; phylum Arthropoda; class Insecta; order Diptera; family Tipulidae; genus Tipula; species Tipula confusa. Next base: position 176,402,834 of record OY744476.1, on the reverse strand, counting down.
TAATAATATAATAATATAATAATAGTGTTGTTGTACATAGAAGTAAGCGCGGCACAGTTCAAGGATCCCTTGAAAAATAAAAAGTAAACATTGCAATATTAGGAATATCATTGCAAAGTAATTAAAACACCTATAGCTTTTTAAATATCGCAGAAACTATTGCAGATGCCTCCAAATCATCCAGAATAGAAATTTATATACTACCAACAGTGTTCCGAAGACTAAGTTGAATTCTATTGAGTCAAGCACTAATTTGTTTCCTAAAATTATTTTGGACTTCTTATTAAGAAAATTTTGGAAAACTCAGGAATTTTCTTTCAAATAAAAATACACTGAAGACTATGCAAAAAGTAGTTTGTATCCAAAAAATTGTAAGATAAAAATGTATCTGATTTAAAGAAGATGAACATACTTTTTATGAAAGAGTATGAAGGTCACATGGTGATAATTTCAAAGGCAGATTTAAATATTGAACATAAATGTTATCTGCCACACCATGGTGTTCTCAAAAATGATAGTACCACGACGAACATGAGGGTATGCTGTATTCGATGGGTGTTTAATGGTAGGTCCTACCTTACAAAATAGATTAGTTTCTGTAGTTCAAAGATTTGGCCAAGAATCATTTTGAATTACATGAATGTTGACGATGCGCTAACAGTAACATTGGAAATACAACAAAAATTATTGAAGCGTTTTTATGCCGTTGGTTCTAAATTGAAAAAGTCGTCTTCCAATTGTGATTAGAAGATTTTAAGCGCCATACCCTTAAAAAGAGCCTTTAAGAAACGAAAGAGATGTAAGTTAGACCAACGTTATCTAGATAACATATCCGACGGGAGACAAAAGCTTTTAAAGGCATATATTGCGATAATTATATGCCTCTTTACTAAAAATGTAAACATTGAACAAGTGGGTGTTTTGACAACCGAATCATTTCTCACTGCATTATCAAAAAATTGTTTAATCAAAATTTAATTGGTTTATGCTCTGATATTTTCGGTGACAAGAGAACCAATTTTATAAGTGCCAACTGCCAACAGCTAAAGACTATTTCTGACCATTTGGTCAAAGATCGCATCATCTCAAACGTGATGTGAGAAGTTCATGATTAGGGCATATTAACAACATTATAGAAGTGAACCTACTTCTAATTAGAACAAACCCTAGACAAAAAAAAATATTTAAAAAAAAACATACCGATAACGAGCTTGTTCTTCGTATTGTTCCAGACAACCCGAAGAGTATAATTCATTCTCTACCTCTAGGAGCCATCGTCACCAACAGCGATCTTTGTCTGACAGCCAAATGGCGACTCTCCGCTCAGAAATCCCTGCACCATCTGCTTTAGATAGCTCGCAAAACGTGACGAAGCCCGCGTAATCTCTGTCTTTTTATTTCATGAACCCGGTCAAAAATATTAATTAAAGTTGTTAAATACTATTAAAATGTTTGGAAGATATTCGTGTAGCTCAAACTATTTCAGAAGTAAAACAAAATAATCTCAGAGACATATAATCCGTGAAACTGACGAGGTAGTGCAAATAGCTAAAATAAACAATTTATGAAACTAATACCTGATGAAGCAGTACCAAAAGATCGGTAAGGTAATTAACCTGTATCATATATAGGTTAATGTTCAGTGGAGAGATTCTTATACCGAGTGCAGAGAATAGCTATAGAAAACGGATTAGATGCCAATTTCAGTATGCTCTTAAAAAAAGAGCTTGATATTGGTATTGGGAGTATCAGGGAACGTTTGGTTTAGTAGAATGGAGAATATTATCAAAAGCAATGATTTAAAACCAGACGAACAGATGAGGACGTTCGACAACCAGTAGAACATCTCACTCAAAAATTCAACGAACCATTTTCGGATTCTACCATTGTATCTGCTGTATTAATCTTTCCTTGATGAGATCGCTAATCGATAAAGAGATTTAATAAACTCATTAAATAGAAATATTAGAGCTGGCTTGCAGGGTACATTTGCTGGCCAACGATTTATGAGAATTGCAGAAATGGTCAACTATAGTGTGTGCCTTTAGAGGTCACGTAGAAAAAATTGGGTTTGACTCATTAGATAAATTACCAATCAAGACCTCGTCAAGTCAGTGAATCAAGCAATAACAATATATCACCCAAACCTGCGAACCATTGAGAAAACTTACACTTACGCACTGCTTGTTGGAACTGTTGTGCTCTTGGGCATTTTTTTAAAGATTATGTATAATGCCAATTAAACACACTAAAATTTCAGTGTTATCACTGTAGGTATAATCGGGTATAAATCCAAATCACATAGACACCACCAATCTACCAAAAACCAGCAAGAACCGGTTCTCTACATTTTTTTAAGTTGAGAAGACCTGGAGTTGTTGGCTAATTAGTTCTTTCGTTAGTGGCAGATTCTAGACCATAATATTAACATTTTAATCAACGAAATGCCATGTAGAGGGCTACTTGACATCAATTATCTTACAATATCAATCAAAATTGATCAAGAAACTGTGGCTACCACTTACTGAAGCTTAGAATAAAATTGAACAGGTTACTTTATCTGGCTACAATTACTAGTTTGTATTAGACTAGTTCATGAGTTTCAAATGAACTACCTAATATAGCGGCTATAGAGGTCGCGCTACAGTCAAATCTAGTAGTACTGCTGTACTAGTAGTAGGTAGTATAAACCTAAAAGAAAACTTAAACGAGCTGAATTACTTTGATTGTTTTATGGCCTCTACTAAATCTAAAACGGGTTGCCAATCTAATACTGCACAGGGACGAAGAAGTTATGCCTGCATATAAATATATATATATATATATATATATATATATATATATATATATATATATATATATATATATATATATATATATATATATATATATCTATATATATATATATCTATATATATATATATATATGTATATATATAGATATAATTATATATATATATATATATATATATATATATATATATATATATATATATATATATATATATATTATTTTTTATTTCAGGAATGATTCCTTGATTATTTCCAGGCCAACAATCGTCCTGAAGAGAGTCTATTTTTAAAATTTACTGAGTATACAGTGCGTTAAAGAAAAATAGTTTTGGAAGATATCATCCCGCTTATTTTTTTTATTAACTCCAAAGCTAGCATTTGTTATTTTATTCTTTTGTTTTTTATTGAAATCTAGTAGCCTTTTCTTTTGTTTTTTTTTTTTAGTTTCAAAATAATTGAAAACAATTCTGGATGACAATTCTTTGACAGCAATGATGCTGTTCGAGCTAAAAATGGACCTTAAATCAGTATTAGACATATTTTGTCTCTATATAGTTTTAAATTACAAATTTTGGAGTATTTTTCAGGACCATAATCTTCACCCATACCATTGTACACCCTTCCAGGGTCTCTTTTGTCCGCTGATTTAGAGAAATGCAAAGAGTTTTCCAGCCTAATTTTAGAGAGACAATCGGACGATGGAAACTTAATTTCCAATATTTCAGACATCGTTTCAACAAAAATTGAATGTCAATGTGTGGGCTGAAGTGATTGGTAAACAATTAATTGGGCCATTTAGGTTTACTTTACCAATTAAACAATTATATATAAATTAATATTTTTATATTATATAGAAGGTGTCATAACTTACTTGACCTATTCAAATAAATCGAAATCTTACAGTTCTAGGGAAATCATTTCACAACTGTATAGTAATCAAAATTATGTTTGATGGCCTTGACATTTTCATTCAAGGTTCTTTGAGATAAATAATAAAATGAGAATAGATAAAAATGCCTTGTTGGCTACGAAACCCGAACTCAACCAGTAATCCTGATCAAGTATAGTGGAAATGTTATGAGAAATTTTCTTTGGTAAACCATCTTGCTATTAAGCGACCAATTTTGACTGTAAATACATATATGCAATTTAGAGAAGTCAATGCCATTCATATTTTACATTTCTTGCCCAGATCGAATTTTTTGGGGACAACTTTTTTAAATCTTTTGTTGTGCCATTTTATTACATTAAAGCAAGTTTTGTTGTAACAAAATGGCATATCAAAACTATATCAGTGAAATTTATGAAGCATGGAAATTTCTGGTAAAAATCTACTTGTTTTGAAATCAGTAGTCACATTGATAAAACAAGAAGGCCAAGTAAATTTTGACACGCTGTACAATACAAACACGAAATATATTTTTGGCACAATTTTTATATGTTCTAAATTCGTTCATATTCGAACGACCTTAGCTGAATGACTTCGGTTGTCTGTCACTTTACGATATATTAAGTATGTAATACGTATACAAATTAATTTACGTATAAGACAATAACAATTCTTTTTGTCTAATTTTAGTGGTATTTTATTGCAAAAAATTATAATTTTTTTTTTGACATGTTTAAGATTATAATCGATTTTGTTGCTAAATTTTAATTTTAAGTTTACGAACATTTCCATTGGTTATGTTTCATGTGTGCGAGCTCGTTTATGGATAATTAAATGATTTCGAGTGGATTTATCGAGACATCAAGGCTTAACATTTTTAATTCGATTGCAAACGTTTCATATGCCATATTTAGATGGAATGGTGAACTTTTACGAATAACTGATTCGTTCCACGATATAGCCGGGGGTAAATTACTGTATCATAAATTGCGTCCAACTTTATGTAAAATGATAACAAAATTGTTTAATGCTGTTAAATCCTGTATCATACATTAGGAGATGCGTAAATAGAATGTAAGTTACATGTCCGCCTTTTACAGTCAAGAATAAGACACAGTAAAATTTGGTTACAAAAGCGAAGTGATAACGGGAAATCTACCCAACAAGGGAAGTTTTGAAAACTTAACAACATTAAACCTTAAGCTTGACCATTAGTATTATCAATTTTAAACATCCTTCAAATACTGTCCAAACAAATCGACAAACATACAGACCCTACCCATCAAACGTGAGTTCATCAGTTTTAATTTTTAGACAAAAATGTGTCATAAGCCATTTTTATACAGTATTATGTAGATTTCGTTTGAAGAATAAAAATTGCACTGAGTGCTTAAAAGGATACTCATTTTAGTTTGGTTATGTTTGTTTGACAGGAAAAACTATCAAAACTGTTTGTTTGAAGAAAAAATAGTGTAGAGTAACTTTCTTGTTCACTTGATGTAAAAATTGAGTGTACTCGACCACAGAGGGGTAAAAAATAAAACCAAATCTGCAGTTTTATTTTGCAGGAGTACAAAAGTTCCCAAGGAATATCAATTAAACCGTAAAAGGAAATTGTCAGTGGATAGGATCTGTTGTGCATAGTGAAGAAAAGAGTGTAACGTGTTCAAATTGAATTCGTGAAATTGTAATTATCTGGAGCTCCTCTTCTTCCTCTCTCGTTTTTGGATGCTCAACTCGAAAAAATTCAAATCGTCACACGTTTCTTCCTCGCAAACATTTACAGCATACACTACAGTTGTCGCTAAAGAGTAATTTGGTAAATATTAATAGAACGCATGTATAAGCGGATTGTTCAAAGGATAAAATGTAATTTGAAGTCCTAAGTAAACACCTTCGTCGGTTTCACGTTTATCCTTTGGGTTATGAAACACTTATTTTCAATTGGGCCGCTGTTACACCAGTCCAATAACAGACCTTCTTAAGAAAATATCTATGGTTTGTAGTACATCACTATATGTAAAAATTCTAATAATCGTTTCAAATCCATGATTACCTCAGTTTCACTTGAATAATGGCTTATAACAAAGTCGGTTTAGAAAGTTGGTAAGATGGAAGATTAAACGAAAGACGTCTAACTTCGATATATTAAGGAGCTTGATTTATGGAGTGGAATTTACCACACATGCGTTTTCACGAGGACGGTAAGGTATGTTTTAAGGTTAAAATTTCTGGATTTAATGACGTATGAATGCTCCTTGTAAACTTCAACGAATTTTAATACAAAAAAAAAGATTTAAGATTCAAAAAAAAATTTAATGGGGATTCCCCTAATAAATGAGATAGAAGGAAAACTAAAAACATAAAGGTAATGATGGCTAATTTTAGTTAGTGACAAATTGCTGTTTAAATCAGTCGGTTGTTGTCGATAAAGCAAACAAAAATATTTAATTTTTTTATATAATGAAACTAATGAAATTGGTTGTCAGGTTGATAAACACAGGACTTGCTTCTTGTGCCGTATCTGAATATAACTTCAGCAAGTCCACACACTATCTCTTCGTGGTGGCTGCAACCAACTACTACGTTAAAAGAGTAGGCTAAAGTGTGAGGACTGTGGTCCTCTCACAGAAGGTAGGCGTTCGGTTAGCACCCCAATCTGTCAAATCTCATTGTAACGGAACCTCAACAAAGGCCTCGGATAAATCGGCATTCACAACAACAACCTCGGACACGATATAAAGACAACGATTTATAATTTGAAACATGGAGCTTACATTGCCCGGAGAGCCTCCATCAACTTTTCGAACAAGCATCTAAAGTATAAGCTCGACCTCACGGCACTGCAAGAAATAAGACTAATTGTCAATGACATCGATTCCAGTTGCTATGAATTAACTCTCTGTCGAAGCAATATAAGCATGAATATGGCGTCGGTTTTTTAAATGACGACCGATGTCGTCCATTCATGACTGATTTCAAACTTTGCAATAATGAATTTGCACACTCAGGTTTCATGGACGTCACTATAATATAAAGTTTGTGATCGTTCATGCCTCCATAGAGGCGAAACCAGATCAAATCATGAATAGTTTCTATGACGGACTCGAAACTGTCTTGAGCAAAATACTGCAACATGACATTAAAATCGTGTTAGGCGACTTAAGTGTTCAAATTGGCAATGCTGTCAGCACATATCGTAGCACCATTGGTCCAAACTCTTGAAAAAAAGTGTTCAGCAACACTTCCTGGCTATTCTTGAATTAAAAGTTTGCCTGTCAACCACATACGATCAACGTTTTCAGCGCATCACTCGTTGGAACGCATCAGCATTAAGCAACGACGTTACACGTACCACCTTTGAGACTACTTTATCAGGAATCTTGGAGGGCAAATCAGTACCTGCTTTGTTCAAGAACAATGAGACATAATTAAAACATCGGTAACCGATGCGTCAATGTCCACTATAGACCACAGTTTATCTAGACCTAAATATTTTTGGATGAATGAAGATTGTTTAAGGGAAATCCAAAAGAAAGATCTCGCACGTCAACGAAATCTATCACAAAAAACAAGGCAATCTCGCGATACATAACCAAGTTATCTTGCATCAATCTGATATTACCGTCGAGATGATTTTACCACCACCACCACCAACATACGATAAAGTGAGCAGGACGTGATAGCCCGGAGAAAAACACAAGACACCCTGTGAGTCAAATGCTCAAATATGGTAGCGATCATATATTATACCGCATGTTTGAGGTTGTAGCGACACTCTGGTCAAAATAAATCATCCCAAAAGTGGGAAAAGGCTTAATCAGCCCACTACATAAAAAATTTGATTGGTTCAACTGCAACAACTACAACGGTATAGCTTTGTTGGACAGGCTGCAAGATTTTGGCGATACTGTTTATCGACGTACAGATAAAGGATCTAGGGTGATTACTGATGCGGTTTTCGTTGAAATAGATCAACGACTAATCAAACTGTGACTCTACTGTGGTCCTAGAGGATTGCTACGAAAATGATATTCCTGTTATAGTCTATTCGTAGACTTCCAGCAGGCATACGACTGCATTAAGAGGAACGCGTTATGGAACGTATTGTCCTATCTGGGCACATCGTCATAATTGGTATCCATGAATTTTAATGCATAAGTCAAAGTGTAGGGTGCTAATTGAAGGCACAATTTCGGTTGCCTTTGAAATAATATCTGGAGTGCAGCAAGGAGAACCAATAGGTCTAATTCTCTTCAACCTATCTGTCTATTTTACAAATCAACCTAGCTATTGGCATTGGCTGACAACATTTGCATTTTGGGTTGCAACATCATCTCACTGAAGGAAGTCCTCCTCCCCTTGAAAATATCAGCCCAATAAATTGGCCTTCAAATAAACGAAGAGAAAATCATATAAATGATCACCGCGAGAAAGCAAACACGTGGCGACTTCATTTCAGGAGAAACACAATACGAGAGGGTGAATGAGTTCAAATATCTCGGGTCATTGATCATTGAGCAAAACTCGGTTTCTGTAGACATATCATAGAGGATTGCAGTGGACTTCCGAGCATTTTACGCTATAGCTAAAAATTTCAGGTCTCCCCATATATCGCACAAATTTAAAACTGGACATCTTTAAAGCGCTGATAAGACCAGCGATCACCTTTGGTTGTGAGTCTTGGACATTGACAGCACAAAAAGTCCAAAAATGAACTTATAGAACGAATCACGAGACCAGAAATGATCTCGATAAAGTTGGCATCATCGGATATATAAAATCATCAACATTAAGATGGCTTGGACACGTTTTTCGGTTATAAAATTAGACCACAAAACAGGCCTTGGAGCCGGAACGAAAGTACTTGTAGGTTCTCGTGGAAGACCACCTACTTGTTGTATTGTACACAAATTTGCAAAATTATTATACTCAATCCTAATACTAATTGGTGAGTTCTATGCTCTCGCATTACAATTTATTTGGTATTGTATCGGTAAAATAAAATTCACGCAATATGCCATTAAACCTATAAAATAAAGGATCAAAATTTAGTGATTTTTTAATGCCTCCGCAGCTTGTACCCCGTAACAGGGCAAATTTACTCTGGAAAGCAACCAACTGGATAGACCAACTGGTGACACATTGTACTACCAAGAGAGAGAAGCACTACGATGGCACTTAAAATATTTAGCCCTAGCCAGCCAGGTGACCTAATGTGCACTACAAGGGTAACAAGGATAATAAAATATTTTCACAAATAATTTACAAACCAAGACATTATTTAAATTAAATTTGTGTCTAAAAATAAATTAAAAATGACCAACTTTAGGATCTCAAAGGTATCGATGACTTAAATCAGAAATATACCTCGATCATTTAAAATTAAAATGGCCACCTGAGTGTGTACACAAGGGTTAAAACTAATTATCAACCACATTCTAGAATAGAATCTGCTATAGTGAACAAAATTTAAAATTAAATTGAAAAACTGTTAAAACAACCAAATACGTCATTGAATTACACAAAAATCTAACTTATATACATTTCAACCGACATAAAACTTTAAAAATTTATATAAATTAGATTTAAACAATAAAAACCTACAAGAAACAGAATTTACGTCATATTAGTGGCGCCATCACGTGACGAGGACAGAAACATATTTCACTAAACTGGGTTAAATTTTTGAAATTCATTAATTGTAAACCTTTAATAAATTAAAACTAGTATATCCTTTTAAATTTTAAAGATTTCTCCAACATCATATTTAAATATTAAAGTTATATGAGAGAAATTACTAATTTTATTTTTGGTTAATTATTAATTAATAATTTAATGCCACATCACATATCATATCGTAATATATAGTTTTACCTGCAGTAATCTATATTAATTATTAAAAATTTATAGTAATTGACAGCTAAAATTATTTATCAATATATGATTTTTTAGGCCCCCCTAATAAAACCACCCTTTACACATTATTCACATAATATTTAGAAATGTGAGCAAAGTCATTCCCACAGTAACCAGTAAAATGGATTTACATATGAGTTTATATATATATATATATATATATATATATATATATATATATATATATATATATATATATATATATATATATATATATATATATATACATTTATATATATATATATATATATATATATATATATATATATACATATTATAGTCATCGTTATAAAGGGTTAAATTATATAATCATAATTAATTATTTTAATATTAAATCGGTTTTAAAAATTATTATAGTGATATGTCGTCCATGATTTTATATGTACGAGTAGTTTTAATATACGAAAGTTTACAGTAGAGTCTTGATTATGTAGAATTTTGATAGAGTTATAGAAATATTTTTCCTCCTTATATCCTTCTTTGATTTTTATATTTTCTATATTAAATGTGAACAGTCGTTCGATTGGAGGTTTAAAGGTTTAGCAGTAGTCCGCTCGGTTCAACTTTTCCAACTTTGTATATTTCCTTTCTAAATCCTTGAAAAATCGAGGCTATACTGTATATTTATAGCAAGTAGCAGCCCAACCTTCTCATCATTACAAAAATGCTTTCTAATGTAATTTAAAATATTTTATCAAAATCATAATTTTAACCAAAAAAAAAGTTGCTGGTCGTTGTCATGACATGATGAAATTATCATCAAATATCATCACCAACAGATATATATATATATATATATATATATATATATATATATATATATATATATATATATATATATATATATATATATATAAAGGTGCTTCTTGTTTTATAGTGGTCTAGATAAATGAGTCTGAAGGTAAAACTCATAGCAGTATGTTGTCTAGTGAAAATCCAGGTTATCGACTAAATTTGGCCATTAAAGGCTTAAGGTTTAAAGCCGAATTTGGATAAGTGAAGCACCTCACAATTTCAGGTGATCTTCACTTTACAACATTTTTGTTTCAAGGCCATTCGTATTTTATTAAAATTTGGTATTTTCTTTTCCATAGCGAAGAATCGAACATGAAGTTTTCAACTATTAACTTAAATTAAATATATTTAAACAAAGTTTTTACCAATGGTATTACTTATTGGAAAAGCTTAAAAATGTTTATCAATTCAGGTTATACTTATTAAATCATTATATTAAAAAAATTATTAAATAATTTAAAGGCTCTTTAGTCCGAGTAGAACTGCTCATTTCTACTTTTTTTTTATCCAATTGGTTGGGATGCATTTCTTGATGATAGTATTTCAAACTGTTCTTCATTCAGAGGTTTATGACTTGGGTGGATATGTTTAGTAGCTTGCACTGTTGAATTAGTTGTTTTGGGATACTTGCGTATAAGCGCCCAAAGAGCCAACTATGTACACTATTGTTTGAATAGTTGCTCTTCGGTTTTCAGAATGAATATTCAAACATTTTTCTTCTTGTCGATCATTTGTTTTAAGCAATCGTTGCTCATCTCTTTGCCTAGTACTTATTTTATGTTTTAACTCTAAGTAGACTAGTGAGCTTATCTGTAGTTCACCGTATTTCCATCGTAATTACTACACTTAGGACACTTGAATTTGTGTTCGTTTTATTGCAAGGTTTCGAGTTATGTATATATTTTATCATAAATATAGCATAAACATTACATAACGTGGAATATACTCTAGTATGCCTACATTTTTGGTACTTCACGCATTGAAAGCTGCAAGTTCTCTTCCTGGGTGCCGCAATGGATGAGATTCTTCTATTAAGTTAAAAATGCCTCGATCTCCTTTGATATGCAATATATGCTATAACTGTAATATCTATGAACCTGCTCAACTTTTATAAGCACTCATGGGATTCCACCATTTTATGAGTGCTTATAAAAATTGAGCTGGTTTCTCGGACAGTTTTATTTTTTAGTTCATGAGTTGATCAACAGATCACTTAGACCACGTGTAATTAAGGGTTTTGATCGACATAAGTTGCCAGCTTGCTGGGAAACATAGATGAAAGTAGGATCGTTTAGCAAATGGTTTACATATAAACACTTTATTACAAATGATTGCAAATTGTATATAACGAAGTGCCAATTAAAAATTTAGCTGTATCTTAGAGAATGCATTAAATGTTAGACACATTTTGGAAATACTTGTTGTTCACCTAAATTATGTTAAAACTAAAAGTATAGCATCTAGACAATCTCGGAGAAAGTTTTTGATACTGTAGTCTATAAATAGAATAATGGATACAAGAGTTGGTATCGTTTACTATTAGCAATATTTTGAAGAGACTTAAGCTTCCTTTTCATTTTAAACTAAATTGGTGACAGACTGATTAAATTTTTAAAAAGTGAACTTTTAAGAAACTAGAAATCCTAATTATTATTTTGTAGGGTCTTCCCACTATAAAAAAAAATACTGAACCAACTAGGTTTGAGGTTTTGGGTTTGTTTTGGGTTTGGGGCAAATTTGCCCCAAATCCATTCTAGAAAATCCTTTAGAAATATATTAAAGTCAAAATGGGTGTTGAAAAAGAACAAATGGTGCTGAACTATGTTCAGTTAATACCGAGATTTCTAATAAAGATGTAGCTAAAGCAGAATAGAGGAAAACAAAATCAAATGAATTTGTGCCTATAACCAACATTTGTGTTAACTGCGATAAAAGTAGTAAAGTGGAAAATTACGAATTATTCAAAAAAGCCGATCTTAGTTAAGTAGAAGAAGTGTAATGGTCCCCACGGAGAAACATTGACAAAAAAGCAGTGCAGTGAGCATATTATTGATTAATTTTGTTTGTGGTTTGCATTTATGCAACAAAAGAAAATTGTATCGCATTAAATATGTCGAATTATTTTGCCGTTTGGCCAATCCAAATATCAATTGTTCTAAGCTGTTTATTTAATGGAATCAGGTGGGTTAAGCTTAATGAGTGGCTTAAACTCGATAGTATAATCATAGGCGATTGTTAACGGTTATATGTGATGTAACAGAGTCAATTATTGAATAAAAAACAGCCAGAATATATGATACAGCAGAAACGCAATAAAGGTATTTTTTAGTTAAATTCCAATAGTTCTCGGTGGTTTCTATATTACAACTGATTAACTGTTTTTGTAAATAAAAATCAATACCAAAATTCAGTCTTTTTTGGCATTTAACTTTAGAATCTTATTGGGAAATACTTTGGCAAACAAGTGACAAAACTAAGAATTCAGCATCGTCCAAAACGATTGAAGTCCAGCAGCATTATTTTTTTTAAATTAATATTACGACATGTTATATATATTTCGTATCATCTAGCAATCTTATAGTAAAATTCTCTAAAAATTTTGGACGGCTTATTCTGGACTTCCGAATTCCAATGGTTTTTTTCCTTTGTAGCCGTCGTGCTATTTTGTGTTACTCAGCATACCACGAATCTCAGCATTTTCGTGTTGTCTAAAATGCTGTAAGTGTTTTTTTGCATGGTTGGTACATTTTTCACTGATATGTTCTATCCGTAAGTCCCTATGTAGGTTATCATTTCTTATGTACCAATGAGCCTTCACTCTTTCACAAAACTCTTTCCTCTTTTTGGAAAGCTTGTATTATTTTCGTTTTTTTCTTTTTAAAAAAGCTGCGTATTAGTATATTATGTTGTTTGTTTGAAGTTAAACTCTATTGGTATCTAGCTAATTTTTTGATCAGTGAAGTACACGTGAGTTGATTTTTTCTTCATTCAGCTTAATGCCTCACTTTGCAGTCTAGTTATACTTACAAGGTTTACAGCCCTTTGCAGTTTTCTGATTATATTTTTTATATTAGTTCCGATTGCTAGAACTGCAATTAAATTCGCAAAATTTGCTTTAATTGTTTTGCTTGTGTTAGGCAAGTCGCTTGTATAAATTAAATTTAATACTGGTGGTTTAAAAATGGCTGGTGGTTATTCAAAGCTTTAAAATAATTTACTTTCAGATTGTATGCAATTTTCCTGGCACTCTCATGTAACCTAATAACCTAATATTGAGTAAACGAGCAATAACAAATAACATTGACTTCAACTATTAACTGGCAAAGCTATATGTTAGCAAGCTCCATACTAATCAGGAATCAGGGGGACATTCAAAATAGTTTAACAAAATTCTTTGACGAAAAGGAAATCATTTGTATAGAACCCTCATAATTTTTATTAACACCTAACTATATTATTACTTTAGATACTACTTTGTGGAAGAGAATATGAAGTTTTAACTGCCAACCAACTAGATGTAGTACATGAGTAAACCAGTGTACTCGGTATCCTTCTATTTTGTTAACAAAATCAGGAATTTCAAATCCCTGTTTTTGTGATTGATGAAACCTGTACAATGGTCGACATCGTCATTTTTCTCAAATTTTATCATCCATATCCATACTCATCTGAAACACTCTTATATGGCAACAGGTATTTGATTGACCGGTTGATTTAAAGTATGACAGGATAGTTAGATATATTATTGAGATTGATCCGATTACAAACCATCGGCAAAAATTTACTATTATTTATTCCTGCACAAGCTAATATATATTCTTATATGATCAGCAAATTCATTCTGCAACTATTCATTTGTAATCTGCAATGTTTCTTTGAAAAAAACAAATCTATTAATGAGTTAATTTCTCCAACCGTAGCCTGTAATAAATTTATTTATTAAACAAACCAATTAGTTCTTAATAATAAAAAAACATAATAATATAAATAATATAAATAATATAAATAATATAAATAATATAAATAATATAAATAATATAAATAATATAAATAATATAAATAATATAAATAATATAAATAATATAAATAATATAAATAATATAAATAATATAAATAATATAAATAATATAAATAATATAAATAATATAAATAATATAAATAATATAAATAATATAAATAATATAAATAATATAAATAATATAAATAATATAAATAATATAAATAATATAAATAATATAAATAATATAAATAATATAAATAATATAAATAATATAAATAATATAAATAATATAAATAATATAAATAATATAAATAATATAAATAATATAAATAATATAAATAATATAAATAATATAAATAATATAAATAATATAAATAATATAAATAATATAAATAATATAAATAATATAAATAATATAAATAATATAAATAATATAAATAATATAAATAATATAAATAATATAAATAATATAAATAATATAAATAATATAAATAATATAAATAATATAAATAATATAAATAATATAAATAATATAAATAATATAAATAATATAAATAATATAAATAATATAAATAATATAAATAATATAAATAATATAAATAATATAAATAATATAAATAATATAAATAATATAAATAATATAAATAATATAAATAATATAAATAATATAAATAATATAAATAATATAAATAATATAAATAATATAAATAATATAAATAATATAAATAATATAAATAATATAAATAATATAAATAATATAAATAATATAAATTATATAAATAATATAAATAATATAATAATATAATAACTAACTTATATACATTTGTATCGTCATAAAACTTTAATAAATATTTCATTAAAATCAAAAACAACAACTGTCATATGACAAAATAAGTCCACATCCTCATATGACAACAGGTATGCACAATAATTTGCACAACTGCAGCTAGTCCGCGTTTACAAGTTATATAGACTTTAGCAGAACACTGCTGGGTTGGTATAGTTTGGTAGATTACGTTCATCAATCAACACATTATATATTTTTAACGATTTTTGTTGATCAATATTTAGACACATATTTAGGCCACTGTACATCTTCTACATTAAATGCACGTACACACATATAATATATTAACATATAACTATAAAATCATATTACATAAATAAAAAAAAATTCCAACATTTTTCCTACTTTTAATACATGCCTCTAAGCTAAAAATATGATAAAAAAAATTTTTAAAGGGGTTTGACACGACCCTAGTTAATATTCTATATTAAATGTATAAACATTTTTTTTTTGTTGTAGCTTACCCTACACTACTCGATAGTTAAAGGGTTAAAAAATATTATTTGGATGGAAGACACATATGAGGTGGAGTGAAACTTGTGCATAATTTAAAAAAACAACATAACCCTCATTAGAAAATATATGCTATAGATGTGTGTGTGTGTGTGTCTAAATAATTATGTTTATGTACAATAATATATAGGAGATAATGTAACATCCATGTCGATGATATTGAAGATGATTATCATTATCAATATAATTATGTGAAAATTTATTTTTCCTATTGATCGAAGTATGTATGTACGATGATATGCGGTACCTAATTTTATAATTTTGAATTATTTTCATTTTATGTACATTACTGTTATGATTCTATGTAAATATTTTACGAAAATATACAAAATGTTAAGTATTTGTTAAGTGTTTGATATTCAAATCAATGGAACACTTGTCTACATAAATATTTCTATGGTAATATCGACAAATTTGATTAGAGGATAATTTTGTGAGGGTGTACAGTCTACGCTCACCAAAACCATCGAAGATTTTATTTTATGCACATTACGGTTTTCATCATCAACCTTTTCCGTTTTTGTATTTGCGACGCTTTGATGAAGTCACGGACAGCGATTATACAGGTTCGGTCACAATCTCTACATTCTATCATCGATTAAATAGTAAAATTCTAGAATTAACCCGAAATGAGTATAAAAAGTTACATTACATTTGGTTATGGCCTTAAATCGTTTAAATTTTGTATATGTCAAAAGATCATAACAATTGCATTCCTGTCAGTTTGCACATATCGTCCATTTCACTAGTAAAAATTCCGTACATGACACATTAAACCATTTAAAAAATAAAAAATTTCAAATCTTGAAAGAAAAACAATTTTCTGTGTCATGAAAAATAATAAATAATTTATAAATTTTAAATCTATTTTTAAAAATAGATTTTCTAATGTTTGGGATACATTACACAAAAGTTAAAATAAAAAAAAAATTAATACTCGAAATACACTCAAGAATATTTCCCATTCCATATGCGCTTGTCTTCTGTGTGTATATATACGCAAAGAAAAACGTTTATATGACGATGAAGACGACGACGACGAGAAAATTAGATGAAAATTCTTAAGAAAATATAAATTTTCAAAAGCATCGATCGACAATTTTAATTTTTTTTTTTTTTCATTTTAAGAAAAATAGAAAATTAATTAGATGACATGGTTGGTGTTCTGTTTTGTTTATTTTATAAAATAATTTTCCGATTTTCTTACGTTTTTTGTTTTGTGTTTTTGGTACAGTTTTGTTTTTGGATTTGTTTGTTGTTGCTGATGGAATAAATATTTGTGTGTATATGTAAACTAAAAGTCAAGTGAATTTTCAATGAAAATTTTTTAAATTTTGTTTTAATTTCAAGTATTTTTGGAAATCTATCGTTTTATTTGGACTTTTAGTCATCGTAAAGAAAATATACAAGATGATAGTTGTAACACTTTTTAATTTCGATTTTTATTGATTTTTTCTGCCATATCTCCAATTTTGGAGCTAGCGGGTTCTAGTTGAATGTTGTTCTTGTTATATTCTTGCAATTCACCTGACAACTAGTTATATTTACTAGTATATTTACAAGAATATGTGATGGTTTTTGGCCGATCAAAACATCAAAATTTCTGCATCAAACTAAACAATATTAAATTTTCAAAAAATACACAATGGCTTGTCAAAACTGAAAAGATTTTATCAAAAACTGAAAAATTCCGAAATTCAGAAGATACACGATAATTAGCTTATCAAAAAAACAGTGAAATTTATGACACAACTGAAAATTTCCAAAATTTCGAAAGATATTCGCAAGAAACTAAAAAACTTTGAGCAGCTGAAAATTCCTAAAATCCAAGAAAATAAGCGATGATTAGTTTGCCTATCAAAACAGTGAAATTTATGATATAACTGAAAATTTTCAAACTTTAGAATTTTCCAACTCTAGAATACGCCAGGTTAGGCAATCAAATTTTTTTATGAAATGTATGCCTTAAATCGAAAACTTTCAAATTTCAGCAAAACGCAATACACGTGTTAAAATAACAAAAATATAGTACAAACTGAAAATTTTGAATTTTTGAAAAATACACGGTAGTAGCTATAAAAATTGTAAAGTTTATGACAACTGATAATTTTCAAAAAACGAAAAATTCACGATGGTTTAAAACTGATGAATGTATGCAAAAAACGAAAATTTTCAAAATTCAGAAAATGAACGATGGTAAGCCTATCAGAACTATAAAATTTATGGCAACTATGAATTTTCAATAATAGCCAATCAAAACAGTGAATTTTATGGCAAAACTATAAATTTTCAAAATTGAGAAGATACATGAAGGTTAGCCTACCAAAACTCATACACATGCACAAATTGAATACGTATTTCCAAATTTCGGAAAATAAATTCTGAAATTTTCAAATTTCAAAAAATACAATGGCTTGGCAAAACTGTAAAATGTATGCCAAAAATTTAAAATTTCTAAAATCTAGGAAATACAGATCAAAACTGTAAAATTTTCAAATGTGACAAACGATGGTAAAATGCCTATGGTAAACCAATAAAACTGAAATTTAGGACAAAATCTCAAAATTTTACAAAATTTCGATATGCACGGTTAATTCGTCTATTCGTATATTATATGAGTATTATATGTCAAGAAACCAAAATTTTTTAAAATCCTGAAAACACTCAAATGTACGTTGATAACTGAAAAATTAATACCACATATGAAAAACTGTCAAAATCAAAAAAATACTCGATGGTTAGAGTTAGCCTGTCAAAACTGTAAAATGTATTTCAAAAACTGAAAATTTTCAAAAGCCAGAAAATTTACAATAGTTAAAAATTCTGAATAACTACGATGATAAGCCTATTGAACTAGTCAAATTTATGCCACAAGCTGAAAGTTTTCAAAATTCAGAAACACGTGATATATTGCCTACCATAACTAAAATATATGCCAGAAACTTGAAATTTACAAAAATCAAAAATTACATGATCAAAACTGTAAAATTTATGACACAAACTGAAAATTTACAACAACTGCTAAAAACTGAAAATTCCCAAAATCCAAAAACTATGAAATTAATATCATAAATGGAAAATTGCCAACTTCTAATACATCGGGTTTTCCTATCTATTAAAACTGTACAATTTATGATAAAAATGAAAAATATCCTAATTTCAGAAAATTCACAATGGTTATCCTTTCGAAAATATCAGAAAATATCAGAACTGTAAAATTTATGCCAGAAACTGAAAATTGCCAAAATCTAACAAATACGCAATGGTTAGCCAGTAAAAACTGTATAATTTTTATTTTAAATTGAAAACTTTCAAATTTCAGCAACACACTGTACACCCGCCTAAAAAACTGAAAAGTATGCACAAACTGTAAATTATCTTCGGAAAATAATTTCGGAAAATATACGATGCCTTAACTCTGAATTTTATGACAGAATCTCGAAATTTCCAAAAAAATTTAAATATGCACTGTTATTTGCCTATCAAAAGTGTAAAATTTATGCCACACACTAAAAATGTACAAGTTTTCAAAAAAAGAAATGTGAAATGAACACCACAAATTTAAAAATTCGAAAATCCAGAAAATTCATGATGATTTTATCCCAGAATCGGAAAATTCCCAAAATTTCAGAAATTATATAATGGAAATTATAAAATTGTCAGACTAAAAATATTTTATAACTCAATTTATGTAGTTTCGTGTTGAGCTTAATTTAATCTGAATAATTTGCTTAAAGCTAATGTCCAAACGAGGC
Source organism: Tipula confusa (assembly GCA_963556175.1). NCBI lineage: Eukaryota > Metazoa > Arthropoda > Insecta > Diptera > Tipulidae > Tipula > Tipula confusa. The sequence continues at coordinate 176,383,323 of OY744476.1, read as the reverse complement.
CAAATATAAGCAACTTTACCATTTCAATATTGAGCTAAAAATAGCTCAATATTGTTTTTTGTTTTGTCAACTAGTTCACAACTTGAAATTATCAATTTGAACTCTTTAGTGGACATTTCGAACGGATAACGAGTTCAATTTTAATTGTAGCTCAATACTTTAAATAATACTGTTAAGAAATTAAATCATATTTTTCGACTGGTAAACACATTTGTAGTTCGGTAATGTAATATATTAGAGTTCGAGTCATGCCTACTAATTTAATAGAATTACAATATTCAGATAATTAAATCAGTAAGACATATTTTAACTGAGCTACTCAATTTAATAAGGTTTATATTAGTTCTATTCAGATTTACGTCAATTTACATTATGGTCGCTCTTCGGCAGGAGAAGATTTAAAGCTCATGTATTACTTTTTCAGTAAAATAGACTATATCTTTTTTCTTAGTGTATGCAGACTTTTCAAGTGTTAAAGATAAACTTGTAGCTTCTGCGCATAATAAAAAAGGATTAAAAGATTTACATAAATACTCCACAAGAATCAATTCTCAATAAAAGTGGCAGTACTGAAAATGCTATTATTCCAACTGCCTTCACTTGAAGGGAAGAATCTAGTGGAACATATTAGTTTTTATATGATACTTCTAGATTCAAGGTCACAATCTTTATTCTTTTCTAAATTTTGTGTTTGCAGATTAAATCTAAGTCTGAAAAGTTGTCGTCTCCGTATAAAAGAAATTGCCACTTCCAACGTCACAACTCACAACCATGAACGAAAAATGTTATAGCAAATCTCATTAAGGTAACCTGTTCAACAAATAAAGATGGACGTTTTATTGTATAGTGGCCATTGAATCCAAATTCTCTATGACTGGGAAAAATCTAAACGTGGATCGTATGTGAGCAGTGCAGAATATGCTTGCACGAGTATTACGCGAAACCAGTACGACAATAAATCTAAAATTATAGTGTTCGACGGGTCAGCTCCAACCTCAACCAAGTTTTAATCAATAAACCATAAGTTATTATTTTGACTTCAAAGGTTTGAAACAACTTTATGCACAAATAAAGTCAACATTTAAAGGAAAGTTTTGTTTGACGAAAGGCAAACGCCACTCCAAGGAATTCTTAGGCGCAGACACCCCGATGAACATACTACTCACCATACGAGTTATTAACGGTGACTTACGGAACTTTATCCATTCCCATTTTTTGCAATTCGCTACAGAACCCGAGCATTGGCCAATTCATCAAAAGCAAGAAACTACGAGCAATCTAGGTCAGCGGGAGAACCTGCAAGTGATGACCACCACCTGTTTCGCCCTGTCGAACTCCATAGTCGAAGAATTAATCAAAGTACTTCAGTTGTGAATTGTAGAAAGTCAAAACCTACATCGAGCACCAGAACCCGGGTTGATTGGCGAGAAACAGAGGCAGAAATATTGAGATTTACTCAGGAACAATAATTCAAGGAGGAAATTCGAACCCTTGCGAAGAGCAACACTGTATCACTAAAGAGCATTATTAAATAATTAAATCCATTTTTGGACCATCAAAGCCGTATGTAAAAATCTATTACACCTTATTTCACCATCCATCCTATAATTTAGCCTTCAAAATCTGACCAAATTTGTTTGCAAATACCATAGAAGCGACTTACATTGTGGTCCATCGTTATTGTTAAGCATTGTCAGAAGAAAATGTTGAATTGTACACGGTAAAATTCACGGTAAAATTCAGATACCCAGATACACGGTAAAATTCATCGTCAGGAATTGTGTACACTGTATCAAACAACGACCGCGGACCGAAAACCAAATAATGGGAAGCTTACCGACGGAACAACTAAACTAATCCGACCGTTCCTAACAATTGGTGTTGACTTTGCCGGTCCCATAAAAACATATTTGAAACGCGGACGAGGACAACGAGTCACCAAATCCTATAATTGCGTAATAATTTATTTAAGTACCAAGGCGATACATTTGGAGCTCGTAGGATATTTAACCTTTGACAACACTATGGCCGCGCTGAACCGATATTTTATGAGAAGGGGTGTCAGTACAGACATTTTTTCTGATAACGGAATAAATTTCCATGGCGCAAGTCATAAATTAAAGGAATTAAATTTATTTATTAAAAATCAAACTGAACGAATCACTAATTCTATTTTTAAATGTTACCAATGTACCTGGCATTTCATCCCACCACAAGCACCCCACTTTAAAGAAATTTGCGAGGCATACCTCAAAGATGTGAAAACCCATTAAGAAAAGTGACCGGAGGGAATACGCTAACACACGAAGAGCTAAATATATTGTAGTCCAAATTGAGGGACTGCTTAATTCCCGACCATTATGTGCGCTTTAAGTTGAAGAATGAAATCCTTTAACACCAGCGCATTTTTTAACTGGCCATCCGATAACCACCATACCGCAACCAGACCTTACCAAAGTACCGTATAATCGATTATCCCATTGGAATGCTGTTCAAAAAATAACCCAATTATTTTGGCAAAGATGGCACTCAGAATACCTCACGTCAACGCAGTTCCAATTCTGGAACATCAAATTGTATTTTTTCAAATACATCGAGAGAAAAACGGGAATCACCAACCATACCAAATAGAGTCCACTTACTTTGCTCGATCTGAGACATGGTCCTTCGAGCCAGATCCGATAAATTTGAAAATACACGAGCAGAATTCAATTGAGCAAAAAACATCAAAGACAAGTGTAATCAATAAACAAGGATAAAACCGTATCGCCTGGGAGATTAACCGAATAAAGCACGTAAGTTGAATTTATTCAATAGTATTGAAACGGAATACCCCATAATTACACTAATATCTTCGAGTTCTTAGTGAGTTTAGTGCTATCATAAATTTTCTGAGCTGAGTATAATAGTGAAAGCGCGTTTATTCTAAAATTTCAAAATTGCGTTATAGTTAAAAGTACCAATTCCATTCTACGTGCTATTTTCCGAGAATTGCGAACGGACAATCCAATTGCTACTTTTCGAGCACACATATAATATAATCAAATTAAGAAGATCGAAGTTCATATCAGTGCAGCAGTGAACAATTTGTGAATCATGCCGCAATTAGATGATGTTTTGCACCAAATTTAAAATTGTGTAACTTAAGTAAACTCAGCGCAAATTTTGAGGTAAACCAAGGTTTGGTTTGTAAAAAATAAATGCATTTGGTTTCTGCATAAGAAAATTACAATTTTATTGAACTGCTCTGCATTCTGTTTTCAGTATTATGTTATCTTATAACAGCAACTCCAGTATGCCACCATTCAACTGTAATCTGCAAAATATTCCCTAAAAACAAAATCTATTAATGAGCTAATTTCTCCAAGCCGTAGACTGTAATAAATTAAATTAATTTTCATCTAAAAATTATAAATAATTAATAGTCACACGTAATCGCCGAAAATTTAATTTATATACACTTTATTTGACACCAAACTTTAAAATTAGTAAAAATTAAATTTTAAAAATTTTGAATTGGTTAAACATTACAAATCAAATGAATTAACCGTTTTATGACAAATACGTCATATAATCGCCGAAAATCTATCCAGGGATTCTAGAATCAAGAAGATCTATAACAAGAAGAATTGATTTAATTTTTTCTAAGAATTGATAACAGAATCTTTATACTATTTTTAATGCCACAAAACCATTTAAGCGCTTCCTTTAAATATTTTACAACTTATGACCCCAACTAATATATTACAGACATGACAAACATTTTTTTCCCTTCACATATTGTGTAGCCCAATGTGACAACTCAAACTAACATCGAAGATATTCATGGATATTGAATGGACATATAAATGCATTACGAGATTAACATAAGATAAACACCCAGAAAAGACGGAATAATGTTCTTTTTTGATTGACAAGACAGGTGTGATAAAAAAAATTTGTTTTCTTACCTTATAGAAATGATGATTATGTAATTTGATTGAAAATTATTATTTGGTGAATAAGATTTTTGTGTCCATGACCTGTAAGTGGAATTTGGTAATTCAAATATTTAAAACTTAGATGTCTTATTGTGTGGAATGATCGATTGAAAAAGTTACACCTTTCGATTGGTTTGAAGATGGATTTTCGATAGGAAAGGCGATAAGGTTATAGATAAAATTTTTGTTTATGTTTCCCACCCAATCAGGTGTTAAAATTTTTGTAAAATTTAAGTCATACCTTAGTAGTTGTCAAATGGTCCAACAAATGAGACAACACTTTTGGAAAAGTATATGTGAAATATCTTACTTCTCAGCAGGAAAAAAACAAATTGAAAATAATACCGAGCTCAAATAATTCAATAACAGGCAAAACCTTTGGAATGAACAAAAGTAAACTAAACCGTTCAGTCGTAATTTTTTGTCGAACAATTTAACTTACTAGTCCAAGGTGGGTTGTATATTTAGTAGGAAAGAAACTGAAATTTTTGGTAGTGTAGTTGAAGATTGCCTCTTTAATTGTCATCTGAAATTGTCCTAATGAACTTTTAGCCAAACATGAATCAGATGATAGACCATTTATCACTGACGAACATTTAAACTGATATTGCCAAGTTGATTCAAATGAGTTTGGGCTCCAAATTATCACTTTATATCAAGTGTCTTCAGGAGATCAACCTGGCAATTCATGGTGCAGATGTTTTGTGGAACTAGATGACTGACTGCTAACCAACTATTAGCTGACATTCCTGTGCTGATTTAGATGAGCCGTCAAATACAACAATAATTTTGAATCTTAAATTTACGATATAGTTTGGTAAAGGCAAGACCACCGGTAAATCAAAGTTCAATTCTTCTGAATTCATTATCTCTAGAATTTATGGTGATCGCTCGTATGAATGTTTTACCATAAATGGCATTTGAGAAATTCCCTTAAAAGCTAGCAACAAAAGGGGTTTTGCGTAGTGTTTACGGGCCATTGATGGACTCAAGCTCCTAAACCAGTTACGCATTCTGTTTGTTTCTTTATCATTTTGATTATAAGTTGCTATCATTGACACCAAACCACCAGTGACCTTATTGAAAGGAGAAATTATCAACTTATATAAGAAATAAGGTCAACATGGTTTGCTTTCAAGAAAACGGGACAAAACTAGCAGATATTTGATTCCAGTATAAGAATTCATGTCGCTTACTAAAATTCAAATAAGAAGGGTCATACAACGGTTAATACAATTGGTTGGTAATTTTGATTGATTTTTAATCAATATTTTTAAAATCTAATTTATAATATAATTTTTATAATTTTATATTTTTACTTATGTAATAAATTAATTAATTGTTAATTTCAGGCAAAAACTAGCCCACGGATTATTCCCTGTAGAAGATCACCAACAATTTCAAGACTTAAAATGCAAGTGCCACTCATAAATATTCTTGATGTAACCTGGGCTCGCAGAGTTAAGCAAAAAGTGGATCTGATTGCTGGACACCTTTTATCACTGATATAATTGAGAAGGAACAAGAAAACAAAGTATGCAATATTTTTAGACATAGCCCAAACCTGGGCAACGTGGTCTGGAATTTAAACTCCATCGTGATTTGCCAAAGCAATATGAATGATGAAGTCTTACATTAATGATCGTTCCCGTCTCACCACGTGAGACGGGAAGACGAATTCACACAACTAAAGAAAATATTGTTGGTGTTCCACAAGGTGATGTTCTGAATATAGAATATGAACATTAACCGTACAAATACATTAACCGTACAAATAAGAAATTATAGTATATTCCAATTAGACTGAATTCGCAAAAAATTTCATATTCTAATAAGGCTTAGTACCCTAGTATGAAGCTAGACTCTAAGCTCAGAAATAACTCAGAACTGATACCACATACAACAAAATATTTGTGTGTAGATAAATCCTAAACCTTATCTGGACGTATTGCATTTAGCTCTGGAGTATAGGAACAAAGTACTAAGTATGATTGTGAATGAGTCATGGTACATTAGAACTTACAATAGTCATCGAGATTTAAACATAGATTAGGTCAGTGACGTAACACAGATAAATTTGAAAGGATTCTTTTAACACAGTAAAACACTTTTTAAACGATCTCTTAAAATGAGTTAGTACAGTATCGCTAATAGATTGAATGCTGGACGAAGTGGATCTCGCTTTGCAAACGCATATAACATGGACTTACCATAAAATGTTCCGAATTGCAAATGACCATGTGTTAATTGCCAAGGGACTACCAAATTCATTTTGCAGAGGTCACATTTTTTTCACTGCAATAACAATAACTACAATAATAGATTTTGCACAATTCACAAAACCAAACTTTTCAACTGTGAAGGCCTAATACACGAATTTAATAAAAAAAACCTCCGATTTATGGATTTTAATCACCGTTACTGTAAACGCTGAATAGAATATTGAAATTTTTTATTGCCAGTAGCACCTTGATAACTCTATACGTATGACGATTAAAAAATAAACTCAAAGATTATTAGTTCGGTTACAAGCGTCATCTTGCTATCAAGCAACAGACTCTAATCTATAGAAAATTGCGAATGCATTTTACAATCCCACGGTAATTAGTCCTTGCAGTAAGAACCACTAAGATAATTTGAAGCCCAACAAATTGTGAATGGTGGATGGCTGAAAGCGTAAAATTACATCAAATCAGCAATGAGCGTAGTAAACATGATATAAAATTAACAAGACAAGGACTTCAAACTTAAGATTTATGCCAATTGTGACCAATAAAAAATATTTATGTCAATTACAGACTATTTTGGTTGTGTATAAATGACCAGATTTTAACCAATTTGATGGCTGAATCAAGGAAATCATTTTGGTCATGTATACACCAGAAAGAAACTATTCTCCTGGGATAACTCAATTCATCGTGAGGGCTGCTGATTTGCTTTGAAATGTCTGGAAAATGTGTATGTTAATGAAAAATGAAAAACTTTAACGGTACAAAACCTATAAAACCTGCCTAGAAGTCTGGTTTTGAAAAGTTGTTTCTATAAATGGATTAAAATTACTAACACGATCCAAGCAAATACAGGTTCTTTGACAAGAGGAAGACAAAGGAAGATTTTTACGAAAGCTCTTCATCCATTATATCATCTATTTTCTAAGCAAGATTAAACTTTGGATCTAAAAGTAATTCAATTTAGAAGTTTCTTTGGAAGCTTGTTTGTTAGTAGATGAAATATTTACACCTAAAAATGTATACATTTGGTCATACACGTTCCCTTAAATTCTGCGGTAGTTATATCGTTGACAGTTTGAAAGGTGGATATGTGATCCCTCTTTTAAGTGCATCTGGGCATTGGTGTTGGTACTTCTCTAATATATTCTTTATGTTTGGTGCATTTTCTTGCTACTCAGGATTATTATACCAATCTTTGTCTTTTTGACAGAACATTGTAATTTGCTGGTGTTTAAACTATTATAATTTTCTTACAATTCACATAGGATATTAGGATCACAGGATAACGTGCCAGACCATTTAACTGCCTAAAATAGATAAACAAATATAAGGAAACAAACTACCAAAATTTAAATAGCGCGAGCTTTATCACACCTGTCTACGTAAACGCTCAATGGAATATTAAAATCTTTGGTTTCCAGTGCAGGTTAAACTTTACGAATGATGACTAGAAATTAACTAAATATTTATCAGTTTGATTACAATGACCAAATCGTCGATACGTTTTGCAAGTCCACGAAACAACTAACCGACCCTTGCAAGAAAAATCACTTAGACAGTTTTAGAAAAAAAATTAACGGACTTTTAGGTAGCACACCAAAGTATTTTTGCCATTTAGGACAAGTGAACAACATTTATGTAAATTACAGAATATGGTGGTGTCAAAAAATAACCCAATCCTTTGGGTTGAAACCGTTCCTTTGGGAATGATTACTCTAATTCCTCACTTTGTGATGTTACAACATATATTTCTGTCGATTTCCACTAAATGCATGACTTAATCTCTTAGGTCTTTGATTGAGTTTTTGATTTGATAAATCGGAAAATTATCTCTGATGGACAAGACAATATACTGCCTACGATAAACTATTTAAAACATGTTTAAATTTATCTATCGCAAAAACGGGACACGAAAAGCTCTGAAATATGGCATAAAAATGCTCTTTTTCCAATATTCTTTCATCTTTAATCATCTTGGTCCTGTTGCTGTTCATTCTATTTTTCTGATGCAGTAATTGCAGGAAATAAAAGCCTTTCCTGCTTTTATTCATTGGTGAAAGCGGTTGGATACCCGCTATATTTACGTATCGTGAATTATATTGTGTGAAATCATCGTACATCATTAATCCAACTTTATACTACTCTGTTACGACAACCATTTTGGAGGTACATTTGAGCAATACAGTGGATGTTACAGTGGATTACTGTAGTCTAACAATTCATATCGTTTTTGGAAGTCTAATATAAATTTCCACTCCTAACATATTACGAAACAATAATACCAAAGGATTTGCAAGTGAAGTTGCATAACAAATATGGCTGAAAAGGATGTAAAACGGCTCAGGGGTGCCATTAAAATATTCCTCAAATTTCTGGAAGAGTTACAAAATTTTATTGCCAATAACATACAGACAGCTAAGACAAACCAACTCAGACCTCGTCTCGATGAATTAGTATCCAAGCGGACTGACTTTATCAAACATCAATCATAGTTAGAATCAATTGATCAGGAGTAACTAGAGTCAAGCACGCATTCGACTGTCGACACATAGTATTTTTATTTGAGATCTGCACTAAAAGAACACATTGATGAGTTAAAAGACGAGTAGAAGACAAAGTCGTCCCATAAAGTTGAAGAATTAAACTTCATACCAAAGTTGCCTGAAATAAAGCTTGATCATTTTGCTGGTGTTATTACGAAATGGAAGTGTAGTATTTGATGCCAATTCCAGTATTTGAGAAATTCATTAGAGGGTGTTGCTGCCAAAATCATAGAAAACCTAGATTTTGTGTCATCGAATTATGAAGAAGCTCGCCATTTACTGATCGACAGATTTGATAGAGGTATAGCTATATAATCAAGGAATATATTCGTGCTTTATTTTATATAAACCCAGTCATCAATGTAACTGCGCCAAATCTAATAATTCTGATGGACGAATTCAACTCACATTTGCGGTTATTTAAGAATCTTGGTCGTCCAACTGATTACTGGGATGACATTATAGTGTATTTAATTGTGTCAAAATTCGATGTCAATACAAGAACTAAATAGAGAGGCATTTTAAGGAACTTCCAACATTAATGGACTTAACGAAATTCATCAAACTTAGAAGTCATGCATTGGAAGGACAATCTTTCGATATATCTTTGATTCCTAAAGGTCCTAAAGTCAAATACCAAACTATCAATCAGAATTATTCTAAATCAAAATCTGGAACACTAAATTCATTCAAGCAACATTCACGGCTAAACTATAACACATCATTTCATGCCAAAACCCGATTCTCATGCGTTCACTGTAAGAAAGATGGACACACAATTATAAAGTATTATCAACTGCTGCACCGAGATATGTTTTGTTGACTACTGCTGAAGTTCACATTTTAAGCTCTACCGAATTGGCAAGAGACATGCTCGATTCTGGCTCACAATTATATTTTATCATCAAATCATTGGCATCTAAACTTGACATTCGACCAATATTATCATCTGCTATGATACAGGGTATTGGGTGCTCATCGCTACCATCGACTGGGTCTGCTTTGCTGACAATTAAATTAAAATATAATGGCTACGAGCTTCGAAGTACAAATCCTCAGCTAGATATCAAACAATCAACCGGCCCTAAATTATGATGTTTAGCAATAGAAGATACCACATAATATACAATTAGCGGATCGAAGATTCCATTCCTGCCAAAGAGTAGACATGCTAATATGGGTAGTTTCCGGTAGTAGGGAAATTTCCAACCAAAAACAGAGGTTTTTGTCATCTTGTCGAACTCAGCTCGTCTGAACACCTCAACAGAATAACGGAACGATTTTGGGAAGTTGAAGAAAAAGAGGATGATGCAGACATGTCTACAAATCCCCGCGAGCAATATTTCAAGCTAATTCACCAAAGAAATGAATCTGGTCGTTTTGTAGTACGGTTACCATTTTGTCATCCAAACTAGTCCTGGAGATTCATCCCAAATAGCATTAAAACGATTCCTTAATCTCGAGAATCGATTAGAGAAAGATGCAAATTTGCGATGCGCTTATAATCATTTTATGATGGAGTACATCAATCTAGGCCATATGGATTTAGAAAACATGGTGTCACATATTCACTATTATTTACCACATCATTGCGTTTTCAAACCTGAGTCTTCTTCAACAAATTTGCAAGTCGTGTACGATGGGTCCTCAAAATCGAGTAATGGTGAATATTTAAATTTCATATTGCTAAATGGCCCAGTGGTATAAAATGATTTATCTAACATTCTTCTACGCTTCAGGACTCACAAGATTGCAATAAGCGCCGATATATCTAAAATGTATCGGCAAATTTTAATACATCCAAATGACCAGAATTATCAATATATATTTTCTGGAGGTTCAATATACAAGATCCGGTGCAGACGTATAAGCTCCAAACACTAATATATGGTATGATATCAGCCCCTTTTTTGGCCACTCGATGTTTGTTTCAGTTAGCAATACAAAAAGGATCTCATGATGCAGTTGCAAGTGAAGCCATTCGAATAAGGATATGTATGTCGATGATTTGTTGACCGGTGCAAATTCTGTAGACCAAACTATTCAACTCAGACAAAATAATTTACGAATTATACACTGGTATTTCGATAAGGAAATGGTGCTCTAATAAGGAGGATGCACTAGATAGTATCAACGCGACTGACCGAGGGAAAGTCATATTTTTTTGAAGAAACGGAATACATCAAGACTCTGAGTCTCTATATTGGCATTCAAAAAAGGATTGCTTTCGAATCAAGGTGCCACCATCGACTTATTTAGATAAGGTTACAAAAAGAATGATCGCGTCAGAAATAGCCAAAATCTATGATCCGATAGGACTCATATCTCCAGTAGCAGTAATGGGATTAGGGTTATGGAGCGGTTTTAAAACCCGTATCCTGTTTCTGCGTTCAGCTACTGTTTTTAAAGTTGTGGGTTACTCCTCTCCAGAATAAGCCGACTCTTCCTAGCTTGGAATTGTGTGCTGCTGAGCTCCTAACTAAATTAATTAATACATATAAATCCGTACAATAGTTCACAGATTACAATAGTTCACAGATATATTGATGGAGCGACTCAACGATAACTCTGCATTGGATTAATTGAGATTGGTTACGTTGGTCTCGATTTGTGGCGAATCGTGTTCAGAAAATTCAATCAACTGTCAAATCGAATGCATCATGTCGACACCAAAAATAATCCTGTGGACTTGATATCAAGAGGGGTTCAACCAAGGATAGTAATTGAGTCACATCTTTGGTGGGAAGGCAAAGAGTTTTTTGTCTCAAAAAACGGGCACCCCGTTTGCTGTCAGTACGTCAAAAAATATTCCTGCATTAAAAAGGCATTCACTATTAGTATTTACTGCATTCAGCTTTTGTAATGTTGACATCGATCACAAAGGTGACATACTGAAACTTGCAGAACTTCATTGCTTATGCTACAAAAGTCAATGGCATGAGAGAGACAACATTGAAAAAATTGCTTCGTAGATTTGGACCTTTAACTTGCAGTGAAATAAAAAATGGTCTGAGACACTCATACGCCAAGCTCAAAAGGTTTGCTTTTCTGAAGAATATGTTAACTTGAATCTTCCAAATTTTATAATTAAAAATTCATCACTCAAGTCATTATCACTGATCATTGATGACAATGCCATCATTAGAATAGGAGGGTGGCTTAAATTTGCAGAATTACTATATGATTCAAAGCATCCTGCATTGTTCCACCCGAAACGCTTTGTTACAACTGCGCTAGTGACATTTTTTCACAAGATGAATTTACACGTTGGTCCTCAGCGATTATTAGCAAGAGTCAATTATCATTTTCAATGGCAAAGCATTACCATTTTGTTTTACTGCAGTAGATTATTTTGGACCATTTCATGTGTATTACAATTTGCGTGGTAAAACATCTACATAGGCATATTTGGCCTGTTTCATCTGTATGGCAACCCAATCAATTCATTTGGAACAAGCATCATTGATTTCTAAATGGTTTATGGGCGTATTAAAATGATTCATTGCAACTAGAGGGCTATCAAAGCAAATCCTATTAGACAATGGAACAATTTTTATCGGCGCAAACAACTATTTGCATGGCTTGTACAGGTTACTTACCAGTTCTGAGCTCTCTCAAGCAATACAAGAAGTCACAGTCTGCGACAAGTTAGCAGGAATAAAGTCAGCCAAACACCATCTTCGCCGATTAACTTACAATGCTCGATTCACTTTCGATGAATTTTTTACGCTCATCAAACAGGTTGAGGATATTTTAAATTTCAGACCTCTAGTTCCGTTGGTCTCTGATAATATAGAGATTCTTACCCAAGCTCATTTTTTAATAGGGCGTCCGCTTAAATCAATACCTGAAACTGCTGAGTGTTAATCAAATGTTCCCATATTTAGGAAATGGGAAATGGTGTGAAACTTACATAGACAATTTTGGGCATCTTGGTCAAAGGATTATATCCAGCAACTTCAAAAGCGTAAATTTTGGATAAAAACACAACCTGATGTCAAGGAAGGAACTATAGTTACCAAAAAAGAGGAAAACGAACCACCAGTAAATTGGAAGATTGTTTGCATTATTAAAATGCATCCAGGTCCTGACGGTCATGTACGAATAATGACCATTTAAACTCAAAAGGGAGAAATCAGTAGATCTATTACAAAAATATCAACTTTACCTGTAGATCTTGAACCAGTTTTCAGTCTTGAACCACGAATGAATAAACGCCAACTAACACATCGTGAAGTGTCGAATGTTTTTGTGTGAATGCGAGTGCAGTTCGATTTGACAATGGTGATCATTGCGACATCTGTGTTGAATTTGATCTTCATTTGTTCGAACTCGAATCAAGTTGCATCCATTTTTTAATTATTATTTTTGTTTTATTTTCGAGATTGAGGTAATAAAATTGCGAATAACGTTTTTTAGTTGATGTTTGACTCAATTTAATAAAAGGCAATTTTGTGCTGTAAAATAAACAATTGCGTCAAAAAGGTACATTTTTTGGTTTAACAAAAAATTTTCTGCTGTTGATGTTCATTCTATTTCTGCTGCTGCAATTTCAGGAAAAAAAGCCTTTCCTGTTTATTCAGACATCGTACTCCGGTATGGATCCCATCAACTCATCCAAATTATTGTAAAATGAGTCTTTATCTATGAATCTTTATCTATAGTGAGCGCATGAACACAAACCTGAGGTTCAAGGAGAAAATTAACACCAAAAATGCCGAGATTATCTCCACTGTAAAGCAATGTTTAGCCTAGGGACACATGACCTCCACTTTTTGGAAATCGAGTTTCTTGAAAAGCAAGAAATTTTATTACTAATAATATGGTGCTATCAAACACATTTGGTTTTCTTAGCGACTGCACGTTCCACGTATCGATCCTAAACTGCATGTCCGGTAACATAAGCGGGGGTCGGATTTAATTTTGGTGGTATCCATATTAACTTTTGTTGATACCGAGCAATTGGGGCGCAGTGGTTAAAGCTGTGGTGTTTGGGGGGGGCGGTATCGGTCTCAAATCCCAACAGTTGAGGGTTGCAAAAGGGATTTTTTATCACCTGATTACGATCGGTGATGACGAAGAATACAACTATGACCCCATGTTGGAGTGCAGAATCCATGGGCCGAACCATCGTCCATGTCAGTAAAGGCTGTCTGGACCAATGCAATGTGCAGATAGATTTAAAATCGACCCTGATGGTGTAAAGTAACACGTTAAATTAACCGCGAAAGAGTTGGGATAGCTTCGGCCCCAGAAAAGATTGCAGGGTTCAAAAACAAAAAAAAAATTTTGTTGATATTTTAAACAGTAAGGGTTTTTCACGGATGAAGGTAGTCAGCCCAGCAAACCAGGTTTAGTTAAGTCGTCTCCTATGACAAGTCAAAGATGCTGTAGTGGAATTTTAACGACATCATGCCCGTGTCTTAAAATCGTTTGATTCCATTCATTGTTTTCAAATAATGTGGATGCGTTCGTTACTTGGAAGGATACCTTGTTTAGTTGACATGTGTCCTTCACAAAAAAGGAGGTATCAGTTCAGTTCATAACTGAACAACGTCGTAAAGTAAAAATTGGCTAATCTTGACTTTGATACGGAACGCGAGCATAAATTGTTCAGCTACTCACACTTTCTCATCTTGCTCTAGTTTTATACTCATTTTAGAAAAAAATTTAACAACAAAAAATAAATGTAGCCTCAAAATCGTAGGACTTTTATCCTTGGCTGGTTGCTGTAATGTTTAAGCGATGATATACTACTGATGTGAAGTAAAATTATCAACTGATGGTGCTCCTGCTGATATTCTACCAAGAGCATATTTTGGTTTGGGTATCTTTTTTGTTTACCTTACAGTTTTGAACGTTGTCAATAAATTAGACCGGAAATACGTCTACTAAAATCATAATTACCTCCCGGCAAAATTTTTTATTTATTTATTCGGCGTACATATGAATTTTTATTTGATAGGCCAAATAAGAAACTTGTTCAAAGTTATTAAAAATCATTTTTATTTTTTGTGAGGGTTTTGCACCCTCTAAATTTATGAATGTTTTTCCAATAAAAAATTTTAAGAATACGACAAAATAATTAGCATTAAATTCAATTAAGGGTTTCTCGTGTACTTTGCTTGTGTACATGGTACATACAAAAAAAAAAATCTTTATAAATCAAAAACTTTGTCTTTTTATTAAAAACAGACAGATGAATTTTCCTATATTTTCTTTATTAAAAAGTTTTGATCCTAAACAAAATAAAACATTGAAAAGTGGGCGGTTATTAATATGAGTCGTATAATAATAATACGAAACCCTTTTATGTGTATGATATTTTGTTACCCTTTAAATATATTTATGTCCTTTACGTATATATGCGGCTCCAAGACCATATGCGTACTAATAATTTTTCAATCAAATTTATAGCATCTGCATATTACCCTAATTTCCTATATATAGTCGCAAACGGAAACTCAGTTATATACCAATCCGCGTACATATAACCACTTTAGAATTTTATTGACGACAAAATCTTATGCCACATATATCGCTATATACTCGAATACAATCGACGAGAGTATATTATAATATATGATGAATAACACTCAATCATGTACCATAATTATGGTACACAGAACAATCATAATAATTTCTTGATTATATTCTTAATGGCTTATTTCCCAAAAATCCACTTGAATTGTTCCCATTTTGTTTGATTGGAGTTTTTTTTTTTTTTTTATTTGTCAGTGATTTTGTAAATAAATCTCATGTTTATTTAATTGTTTGAAGTGGATTTGATTTCATATTTAAATACGAAATTGATTCGAAAATATTTTGAAATTTTAACTTTGCTGTTGTACACACGAAATACATAAATCGATCAAATTCTGTGTGTATATGCGCGATGGAGAATTTTATATGTGAAATTGAAGTTAAATTTGTGGTGTGCGGTCTTTTGGACAAATTATTATTTTTTTCTCGTTGTTTTCAGGCCTCAAAATTACTCTTCGGATTGACAATCCCAACAATTAAAAATAGTCAAATTGTTTTTTACGAAAAGCCATCGTCACAAACTGCGAAACTCTAGTTTTGTATTACAACTCTTCTCTCAGAGCACGTGGAACTAATTCAGTAAAGAGAAAGGCTTAGAAAACGTTGATCAAGTACGTAAGAAACCGCATGTGTTAAGAATAGAAGTATAACAAATCCAGTTTATTGATTGATTGATGAGACTGTAATACCAAGCGCTTGTCAAGTGTTCCGATTACCGCCGATCTTTTTCCAATAACCTATTTACATTTAGCAAATGGTAGGATAGGAGAAATTTTCATATATTTATATTTCTATTAAAATATTTCCATGCATGATAGAAACGATCCGATTTCCGACACCTCATGATCATTACGGCACAATTATATTCTATTTCTGTAGTGTAATGAAAGGAGGGGTATGTTAGTATTACATAATTGGTACGGTATCCTGGTAGCCAATATTCAAAATACTGTTAGCATAAGACAATCACAAATTTATTGGACTGCACTGCATTCTGTTTTCAGCACTCAGTAAGAATTTCACAAGGTAACTATTTCTTTTTTTTTAGTTTTTTTTTTGAGTGTGAATTCATAATTTAAAGGTTTGTGCAATAAAATGGGCACAGGCGAGGAAATGTCCGACCCAAAGGTAGAATTTGAGGCAACAATCAAAACTGTGAAATTGCAGCAGTTCTTGTAAGATAAACCACAAAATTGGTTTAGTGTCGCGGAACTACAGTTCCAATTATTAGGAATTAAGTCCAATAAAGCAAAATTTGCTTAAGCACTATCACCTCTTTTTCCTAACGCGTGCGACGTCGTATCAGACATACTGACATGTTCGCCTGAACATAGCAGATACGATGCACTTAAGAACGCGCTGCACAGTCGGGTAACATCGTCCGACGAGGCAAAGTTAGAGTCCTTGCTATCATAGCAGGACGTGGGAAATCCGATATTTGGAAGGAGCGCAATTTCCAGAACACACTGTGAAATCGCTATGGGTAAGATAATACCCGAAATTATTAAAATTTCATTAGTTGCTGGAGGATCAGCCGCTAGATGAATTAACAGCAACCTCAGATAAACTGAATGAGGCAATGCACTAACAAGATCGGTGGCAGTTGTTAATAGGCCATCACGGTTGATGGAACGTTTAAATAAACCAATAAGTGATGTACGATTACAGCAACATGCTGGTATATCACGAAGCGCTTCAGTCGAGCAGTGACTGGTGAAAATTGAAGCTAGGCTAGATTGCCTAACTCAACGTTTTAACAGTAATTTACCACCATGGGATCAACGATGACAACCCCGTGGGAAACAAAGTTGGTACCGAAATAGATCTCAAGTCAGAGTCGAGATAACAACCACAATTATAGCCGAGACACGAAGTACAATAAAGACTGATGCAAAGCCTTGTAGATTTTATCAAGACCATGCCCTACGGAATAATGATAGGGATGTGGCCACACAATAAGATATGGGAGCCGATGTGATCAATCACTGGGTTTGCTCTAAATTATTATAATAACCAAAAATCAAGTAATCTAGTCTTTTCAGCAGCCAATGGTTCAACCATTAACACCTATGGAATGAAACTACGGCAGATGGATATTGGATTAAGACGTATGTTTAAACATGCTTTTGTATCAGCGATTTTTGGCGCTGACCTTCTTTCAAAATTTGGACTCCTAGTCGACCTCAAGCATAAAAGGCTCGTTCATACAGCAACTAAACTGTCAGTCAATACCACTATGGTTGAACCGCAACGGTTATGGTAGTCCGCTTAAGAAGGATTCGTCATAACTTGGTTCATTATATTGTGACTACAAGCCATTTGCTAGTGTCAAGACTATGCATGCTAGATCCTTTTAATCATAAAGCAGCCTTTACAGAATTTCAACATATGGTTGAATTAGGATCGGTCAGGTTTCATCATCTCCAGAATTGAGTCCATTACATATGGTCAAAAAGAAAGAACACGACTGGAGACGATGTGGAGATTAAAGTAGACTGAATACAGTTACGATGCCGGCTGGATAGATATCCGATCCCACACATACAAAATTGTTCAATGCATTAAAAATAGATGTGGTGAGAGCATATCATCTCATTACAGTTGCTAATGAAGACGTTTATAAGACCGTGATTGCGACGCCATTCGGGCTATTTGAATTTACTCGAATGCGTTTCGATCTGCGCAATGCGTTTCGGTCCGCAGAAACTTTCCAACACTTCATAAATCAGGTCCTTGGAGATTTAGGTTTTTTTCGTCTATATTAACGATATTCTAGTGGCATCAAAAGACGAGGAAGAGCACAAGCTACACTTAGAACAACTATTCAAAAAGTTAGTTGAGTTTGATGTTCATATTAAAACAGCAGAGTGCGTTTTTGGGGTAACATCCCTAGATTTCCTCAGTCATACCATTTTAAATAAAGGTGTACTTCCCTCAGAGGAACAAGTAAATGCCATTAGGAATTTTCTAGATCCAACATCGGTGAAAAGCATCCAACGCTTTATCGAAATGGTGAATTACAGCCCATCTAATGAGTGATGCGAGACTTACAATCACAACGGATGCATCTGACTGAAAAATAAACTATTACTTCAGTCCAGGTAAAATTATTAGATATTCAGTTTTGATTGTAGATTTCCGGCATTTTTGATCTAAAAATTACAAATATTTTTATAAATACGTAGTCAAAAATGACAGACGTGTATACGTCATGTAAACGCCAATAATCTAATTTATATACACTTTATTTGACACAAAACTTTAAAATCAACATAATTTAGATTTTAACAACATTGATTAAATTTTAAAAATCAATTGAACTAACTGTTTTATTGACAAATACGACCATTTTTTAATTTGAATTTTAGTATTGCAATCAAATTGGTTGTATATACATACTGGGGCTGATGTTTCAATAATTCCTTTGAAATTTGTCAAAACTCCTAGAGCTGTTACTATTCTTCAGTTTTTCGCGTCAAACGGAACACGAATGCAATAGGTGATGGCTCCCACCATGTGCGGAGTATCATCAAATAGCGATCGAACTAACTTCTATACAAAAATTGCTTTTCTAACTCCCTTTGGTTTAATTGAGTTTAATAAAATGGCTTTACGATATTCTAATTGGGTCTTAATCTTATGAGGAACACCTAGAACATCTAGTGGTAAAATTATCAGATAGCAAAAGTGTATTCGCTTTACTCGAAATTAAATTTCTTGGATAAACAATCATTGTTCAAAGCATTTTATCCGCTCAACGGCTCAAGATAGAGTATAGGTATGATTAAATTTTACATACGTTTTTTCCAATGTGCTGCTTCAGATCAAATCTTACATAACAACTTATTGAAAGGTTACAAGAAGAACAGTAAAACTCCTTTTTTATGGTCCACCGCAGCCATTAAATCTTTTGATAATTGTGTTAGTTGAGGGCTCAGAGTTTTGGGCGTGCAGGCTAGGTCATGCGACCTATAGTTGATTTATATTTTGTTTGGCACACTTGACCCAACCACCAAAAACGATTGGACACAACAAAGCTTCATGCACGAATTCCCAACCATCACACAATTTTTGGAGTTTCAAAGTCCACAATGCGATACGTTGGAAAGTTGTGAAACTATATAAAACGCCCCGCCTCTTGTCAAGCACCAAATACAAATAAAGGCAATGCATACAGATACCCAAACCATAATTTGTCTAAAATGCGGCCAAAAACATTATCTCCGCAACTGTGAAGAATTTCTCTTCAACAAACGACAGAAGAAATTTGGTCGCCAAAAATAAGCTGTGTTTTATATGTCTATTCAAGGACCATCTATCGCCAAATTGCCAGTCAAAATTTAGATGTGGTATATGCAGCACAAGCAAAGGTAGCAAATTTAGAAGACAATTTATAGGCTCAAAATCCAATTTTTGGTTAGATTCTAGTAGGTTAAGTAGCTCCAGCGCAAAACCAAACCACGAACCTTAATTTTTACGTTGACCTAAAGATTGATGATACCGCAGTAGAAGATTTTGGGAAATGGACGAACTTCCCTACTATAATGCACTTTCCAAAAAAGAGCGCGAATGTGAAGAACATTTCTAACTAAATCTTTCACGCCACGAGTCTGGCAGATAAATTGTGAAGTTTCCGCTTAAGACGTCAAATACCATACTAGAAAATTCATTGAATATTGCGAAAAAACGACTTTTTAATTACGAACCTAAATTGCAATCGGAATATACTAAGATAATGAGAGAATATATAACCTTGGGACATTTAAACGGGATTCCTAAGGGCATCACAACCGATTCAATAGAGAACACCAACTATTTACCACACCATGCCGTAAAAAAGGAAAATAATACTACTACAAAAGTACGTATTTGATGGTTCCAGTAAGACTGCCAATGGTCATTCCATAAATGATCTACTTACGGTAAGTCCATCAATACAACCAACACTGTAGACTACATTGATAAAATTCTGATATAACCATATAGCGCAGATGGCCGACACAGAAAAAATGTACAGAAAAGTTATGGAAGCAAAAGAAGATCAGAAATATCAACAAATACTGTGGCGAGAAAATGAAAGTGAAACCTTAAAACTCGTTGCCAACCGAGTTTCCGAAATTCAACAATTATTGCCTCGGAATCACTGGAGCCATATTAAATTCCAAAATAATCCAGCTGACTACGCTTTAAGGAGAAAATTGTCATCAAAACTCATGACACTCGATCAGTGGTGACATGGACCGTTGTAGTTCATTTAGCCCAAATGATCATGGACAATTGTGAAAAGTGATATATATATTATGCTGACAAAATCTGCAAAGCATACATAGGAATATTAAAGGATTAAACGATACATAGCAATATTTGTATGCATGCGGTCACTAAGGCGATACATATAGAAGCGGTCACGAAACTAACTAACAATGCATTCATTGCAGCGCTGAAAAGATTCTCAGCCAGGAGAAATGTTCCCAGCAACATATAGTCGCATAATGGCACATTTTATTCTACAATTAATGACTCCATTATTTCAGCATTTTGCGCTCAGAATGAAATAAATTGGCATCAAAATCCTTCTTTTGCCCCTCATTTCAGGGGATTATGGGAATTCTTATTCCATCTTACATTCGAAGAAATGAGTATATGATGCGTTTGAGGCATTAACCGGGGCTTATTTTTTGATGGGATCGTTGGTAATGTCTGCACCTGAGAATGATCTAAGCGATATTGCGACATCTTGCTTATTTAGGTGGCAACTTGTTGAGAATAGAGCGCAAAGCTTCTGGAAGCGATTTCATCGGGACTACCTCAACAATCTACAACAACGACATAAGTGGAAAACACGATTGAAAAAATTCGTCACTATAGACTTTTATTGAACAAATCATTACCGATATCCAAGATTTATAAGGACATTAATAATGTTGCAGACATAAAACCATAGATTTTGCTTAAATTTAAGATGCTCAATGATGCATAATTCTATGAAATATTACCTAATTCAAACAATTTCGAGACTTTCTAGTCTAATTTAATTTCGGGAAATCATCTAGACTTTATCCTGGTTAATGGGTCATGGTTGTTTGGTAAGTCAAAAATCAAAAATTTGTATGCCCGATAAATCTGAAGCCACATGAATTTCTTGTTTTGGCTTCCAAACATAATTGTTACGGTTCAGGAGCCCCAGTTTGAATCAAATTTGTTTTCTAAACTGTTCTCTTTTCTTGATTTTCAACGAATTAGGACAACTAGCTACAATCCAAAAGTTAACCCAAAAGTGAAGAAGTAAAATCAACTTCAGCTGAGTACGAATACCTGCACAGTTTTTGGACACATTTCCGGATTTCAAAAATAATTAAGCGGAAGAAACTCATCTAGACATGATTGCGAATAATTGAAAGATAGGAACAATGTGCTTGGCACAATAAAGAGCATATTTCGGTTGATAAATTTTCTTATAATGAGGTGGAATAGGTGTTTGAATACCTCAGTAAGGAATTGTGAAAACTCGAGGTAACAATGAAGGTTTTACAGGCATTTTGATTAAACGCAAAATAAAAGGATAAACGAAATGATGGACGCTTCTAATGCAGACAACTGTTAAAAGAAAGTGAAATTTACTGCCCCAGACTGATTTTCAGTTAGGTTAAAAGAAATTCATTACAACAAATGCGCGTACTCTGACAGATCTGAACCCAGCCTAAGAACTAAAAAAAACTTGAGAAAGAACCGGTAGTTGTATCAAAAAGGCAAAAAAGAAATTAGAAACGACCAACTCGACCTGATGCGCTTTTGATAAAAGTAAACTCAGAACTTACTAGTCAGAGGGTAAAAGTTATTGATATTCGAGAAACTACGAAGAAAGATCTATTGCTAGAGTTAAACCAGTGCTGGGACCAGTGTTAATAGAACAAACCAATTCCATCAGTGTCAAAGGAGGTGGTTCTAAAAGCATGTGGCAAAGTGGGAAATCCGGTACTGATAGAATTCCTAATGAAGCATTGACAACTGTGGTCCGTGCATATCTATGGGGTGGTTTCTAAGCTTGAATAATATTTGCCTAGAGGAGCGATGATTCCCTATGCAGTAAAAGGTCCAACGGCAGGTACTTCTGCCGAATGGAGTGAAGTAATTAGAAAATCCATCATTATACTACCCAAGCTGTTTCCTCGATACGGCTGGCAAAATATTATAGAGGATCATATGCAAAAGACTGCAGGAGGCAATTTAAAACAAAAGGGACTGGTCTGAAATTCAGTGAGGCACGCTCTAGCATTGACGCGATTAAGTTTGTGGAAGTTACAGCGCAGGAAGCGATTGTGTCAGATGGAAGGGAGGTTCCAAAAAATATTTTGCAGTGGTTCCATTGAATGTTAAGAATGTCAAAAACCTGGCTACCAGAGAATTTAACAAGGCTGGCGGGTAATTACTTTCGAAATAGAATTTGAAATTACGAAAGAAATGGAGGCAGAAAAGGTCGGTTAGGATACCACAAGGTCGGTATGATGCCATTTTCAAACTGCTGATACTTGGAGAAGAAAAACTTTATGGCTGTACGGGTGATGTGGCAGTTGTTGTGGTGGCGGTGGAGGAGATGTGTGCCTGGAGTGTAAAAATCATTCAGAATTGGTTATCGTCTATGGGTTTATAATTGGCAGAACAGAAGACATGGAAGTACCTGGGAGTGATAATCGATGCTGGATTATGATTAAAATCCCATTTGGACACTATGTGTGGAAAATTGGGAGAGTAAATGGAGCATTATCGCGAATAATGTAGAACGTAGGAGTTGGGTCAATTCGCCCAAAGGAGTATGAAATAGTTCTTTTCTTGCATATTATCTAGATAAGTTCAAACACGCTGAACATACTGCCATTAGTGCAATGGTAAACCTGAGAATGCGTAGCACGTAGTTTTTGGGGTCCACACTTATAAATATCATTGACTCTATGCTGCAGTCCGAGAGAACGTGGATAATGGAACGTAGTATAGCCCAAATATCAAAGAAAATATGGAGTTAGGGTATGTCGGTAAGAATCCGATATTGTTGCAAGATTATGATGGTGTCTTCTAAGGTCTTTAAATATTCCCTCCTCCACTGAAAAAAAAAACAAATTGCCACCGTCCTCGTTGTAATGTTACACCATGAACGACATGAGGAATTTTCTTTAAATTCCTGATTTTGTGGTTGAAGATATCTCGGTGATTATCACGTTTACTGCCACATATACAATGCAAAGCTATTTTATTCTTTGTGGTGTACAGTATTCTATGTATCAAGTCCACCCGCATCTTAAATTTATTTTCATTATAACTTTTAGACCATCCCAATCTACATACCTTTCGGTTACCATTACAATTTCACGGTAGAATTGATTTATTTGTCTTTATATTTAGGAAAACCAAAAAAAAAAATCAATTCATCATCACCGTGATATTGATCATCATGATAATGATTAGTAAAGAAAAAATCATTTATTGATTGAATAATGATATTCAAATTGAATCAAAATGATCGAACATACACTGATAAAGAAAATGTTATGTTAAGTAGACAATCATCTGCGGTTAGTAATTTTTTTTTTGTTTTGTACAGCCAAACGATTTGAACCCTATACGCATTCTCGTATCCATATGTGTTTATGTGGCGGTATGATTTATGGTCCTAAAATGTGGTAAACTTTTATATTACGATTTTTCTTAATATATATACATACGTACATACATATAATTACAAGCATACATGTATATACACCAGCAGTTAAGACGTGTGGTATAGTCATATCACGAAGAAATACCATTAAAGTTGAAAAAAAAAAGTAGCCGTCAAATCTTTACGCTAAGACAACAGAACACAAAATAATATAAAAAAAAATTTAATTCATCTTTGACACAATAATTATAGGATTTTTAGTTTCTATCCCATTGTCTGGGTTATCTGCTGTTTGTATATTATGAACATATATATGGGACCAGCAGATTACATTTTTATTTTCTGCGTACCTACATATTATAGCTTTGTGGAAGACGGATTATAACGTATAGCTATCTAATTTTTCTGTCGTAAACATATCTTTCATATATATATCTGCGCTGTTCATAAACGTTATCTGTCATTAAAATTGTATTCATTTCGTGTATACGGTTCTTCCTAATATTTAAAATCTCATTTCGAGTGCAGGGTCATCAAAATAATAGTTGGGTTTTTTGCAACCCGTTTTTTTTGTATTTGTACTGAAATATCTAAAGAGTTTAAACCAATGGTCTCCTCAAGCATATAGCAAAAGTTATATATTCCCATTTGTCTTTCCATGTTGGACGTATTTTGTCAGTTTAACAATTATTTCATTTAATTTTGGAGGTAAAAAATGATTTCGAATCTGTAACTCACATAAATTATAGAATTTTGTGTGTATTAAGAGTGACGTGTTTTGTGAGTGTTGGTGCGTATTTTTATTGTTAATGACATTTTGATCATTTTTTACAGGTTATGGCTTTAAGATATTAAAAATACATAATTTTATATATTTAATTTAGTGATCATCAAATGTTTACTACAAAACTAAGATGGCAGGCCACAGGAAACTAACCTTACGTTTTAACTGTGAAGGTTCAAGAAACAAATGTGAGAAAACACAAATCTTGTTAACAATAGCATTGAATTAGATCCTCCCAGGCGACTTTAAACATATGGCGAAAATTAAAACCAAAAATTATTGGTGTGATGAAGATTGCCGTCTTGGTCTCGAGCAACAGAATATAAACTATATATAGAGAAGCACAATTACATTTTACAATCACACGAAACAACAAAACGGTTCTTCGTAGAAAAACCATTTAGCGAATTTTAGATGGTAACAGCATGATTGGTTAAGGGCTGAAATCTTAAGAGTTCCAAAGTTCAGCAATCAGAAATGAGCACAGTTCTCGTTACTTGGTTCAAGCGGTTACCAGACTACACTTTACCATCAGGTTTACCGTCATTTAGGACCAGAATAGAAACGCTTTGATTCCACATCTCTTTTCAGGTCCCAATTTTCTAATCTACTTAATGTTCCACAGGTGCCAACTACTGTAAACGAAAGTTGTCAAATACAGACTGTGAAGATGTACATAGAGGACTTATGCATAAATTATGAGATTTTGATATTCTTGTTCGAATAGCTAAATCAAGGGAAGTAATACCTGGTGAATGAAAAGCGGCCGCTTTATGTTCAATTTTTAGGGACAGAGACCATTTTAAATTTAAATACTATTGCCACATAGCTCTCCTTTGCACAGTATACAAATCACTTCTAACATCCTATTGCGACAAAAATCTCTTTTCTAGCAGTTGAAATTGTAGGTAAGTACCAAGAAAGGTTGTGTTCGAAACAATCAGTCCCTGATGCAAGTTGTGCCATATGAAAATGACATTTGTCATTTCACTAAAAGACAAAGACATTAAATATCTGTTGAGCCACTTAAGCGGTTTGCAGCCTCCGTTGGTTCCAAAATCTATGAATTTGAAAGACCTGCAAAAAGAAAATAATTTAAGTAATGGTGATCACACATTGAAAGGAGTGGAGGTTTTCCGATACCTGGAATCCCTTACCACTCACTATATTTTACTTATGGAAATATAAAAGCAGTTTCTGCTACTGGAAACGGTATTTTGGTTAACTTTCGTCGATTTCTAAGTCGACAAATTGCAAATGTCAACAAGCGTTTTTCTTCCGTCCTACTTTATGCCGTTGCTAGCAAAATCGAGAACGATTTCTATTTGCACATTGCAGTGTACCATCTATCCTGTACCGGTGTGGATTGTGGATTGGCTCATAGATTCGGCATTCCAACAGAGACCATACAAAAGTCCATCGTCAATACAAATCAGAATTAAGTGAAATATAATTCCTTTTAAATCCTTCTCCCATTGGAATTCGTACCTTTCACTTTCCGACTCAATCAATGCAGTTTAAAACCACGAATATTTTCAAATCGTTAGCTTATATCAAATGTTTAAATTCTGTATAAGCTTCGTGTGCTCGTTAAATTGGTAAAGTGGTTGATCTTTTCGGTATAAACCTTCAATGGAACGGTGAAGATAATGAGGAGCTAAGTCTTTAAATCGTGCTTCCGTTTCTCGCTTCTTACATTATAGATATGCATAAAACTTACAACTTTCCGTTTTTGTGGAAATATGCCATACCCTAGTGATTGGTTGAGCTGCAGAAATATCGGAGCCATTTAATTATGAAACTAATCTCCGAAAGTTTCTTTAGCGGATTTATACATCTGGATCCACATATGTGGAACCTGCACAATTGTGTCGCTTAAGCGTACCCAGTTATGAAGTGAAGTAATTTTCAATACCTTTTGGTTTAATCACCGATAGGAAAATATCGACAAACATGCCTAATATGTACCAGTCGATTAATTAACAAATTAAAAACGAATATTAAAAAGGACGGAGCTAGGGGAAGAACAAGATTATATAGTGAGGAAAGATTAACAAATTTACAGTTACTATGTTTGATACATTATTCACTGTTGATACCGCCTTCGTTGAACAAAATTCCCGAGAATTTTCCATATATATGCTTAACATTTTTACAATCAAGTATAAGCAAGTGTTCGAGGAAACAAACGAAATCTTACTGGGAACTAAGATAGATAGAACTAAGATACATAGATGGAAATGATAAAAAAAAAGGGAAAACTTCCTCTGAGCACAGTTGGATAACGAATACTTTAGCCAACAAACTTACGAGATCTTGAAGCAAGATTATAAATGTACCATCATTTATCTTCAAGATCTTTTGGCAAACTCTGTTAACAAAGATTCTTCAAAACAAGGACAAAAAAAAACCTAATATCAGGCTTCCAAGAACTGCAATACGACATTTCAAAAGAGAATGTGAACAATAACCGAGTTTCCAAAGTCTATTTAACAAGACAATCTAACTAGTGACGGGAATAGAGAAGAAGAATTATCTATTATCAGTAATTTTAAGAGAATAATGCAAGCTTGTGAGCCACCTCGATATCTCGCAAGAGAAGAATGACTCTGTATGGAATATTCTATAGTACTGATACAATGATAAGAGAATTCTCACAAAAACGTACAAAACACGACTTTACTACTTCCTAATTTATTACAGCATGATAATGTCGACTGCTTGCAAGCAATTAAAAACCAATGAACTACTATTCGTGTGCCAATCGGTCCTGGGTCTCAAGTAACTTTCATTCAAGAATAAGCCTGCCAAAGATTAAAACTAACAAAAACCGCGGCGTATGGATAAATTATAAGCATGGGAAAAACCGAAGCTGGGGTGGCATACTCAACACAGTTGAATAACGAAGCCAAGATTTGTATGAAAAAAAATGTATCCATCAAAGCATTAGTGTTTAATAACTTAACGCAGGATATGCCAAAGCAGCTGCTAGACACACGCAAATGGAAACATACCAAAAATCTGCTAAGATTTGATCCATCGTTGTATGCTCCTGGACCAATCGACCTATCAGGTGTGGACTACTATGCAAATATCCTAATGGGGAAGAAACAGAAGCTCTCATACGACGAATAAATGGTACAAAAAACCCAATTAGGTCAATTGATATATGCCAAATCAAGCAGTTCTAAAGGAATTGAGGACAACTACAAAATTGAGAGTAGTTTTCCATGAGTCTGCTAAAACTGCAACTGGAATATCGTTAAAAACATAATGTTAACTCGCGCTACTCTATAATAGCGCCTTTATCTATACTATTAAGATGGAGGAAACTCAAAACCATCCTTACAGCTGACATTAAAAAAGATTTAGACCAAAAATTGTTAATGAAGATGATTAGAATTACCAAAGCATTTTATAGCGACTGTCTTCAGAAAAGATATTATGCAGTATAAAAACTCCATAGATGAACACAAAAACTATCCCATAGCGTCTACCTGGTTTTAAACCGTTACGTGAATGATCTGATTTCTGAATAAAACACACTGGAAGAAGCTTTACTAATCCAAAAAACAATTATTAATTTTTTAAATAGAGTCACAAACAACGCTGCTTTCTTGGAATCCGTACTAGCATATATTAAAGAAATCAAAATCGATTGGAGCTTAGCTTGACGATACCATTGAAACTCGTAGACTACACTGGAATCCAATTATTTGATTCATTAGGCTGACTGGCACCTTTAATAATGGTATCCAAGCTTATGATGCAAGAACTTTGGTTAGCAGGTCTTATATTACCAAATATATAGCGATAATGGGTTTATAACGATAATGGAACCAATTTTGTGCGAGCTAATAAAACACATCTGACTAAAGAAAACCACGAGGCCTTGTGACAAGCAACCCCTGAACTTAAATGCAAATTACTCAATATCAGAGTGAATTAGCATTTTATACCACCATCTTTTGCAGATTCCGGAAGAATGTAGTTCTAGAAAAAATTACCACCAAAGAATCAAATTTGTTAATTGAAACATTTCTGCTTCCCATGGTGGCGGCTAAGTGTTTTACCTCTGAAGTCGTACAATTCTGTTTAAAAGGATTTAGAAATTGAATCCAAGGAAAGACGAACAAAGTAGAGGACAGCTGTATAGTATTGAAAATCGATCGCCTTGATCTTCAGTGGTGCTTCTGCAAGATATTTTGTTCATTTGGTGCTTAACTTTAACGATATATATATATATATATATATATATATATATATATATATATATATATATATATATATATATATATATATATATATATATATTTATATATTTATATATATATATATATATATATATATATATATATATATATATATATATATATATATATATATACATATATATATATATATATATATATATATATATATATATATATATATATATATATATATATATATATATATATATATATTTATACCATAATTACAATATTTCACTTACTACATTTCAATGCAGTCTGCTCTGACGATATAACAATAATATAAATAACTTTTTCACTAATATCTAAAATTAATCGAGAATCATCATAATTTAAATTTAATTTTGTTATTTTTCGGTTCTGTTTAAAATTAATTTTTTATTAATAAAATATGTCGATCATATATCGTCGTATAATGGATACATATTATAATATTATATTGTATATAAAGACAGGAACGCGACGCCTGGTTTTTGTTAGTTTTGTGTTCACTCTCAACAAAAAAAAATAAAAATATTAAATATTATAATATTGTGCTGGTGCACAAGTTGCGTCGGTTTGATAAATGTTGACCTACCACTAAGGAAACAGTCTCTCTGAAACTTAATGTATGGAACACTGAAAAGTTTTTAATTTGTATCTTCGGATTTATGACTTTCAGTCATGATATTTTAAGGAAAAATTCCAATTAGTCAGCTGGCTGAACTTCAGCTGTAAATCACAAATGGGGTCATTGCCCGTTAA